>PVHY01000779.1:0-195128 GCA_004024945.1 Uropsilus gracilis | reverse complement strand
GGGGCTAGGGATCGCGGTTCGAGTCCTGCCTGTAGCCCGTAGCGAGACCTAGTTCAAAAAAAAAAAAAAAAAGCAGGGCGGAGTGGCGCGTGCCTTGTAATCCCAGCTACCTGGGAAGCTGAGGCTGGGGATTGCTTGAGTCTGTGGTACCCCGGGCAACGAGAGTCTGCGGTTCCATGGGCAAAAATAGCGAGACCTAGTCTCAAAAACAAACAAACAAATGCCTAGAAAAACAATCCCTAAACAAATTTGTCTAAAGTTGAACCTGTGTGTTTCTTAGTTGATTCAGTTCCAGAATAAGACAATAGATACTGGTAATTTTTGGAAAATTGCTTTTTCTCTTCTTCCTCCGTAAAGAAATGGGAAGGTGACAGGTTAGTTACTGTATCTTGTCAATGTATGTGTCTGCAAAGCAGGGTCCTTCAGGGTGGTTTCTCCTAGAAGTCCTTCTAAGATTTCTTTTTTTTTTTTTTTTTTTTTGCCAGTGGAACCGCAGGTTCACGTTGCCTGGGGTACCACAGACTCAAGCAATCCCCAGCCTCAGCTTCCCAGGTAGCTGGGATTACAGGCGTGTGCCACTACGCCCAGCTAGTTTTTGGGACTAGGTCTCACTATGTTGTCCCGAGCTTCATAGGCTGAAGCTTATAGGAACGAGCCACCGTGCCCGGCTCTCCTTCTAAGATTTCTAAGATATGTGGAACTTTTGGGTGTAAGCACAAATATTATTCTTTCTTTCTTTTTTGTTTTTTTGTTGTTGTTGTTGTTGTTTTTAGAGACTAGGTCTCGCTATATTGCCCGGCGAACCGCAGGCTCCTGTTGCCCGTGGTACCCCGGGCTCAAGCTATCCCCAGCCTCAGCCTCCCATTAACTGGGATGACAGGCGCGCACCACCACGCCCAGCTATTTTTGGGCACCAGGTCTGGCTTCGAGTCCCACCGCGGGCTCGAACCGCGATCCCTGGCCCCGGCCGCGGCTTCCCAGCCTGTCGCTTACAGACATGCGCCACCATGCCCGGCCTTTCTTTCTTTTTTTTTGAGACTAGGTCTTGCTATTTTTGCCTGTGGAATCGCAGGTTCACATTGCCCAGGGTAGAGTACCACAGACTCAAGCAATCCCCAGCCTCAGCTTTCCAGGTAGCTGGGATTACAGGCACATGCCACCACGCCCAACTATTTTTTTGGGATTAGGTCTCGCTAAATTGCCCCGAGCGGAACTCGAACCGCGATCCCTGGTCCCCACCGCGACTTCCTAGGCTGCCGTATACTGGCACGTGCCACCGTGCCCAGCCTAGCACAAATATTTTAAAATGTGACTGTTGAAAGCAAAATGAAAATAGATTCTTGAAGCCAAATTGAACCCCCCAGAGCTTTAGAGCCTGACAGCTGCTTATTAATATGCAAATCTGATTTTTGAGGAATACCATATTAGAAGTGCACTTTTCATTGTCACATGTTTCACAGACGAAGGAGTAATATCCTAGAGAAGAGATGGAAATACCAGAGGTCTGCAACTCAATAAAAAAGACTAACAACCCTATTTTTTAAAAAGGGGAGCAGTTATAAACAAAATAAAGAAAGCCTGAAGGCAAAATAAATAATATGGAAAGATGTTCAGCCTCACAATTAAGCAGGTAATGCACATGTGAACCATAGTGGTCTATTACAAACTTTTATGTCTAAATTTTCAAGTTAGGGAGAAACTGGACTGATAGGGACTCTTTCACATGGTGAAGATGTATTTGGTACAGTCAGTTTGGAGAGTGTTATGCCATCTAGAAAAGTTGAAGATGTTCATATGTGAGCAAACCATGAATTCTCTCTAATACAGTTCCTGAACATAGGCATAGCAATAATATTCATGGAGAAAAAATAAATTGCTATCTGATAGTATCACATGTATAGTTTCTAGTGTAGAAATCATATTATCAAATATAAAATTATTGTAATTTAGCGTCTTACTGGTCAATGTTTGATTCTTCCGGGTGTAATAAGGATGTTCCTCTATAGCCAGCTCTGTTTATTTTCCCTTTCCTGTACTCTACAGAGCAGTTGTGATCTGAGTCAATCCTTGGAGAGCCTTCTGAACATCATCTCACTCATGAGGAGACCATGATGGATCTTAAAATAGGACAAAAGTTGGCTGTTGTGAATCTTTTTTTCCTTTGTGGCAGTCATCCAGGTTTCACATTGGTTCATTTTGCATCTGATGATTGGCCTTACAGCTTTTTACAGAGGATGAAGTTAGCAACTTTAGCCACTGGGTGGCGTAAGTTCACAAGAGTCTGCTTGAAAGTTGATCTGCTGGAGCTTTGGTGCACCTGTTGGTGGCCGCAAGCAGGCGACGGGGCCTGAGGGGGATTGTGCACTTCTATTATGGAAATAACGATGAAATCAATATTGATTCAATAAATTTTTTAAAAGTTACACCTGTTGCGACCGCACAGGAGGAAGGATTGGGTGGTAGACTTTTGGGGCCTGAAATTGAAGTATAGACTGGGGTGCAAATTCCCCAGAAATGCAGATTAAAGACTGTGTCTGGTATTGGATGACAGAGGTCATGGAATGGGGGGACAAAAAAGAAAGGGTAGGAAGGAGCAGGAAGAAAAAGATGACACGATGGCAAAATCTGAGAGAAAGAGCAAGTCTAGGGAGATGAATTCTAACATTAATCAGGAGTTACAGGAGGACCCCTGTGGATTTGGTTCCACGTTGCTTTGTATCCACCTAGTGACCCACAGCAGCTTTGATTTAAAGATAAATATCTCACTATCTTCTAGAAAGTCAGCTGTGCTGCCCACAGCTGCCCATATAGTGACACCATCAGTAAATTTTATCTGTTGTGAACCTGGTGCTTTGCTAGATGCAAAGTAATACAGAGATTATACAGGTGTACAGGCACCACAGAAACCTAAGAACTAAAAAATGTAGATAAAACAGACAAGGCAGTGGAGGACCCTTCATTGAATGGATCCAGAAAATGGAGCCCTTTCTGAGAGTGGAGGGAATGGAGGCAGGGTGTGAGGGGAGGAGGCACTCTAAACTGTCCATGTTTCCAGGGCCAGACCCACGGGACACCTAGATCCTCCTGGTGGGTCCACAGAGCAACTCCTTGTAAAACAGCCAATTCTGGGTGTGGACACAGGGAAAGGAAAAGCACTCCAAGTGGAGAGCTTTTAGACTCTTTAAAGAAGCTCCAAAATAAACAGGTAAATGGGAGAGAGAAAAACGTGGGGCCAGACCCACCTTCGGTGGCTCTCAGATTCTTAGCCCTCATGTTAGCCTGGCCTGCAGGAAAGGATGGTGACTCCAGCCTCTCAGAGGTCAGAGAGTCCCTGGGCACTTTGATTTTTGCAATTCCAGGTGTATCAAAACCATGAAGACGTAGAAAAATGGGGACATGACGCTGCTGTTTATTTTAAATATTTATATTGAATGAAGGCTTGCTTTTTTAAAACTACATAAGTATATCAGTTTATTTAATGATGTCCAGTGATACTGTCAAACTTAAAATTGGAGGTTTTTGTAAATGTGTCTTCTCTGCCCTGAGCCATCGCCTACCTTAATTTTTAGACCTGTCAGCAAGCCTTAGAATGAGTCTTATTGAAGAGGAAGCAGCATACTTGTGCAAACTGGAAATACAGTAATAATAGATTAGCCAAAAATACATATATCTATACTAGCCAAAAAAGAAAGGAACAGATTTTAAATGATGTGAAGAATATGCTATTTGTGTAATAAGTGTCTTTGTGTGTGTGTGCATTGAAGTGTTAATAGTTGTCTCTGGGAGAAAGGATTAGATATGACTTTTCTTTTGTTCTCTGTATTTTCTGGTATTATCTAAAAATTGTCACAATGAGAATACGTACCTTAACAATCAGAAAAAACTAAGTGAGAAAGGATTTGCAATGAATACCTTGCTGCCCTGCTATGAAGTGGTGTGTGGGCTGAAGCTCACATCCGAGAGTCCAAAGGGACAGTCTCCCTACTCTTCTGCTGTCTCTCCCTGTGTTCTTATCTGGGGACTTTCCCCAGATAAGAAAACAGAGGATTCAAAATGGTTCACTGATTGGAGAACCAGAAAATCTTCAAAGGGACCTTGCTGCCAAGGGAAACATGTTGAAACTCAAAGCAAAATAAACAGTTTTGCCTCCACCAGTGAACTCCTATAAAGTCTGTATGAATGTAACCCAAATTACACTCTTGTAGTTGATGAGTGTAGAGTTTTCAACAGATTTCCACTCCTGTGAAATCTTATGTTTCTGGACTGAAGGACCTTCTGTGATGGAGGAAGCAGGAAAGGATGAAAAGGATGCATCAGTCCTAGACCAAGCGCGTCTTAAGTTTTTAATTATCCTCCCTCGTGGTTTTGGGAAGAAGCAAGTCCCCCCACCCCTTTATTTCATGGTCAGACTGAGCCACAAATGGCAAGGTAAACTGAAGGTGGTTTTGTGAAACAGTGACTAGGTGCAGATAATATGCTCATTTATCCACATGCCCCAGGTTCTGTCCTCTCCAGCTACTGGATTTTTTAAAGCAACAATAAACTTTCATTATTGTATTGTTTCAATGGGCTAGGGATTTGAGGATACTTCTGAGTAGGGATTTCTCACGAGGTTGCAGTTACCCAGCTTGTTTTATCTGAAGGTTTGACTAAAGCTGCAGGACCCACTGGCTTGATGGGTCCCTGGCATGACTGTTGGTAGAAGGTCTCAGTTCCTGGGCCTGGTCACCTTTCCATAGGCCTGTGTATGGTCTCCTGACTTGGCAACTGGATCCCTTGGGTGGAGTCATCCAGGCACCTGGGACAGTCTTCTGGGTTATAATCACAGATGACAGGATTTTCCTCCACAGTGGACAGATCAGCCAGGACTACTACCCTCTTAGGAAACATCCACTCTGCACTCTGAACCTTGCCAGTTCTTCCTTTGGATGTGATGAGCTTGCAAAGGAGAGAGTATCATTACCATTGCATGGAGGAGGGGCACTGGGCCTGGGAGGTCTCACTCATCACCATCTGCTGTGTTTTCAGATATGCTCAAGGGACCCTTAGGACACCTGGAAGATCTCCAGGGCTTCCTTAAAACTGCCATCATCTATGCTCTGTGTCCATTTCATCTCTTCTAAGCTTGACTTGAGTATTAAATCAGGGTTTAGAGTCAGGTATCTCCCTCTGTGGTTCTTGAAAACCACTTTTTTGATCAGTAATTGAAGTGAAAGAGAGAACATGCAATTTGTGTGTGTATATATATATATATATATATATATATTTTTTTTTTTTTTTTTTAACCAGCAAACCAAAAAAGCCGTTCCTTATAAGTGGGCACATTTTGCCAAAGTGAAATGGTGTGACTTCAGACCCTTCAGAAAAGGAGCAGGATAATCCCCTGTCTTCTTCCTCTTGCCATTCTCCTTCTTACCTAAACACTGCTTTAAATTCAGCTGTTTTCCAGTTTCTCACTAGCCTTATAAAGCAGTGAATCTGGTCACTTGGCTCAGGCTTCCCCTTCATGGGCCTGGCATCTGTGTGATGTCAGGTCCTGCTGAAGACATGAGTGTGAAATTGGCAAGAATCTGCCCATGTTGGTTAATAACAGAGAAGGCAGTGTGTGTATGGCCTTCCTTTGGTGGGCAAGGTAGACAGAACTTTTCAGAAGTACGTCTGGTTGATAACAGTGATTCCTGCAGCTTCTTTTGGGCTTAATGAGTTGGGAGCATCTCGTCCAACCTAGAGATTGAAAGCAAATACGAAAGATAAAGGAGGGTGCAAACGGAGATTCAGTCACATACCGACAAAGCAGGGACTACGCACAAAACCCCATATCATGCCAAATACACATCATTTTACTCCTGCTAATAATTCTAAGAGTTAGTGTGCTTACTTTAAAAAAAAAATTGTGCTGAAACACAGCAGTAAGGTGCACTTAGATAGGAGAATCTACCATTGGTTGAAACCTTAGCCAAAGAACCTATATACCCCTCACTTGCCCTATTTGCCTTGAGTAGAAAAGGCTACAAAATGCTGCTACTTTAGACCTCATTGCACAAAAATTTTTCTTCACTTCTTGAGTCAGGCCCAGATCTCCCCCTCCCCCCCCATGTTTGCAAAGAGGCAGAGAGAGAGAGAAGGAGAGAGAGATCTGGGTCTGCCCCATTACCTCCCTCCCCCACTACACCTAACTCTATGCCTGAACTAATTTTCTAGTGCTCTATAACTGCTTGGCTTTTATGAACATAATTTTGATTTTTATGGTCTTTGATTTCTCTTCCCAATTAGGCAACCTTTTGGAGGCAGGGAACTTGCCATAGAAAAGGAAGCTTTATAGCAAAATTTTGTGGAATAGACGTATGAGCCAACAAATAGAGTACAGGTGTTAAAAGACCTAGATTTTATTTCTGTTTCTACCAGCTTTGTGACCTTAGGAAAGTTATACAACCTCTCTGAGGTTCTACTTATAGCGATAAAATGCAGAACTCTGCCTTGTCTACCTCCCAGAGTTTTTGTGAGGCTCAAATGAGGCCATACATATAAAATTTCTTCTTTTTTATCTTTACTAGTTCCTCTATCACCCAGCAGCTTACCATGTTCAGGGAGCCATTTAATCAGAGTGGCTGTTACACTGTTACCTCTAAATCTGGGTTAGACTTTTTAGCCCCCTTCAGGCCCTTTCTTCCAATGTTCAGTAGAAATGATAATATTGATTGAATTAAAGGATGTGAAAAGATACCATAAGATCAAATCACACTAATTGGCATGGACTCATTAGCAGAAGCATGATAATAGAAAGTGACAAATAAGTTGGCACTCAGTACTCAGTGCCTGGAGCCCTGTAGTAAAAAAGATTCTTTTTTTTTTTTTTTTTCAGAGACTAGGTCTCGCTGTGTTGCCCAGGTTTGTTTCAAACCCTCGGACTCAAGTGATCCCTTGCCTCGGCTTCCCAGGTAGCTGGGATTATAGGCATACATCACCACGCCCAGCTTTGTAATGAGAAAGAGTCTGAAGCTTTGCCTGGTGGGCAAACCAGGCTATTCTATGTAGTTGACACAGAATTGAGGAGTGGCAGCACCTTATCCTCCTGACTATTCTCTGAACCCCATTCCCAATGCTGTAATTCTACAAGAGTGGACACCCTGTTTAATTTTGCAAGTATTAGAGCCTTGCCTCTTTGCCTTTCTGAGTATTGTAGACATAGCAGAGAAGGTGCCCATCAATTTCTAGTTAATCAGAGGTCAAGTCCTCTGCTGGAACTTTATGGGGGTGGGGAAACTGGATTTAAATCTGCCCTGCTGAGCCAGTGATATGATGACCATATAATCCTGCCAGGAAATCTCAAGAAAGAAGCTGCTTTGTTAGGTTTTCAAGCTGTGTTCAAGTGTGGTGCTTCCTGGACTATGTTGATTAGCAGAGTTCCTTATGGGCAGGATAGAGACATCCATGTATGTATGTACATATGTATGTGCCTAATAGGTATGTATGTATGTATTGTTGGTACTATAACATCGGGGGACTTAAAAAAAGAAAACAAATTAAAATATTAAATTAAATATTAAATATTAAATTCAGCGCCAAGGTGTCCCATGGGCGCTGAAACTTAAAGCTTCATTAATTTCACAGTAAGCTCATCTCTGTGTAGGTAACTTGTTTAACATTTTTAAAAGAAGATTCCTGGCCCCACTCTCAACATGCTAACTCCATATATTGGGGGCCCAATATAGGAATTTTCAATAAACGCCCTGGTATGTCACAGCTTGGCAGCTGTTATGAGAACAGTGTACCATACCTATTTCCTGGCACAGTGAAGAATTACCCATGTGTGCTTCCTATCTGAAGCAGTTCCCTGTCTCCCAGCACTTCTACATGAACCCCATTTTTTTCCAAGCAGCTGGCATACGCCACACAGAGAACACTTTCCTGCTGGAGCTGAGCGTCGAGCTGGGGCTCAGCATCCTCTGGGTGCTGGTCTCCCTGCCTGTGCCTTCTCCAGGGCAGCTGACGTTGGCATAGTTCTCGGGATCTCAGACACTGACCCTGAAGGAGGAAAGTGACCAGCACAACTTCAGGTGTCCGGCAAGCATCATTGCTTATCCATCCAACATCATGTCAATCCACTTAAAGAAAATCCTTTTTCCTGAAGAAACTATGTGCCTATGGGGCCACCATATCTAAGCACAACAGAAGAAAGGAACTTATCTGCAGTGAGCACCTCCCACGTGCCAGGCGCTTTTCACACGGCATCTTAATTAACTTTCATGCTACCATGAGAGGCAAATATTCGCCTTTTAGAGATGAGGCAGCAGAGATTGGAGAAGAGAAACACCTCCCCAAGCCACTCAGCCAGTGAGTGTGAGTAGCACTCTGTCCTACCTGCAAAGTGCGCTCCCTTTGGTACATGTACTAAAACTTGGTGCTATGCAAACTCCAAAATACAGGCAGCATCCCCTGACAGTCATGGAATGGATGGGACGAGCAGTGTGAATAAGGAGGCATGGAAAACCAGAGACCACGCTGGTCTGGAGATCACGGGACAGTCTTCAATCCCACAGAATGCTCCAAAATCAAGGAATTCAGAAAACCACTCCACACACCTGTCCTTCAAGAGGTTTCTGAAGTGCTCAGCCTGGCTACTTGCCTCCCAGCTGCTCCCGGGGATCTAAGCAGCCTGGTCTCCTATGGTCCAAGAGTGCAGGTCCTCGTCCAGTAAAAGACATTGTTCCAGGAAAAGGACAAAACTTGTGGGCTGACCTTTTATTTTTTAAAGAGACTAGGTCTGGGCTAGGCACGGTGGCTCATGCCTGTAAGCTTCAGCCTATGAAGCGGCCGGGGCTAGGGATCGTGATTTGAGTCCCGCCTGGGACCTGTAGCGAGACCTAGTTCCAAAAAAATAGCTGGGCGTGGTGGCGCGTGCCTGTAATCCCAGCTACCTGGGAAGCTGAGGCTGGGGATTGCTTGAGTCTGTGGTACCCTGGGCAACTAGAGCCTGCAGTTCCACGGGCAAAAATAGTGAAACCTAATCTCAAAAAAAAATAAAAAATAAAGAAAAATAGACTAGGTCTCGCTATGTTGCCCAGTGTTGTCTCGAACCCATGGAACTCAAGTGATCCCCAACCTCAGCCTCTCAGGTATTGGGAGTACAGGTGCATGCCACCATGCCCAGCTGGGACCATCTATCTACTGCTTGCTTGCAATGAGGGAGGCAAGTACTGGAGTGGTGGTGGGGGGAGGGGAGGGGTTAGTGATTATGGGTGGAGTGGGAAGGAGGGTCGCACCAAAAGGGAACAGTAACTATACACATGTGAGCAATGATATAAGAAAATTAAAAAAAAAGTTATATACCCAAAAATACTCCCATATCAACATCTATGCTTTTCTTATACTGCTGAGCTGCAAAAGAAGATCTTTACTGACCAGCCAAGGGCCCAATACATCAGCGAACTCACCGGGCAGGGGACTTCAAAAATGACAAACACCATAATGGCAACTCCACCGAGCAGCAGGGTGGCAACAATCAGGAATTTGACCAGCAAGCTCCACTTCTGCCTCGTCTCTAAGTTCTCGTCTCTATCTAAAAGAAGAGGGGAATGGAGAGGGAAAAGGGAGGATCTGACTTGAAGTTGTCCTGGCTCCCAAGACTGACCGCTCCCAGCCTGATTCAGAGGCAGCTGTTGAGCCTTTACTTCAGAGTCAGGCAGGTGGGTAGTGTGGATTCTGCTCTTTCCTCCTATACAACCTATTTCCAGTGAGTAATCTCCCCTGGGATTTGGGATTTGCTGTGATCCAGTAGTACAGATTCTTGCATTATTGGCAAGAGGGGGAAGGAAGGAAAAACAAAGAGTTCTAAACTCATCTTTTGCCACAAACTTCCCTCAGGACCTCCACCCTTGTGCTCTGACACACACACACACACAGGTAGTCTGAGATTAGAAAGTTACTTTTCCTATCATTTTAACTCAAATGAGGTAGAAATTGAACAAAGGTAAGTTGGCATTGCTTCTGGATGATAAGCATCTTGTTATTATTAACAAATGGCTCATGTACATCTTACTATTACCAATTTTATTTTTATTTTGTCCTGGAAGGGATCCATCTATCTAGAATCGTACATAACTTTTTTTTTTTTTTAACCCCACACTCAACCGAATCTTACAGAATTTGAACCCTGGTCATTTTATGGAGCACTCTTCCAAACACTGCTAACGACAATGCGCCTTTTGTGGTTATCATCCCTGTAATGACTACTGAGTATTAGATGTCGTCCAGCAGTACTTGGTGGTCTCACCTTGTTTGGCTGGTCTCACCCCATCTCTGGCAACAAGGTGAGCTCACTTGTGGAGGTAAAAGATTTTTAATGGTGTCTAAATCCAAAGGCTTCCGGGACATTTTTTTTAAGAAGCTGATTTTTCCCAAAAGAAATGGAGTGATTTTCTAATGGTAACTATCTAACTTTTCAACCTCCAGAAAAATCTCAGGAGACCCAGACAAATGTAGAGGCTAAAATCTGTCTTTTTCTTTCTGTTCCTATCTCACCCCTCCTTATTCTGTACCTTGTTGTTCCAGAGTGCTAGGATAATAATCATCAATACTGGTCATCTTCTCTACTTTATTCCTGGGAGTTATGGAGGGGGCGGTGATGAAAAAATTCTTGGATGAAACCCCCATCAGTGGATAGACCTTACATTGGGAGATCCCTGGTAAAAAAACTGTAAAACAATAGCAAATGTTAGTGAAGTGGGAAAGCCCTGGGGTAAAAAAAAAAAAAAACAAACCACACACACACTTACCAGATATCGGAAGAGAACAACAGGCCAAACAACCAACAACTAAACATCATTTAACTAACAATTTGCAGAAAAATGGGAGGAGTGACTGAAGGGGGGATACAGAGGGGAGATATGGAGGGAGGAGGAAGGGAGATACAGAGGGGGGATATGGAGGGAGGAGGAGGGATCAATTAATGCACAATTGTGACAAATCAATAAAATGAATTAAAAAAATAAAATAAAATAAAATTGAAAAAAAAAAAACTGTAAAACAAGAAAGAAACAAAGAGAAGGCAAGTGAGGGAACATTGTCCTGTCTTTAATTTTCCCTGACAAAACCCTGACGCTACCTGGTTGATATTAAACTTTGTAGCCCCATTGACCTGTCCATAGGTTTAGGGTGTGGCACAAAATCATGCCAGGAATATATGAGCACAGAGATACTAATAAGAGATAGGAATTAATTCCTTTGGGGCCTTTGAGGAATGCTGGGTCAGAATAAAGAAGTAAAACCTATCTTCTTGCCCTATCAGTGTTGAGACCATAGTAAAAATAGGGATGGAATGTATATGAACTTTGAAGTTTCCTTCATTAAAAAAGGTGACTCCAAAGTCCAAGAAAGAATGTGCACAATCATAATTTACCTTGATGATTGCTGGGAGTACGTGGGAGTACGTGGGAGTACGTCTAGTGCAATCCAAATGAGGGCTGAGTGAACTACTCTGAGAGGGAATTGGGGGGTGCCAGGGGAGCTGGTAAAAGCAAAGACCTCCCAGTTTCATTCACTCCGCAAAGAATTTGTTTGTTTGTTTGTTTATTTATTTATTTTTGAGACTAGGTCTCGCTATTTTTGCCTGTGGAACCACAGACTCACGTTGCCCAGGGTACCACAGACTCAAGCAATCCCCAGCTTCAGCATCCCAGGTAGCTAGGATTGCAGGTATGAACCACCATGCCCAGCTATTTTTTTGGAACAAGATCTCGCTACCTTGCCCCGAGTGGGACTCGAACCATGATCCCTGGTCCCTGCCCCAACTTCCTAGGCTGCCGTTTACAGGCATGCGCCACCATGCCTGGCCCCACTCAGCAAAGAATTTAAAGGGAATATTATGTACCAAGCACAACTTCAATATTATGCATGTATCAGTTGGATACATTTTAACAGGGGAACAAGCAAAGGGGGGGGGCCAGGAAGCAGAAAACAATAAGTACAGTAAATTGTATGATGTGTTGGCAGGATTAAGTGGTGCTAGAAACAATTTAAAGTAGAGCAATTAAGGAAATAGTTTGATGGGGAGGGGTAGGCTTTGGCAATCTGCAAAGCTGATTTTATGAAGGTGAGAACTGAGCAAAGACTTGAAGGAGGTGAAGGGATTACCCAACAAATGCCTGGGGAAGATGCCTAGGCAGAGGGGACAGCTGGAGTGGAGCCTCAGAGGCTGAGTGTGTTGGTTTTAGAGGAAAAACAAGGAGCTCAGTGAGTCTGGAGTGGAGTGAGCAAAAGGAACATGGGGGCCCATATCACCTAGCACGTGGGCATTAGTTTACAAACAGTGGTGTCTCTTCTGATTGAGGTAGGGATCCACTGCAGTGTTTGAGCAGAGGGTGCTGGATGGCTTTGATGTTTAAGGATCACTGGACTAGTGAGCTGGAGTTAGATGGGAGCGGAACAAGAGGAGAAGAAGCAGAGCTTGTTAGAAGGCAATTGCAGAGACATCGAAACAGGGGCGTATGGTGAGTCAGCATGGCCTGGGAGTGGGGAAGCAGACTTTGCTTTCCTCTGGAATTCACCTAATCCAATTCAAATAGTGGTATCTAGCCCCCCCCCCCTTTTTTTTTGAGACTAGGTCTCGCTATGTTGCCCAGGATAGTCCCAATCCTGCACACTCAAGCGATCTCTAGCCTCAGCCTCCCAGGTAGCTGGGATTACATGAGCCTGCCACTGAGCCCGGCTGCTTTTCGAGACCAGGTCTCGCTATGTTGCCCAGGGTAGAACCCGCGAACTCAAGTGATCCCAGGCCTCTTGCCTCCCAGCACTTGGATTATAGGTGCCACCACCACACCCAGCTTGAGCCTATTTTTAATGATCTTGTAGCACTGCTTATTAAATCAAGGTCTGTAAGTCCTTTTGGACTTTTCTAAATTACTCATCTAAGTTTGGCTTAAGCCCATGTGGAAATGATCTCTACTTCAGAGGCCAGTGGCCAATGTACCAGGCACTGGATGTGGAATCACAGGGGAAGGAATCGTCCCAGCTTTTGGTTTAATCAGGAACACCATATTGGAAAAGAATGGCAGAGACAAAGAGACCACAGGTTCAAAGGGCAGAACAAGAAAATTGTGCTAAGTGCAAATCAGTTCTTTGACATGATAATGTGGATGTCTTACACAGATGAGGTGAAGTTACCCATAGCTCACTCTGGACAAGCCATGTAAGTTCTTCTAGCTGTGGCCTCCATATCTGAATGATGGTTATAGTAAAAGAACTCTTGGTTTTCATACTTAATATGGGGGTTGTGAAGACCAGAAACAAAAATGAGAAAGCAAGTGCAAAAACACTACAAACTGAGGTCATAGTCTGATTGAAAGAAGAGCAAAAACCTAGAGCGCCTCTCTAAGTAGAATTATGCCCTGTAGCCACAGGACAGTGGTATTTCAATGTGACAAATCTGTCCATCTTCTGGGAGATGTGCCTTTAAAGTGAGCTAAATTGTCCTCATCTGTCAGTATATTTTCATTTTGCTTGGCTTCTAAGTTAATGTCCATTCATATTGGCAGCTCCTCTCTGTTGGGTCTCCTCATCTAGGTAACTGAGCTTTAAAAGATGGATCTCATTTGTGAATGAGAGCGTGTTATTCCCAGATACATGGAATTGCTATATTAGGTTTTCTTTGGCTAAAGATGGTTGAGCAATGTTCCACTTTAAGGAAATATACAAAACCCCAAATCAACCTGTGAAATGACTAACCTAGGACACAATGTTTTGCTTTATTACAAGATCATTTATTTTAAGCAGGAAATGTTAGGTATATTATGTTTAAATAGATATTTCCCTTAAAGATTATTCTGTATTAATACTGAGGGCTAATTTTAGAGACTATATGGGGTTTTGGGTTTGCGCTTTACAGCTACACCTTGTCTCCCATTTGTAGCTATAGAAACTGGAGAAATTAAATAACTTCACATGTGATAATAAACACTAGTTTGATGTTATTTCATCAATATCCCACAATTTCACATAACCTGACCTGAGGAGTCTGTTCACACTAACAAAATTCCAAAGAGCCTAATCTATATATTGAAGTGACATAAAATATTGACAGGAAAAATCTATCTGTGAGATGGATCAGATAGGACATGTTTCTCTTCTAGGTACCCTGTTCAAACATGTAGATCCTTGCTAAACTTAATGCATTCTTGGACAGTTTCTTGATTAATCTAGAATCTGAGGAGTAGGAACTAGATGGAGTGAACTGTGTCATAGATGATAAAACCCTAATGAGTCCTCTTTCCCTACAAGAGGTAAATTTCAGGATATTTATAAGAGAGGATATTTTCCTTGACCAAATTCTATAAATCATAACAAACAGCCTTCATCTCCCATTTTTCTATATTCCATGGCAACCCACAAATCCTGATGAACAACTGTGTTGTAACATAATCTGGTCCTTAAAATTTCAAATTCCTACTTGACTCTGGGGGCATCTCCTTGCAGTAGAACTGATCATTTCTGGGTCATCCTCCTTGCAGACTGATGTCATCCATAGTGTGATATCTTCAGAGGTTATTTCTTTTATAACCTTGTAAATTTGACTTTATCTAATTTTTCTTTCTGTTATACCCTGGCACTTGATGTGGGTTTAAATTCAGAATAGGCAGTTTCAAATTTAAACTTGGAGTACTATTTCAAAAACTCATTCATAAGTTCGCTGGAATCACCATTGTTTCATAAACCTATATATGAATGGTTATTGGGTCCACAAATATCCCCCAGTCACTTCAAGTAGTTTAAATAGTCTAAGTACTGGTTTATTTGCATTTGGGAACCAGCCATCAGGAGAGGAGGAAGAAATGCCTCTTGGTCCCTGATAGTTGAATACCCCAAGGCAGATCTAGGACAGGTTAATTTTTTTTTTTTTTTGAGACTAGGTCTTGCTATGTTGCCCACTGCTGTCTCGAATCCAAGGACTCAAGTGATTCCTAGCCTCAGCCTCCCAGTAGCTTGGATATAGGTGTGTGCCAGTGTGCCCAGCTTAGGACAGGTTAATGTTGATATCTCTTCTTGCCTTTATCATCCCAGTTTTTCTTGTTAGCATCTAAAGTTAGCATCCTTGCTTGCTCTGAGTCTACAATGCTTAGTGTTATACCCAAGAATGCTCCGTTTAGAAGAATGCTCCAGACTACAAAATGGCTTAAACTTGCTATTCCCTATCACAACTGCCATTGATTCAAGAGGGGTGTCATTTGCTTGAAGAAAAACAATCTGAGTGAATTAATTTACATTAGCATTGGGTCACTGAAAGCTTCCAAACCCTGTCAGAAGTCTGTAAATTTGTAAGCCCTTCTCCTATCCCCCAACATGTTATCGCCATGTGAACATAAGCAAGTAAAGGGAAGGAAAATATTTATGTTGTGTGAGGGTCTATGTCTTACTCTACCTGAGCCACATCCCCAAACCTACTGCTTATTGCCCAATCTCTAGTCCTCTAAATATTATGTAGTTTTTAATGTTTTTTTTCCCATTCTGCTTGTGAACCCTAAGGTGCTCAATTTTATTTTTCTACAATCTAGGTATGTCCTGTCTAGTAAGGGGAATTGTCAATACCAATTACTAATCATCAGTTACTTCACAGTAACTGATAGGAGAAGCATGGGATGGCAGAGACAGGGAGACTTGAGTCAAGAACCACTACTCACTACTGTAGGGGAAGAGCATTCTCACAGTGTGGGTGGGAATGGAAAATGGAACAACCCCTGTGGAGGGTAATAAGCAACATCTATCAAGCCTTTGATGTCACAGGCCTGCATCTTGGAATTTATTCTATAGAGAAATTGCAGATACCAAAAGAAGAACATATAAAGTAATTGCTTGCAGCATTGTTTGTATCTGCAAAGGACTGGAAACAACCAAAATATCTGTCAATAGGATACTGGTGGAATCAATTACAATTCAGTCATACAATGGAATACTGTACAACTATTAAAAAAAATGAGATGAATTTATATATATTGACATAGAACAACCTCTAAGATATTGTTAGGTGGAAAAAGCAAGGTAGAGGACAGTAGGTTTATTATACTATCATTTGTTTTTCAAACAAATACATCCATACATGTGCATAGTATCTAAGGAAATTCAACACATTGGTGATAACAGTTTCCTTATTTCCTTAGGGGTAGAAAACTGGAGGGTTGACAGATTGAAGTAGGAAGGAGACTGACTTTTCACTGTAAATCTGTGCTGTTTGACTATTTTACTGTGTGCATTCAAGGTAAATAAAATCCAAATAATCCTTGAAAAAAAAAAAAAGAAAAAAACAGGCCAGGCATGCATGCCTATAATCACAGCCTACAAAGGGCGTGGCCGAGGCTAGGAATCGCTTGAGCCCATGGGTTCAAGACCTACCCAGGTCTCGACAAAGCGAGGCCTACTCTAAAAAACAGCCAACCGTGGTGGTGCGCACCTGTAATCCTAGCTACCTGGGAAGCTGAGGCTGGGGATTGCTTGAGTCCGTGGTAGCCTGGGCAACATGACCCTGCGGTTCCCTGGGCAACAAAGTGAGACCTAGTCTCAAAAACAAACAAGCAAACAAAAAACAAAACAAAACATCAAAACTGAAGATAAGTGAAACCACAGCATGTCAGGGCTAGATGGGGCTCAGAGATTCGACAGCCAAGTCTCAGAGAGGACATGGATTGTCCAAGATGAGGCCCATCCATTTCCTGGAGGATGTTGTTGCTCCTGGGCTCCCTTTGCCTTGGAAAAATACCATCTAGACACCAGTGGTCACCTCCCTCTCATCCTCTCCATCCTCACCTTTGCCTCTTAGAAGGGCTCCCTTCTGAAGCGCCATAGATGGGCGGGTAAGGTGACAGCTTGAGGAATTGATGCTGTTTCTGCGGTGGACATTAAGGATTCTCAGGTTCTTCAGGGTAGGTTTGACCTTTGGCCTCTTCTTCAAATATACAAGGTTGACTTTTACTTTGCTCCCAGAGCTGAGGCACTGCAGGGGAGCCACTGTCCAGTTTTGGATGAATATGGACCTATTGGTGTCTGCCTGAGCTTCTGAAAGTACAAACACCAGACAGAAAAATGAAGCTGACTCAATCTGAATTGTGACCAACTGAGTCATTTGCATTCCTGCCCCCTGTTAACCCATGTAGCATTTGCTTCTCTTTTTAGTCCAAAATACAAGCCCTGCTCTTCCTCCCTGTTGCCGTGAGTCCCATGAAAATGGGTGATGGCAGTGAATTCAGTCTAGGGAAATGCTCCACAGAGATTGTTTTCTCAAGTACAGAGATAGCTGGGTGCGACCTCTGTCTCTTTCTTCATCCCCATGTGTTTGAATTTTATTTGTGCCTTAGGTCACAACAGTTTATTTGAAAACTGTCTTCTAGAAAGACTCTTGGAGAGATATACATCTTTAAAATAGCATATTTGAGATGTTGGCCAGCAAAGGATAGTAAGGTAAATGTGTTTTGGAATGGCAGTGATTCTTCAGGAGTGACTTACTCCCTACCTTGTATTAACACATCCCTGGTGCTTTTCATATCCTTCAGGAAGGGCCCAGGTAACAGTTCCACATGACAGCTGTTGTCTCTGAGTTCTAGGGGAGAGGGAAAAAGGTCAGGATTTCCTGGACACTTATCTTTAGAATTCTGTAGGCTAAGGATGGGATTCAAAATAATGCAGTTTCTTCTCATAAAATTTGCAAGTAAGGAGATCAGACACTCCCCAGAAGACTTTAAAATACATAGAAATAGGAGTCAGTTTAGTGGGCAGAAAACTTAGTAACAATCTAGTAGCCTGAGGGGGGAAAAAAGATGAAATAGATTTAAGTGAAGTTAACTTAGTTTAACAAAAGGCGAACTAATCTGTTCCTTCAAACACTGTTTATCATCGCTTTTCCCTCCTGGTCTACCTACATTCTTGTATGAAATTTTTTGAAGTTTATTCATTGTAACCTCAAAGGTATCTCTGTAGATTTCAGTGAAATCAGAGATCATATTTATTTTTCTTGGCACATTAATCACAGGGTGAATTTTCTTCATCCTTCATGTGAAGTTTGTTACTGTTGGGCCATGTGCTATTTGTCTTTACCTCTAATTTTAGAGATGAAAAGTTTAGAACACATTGAAAAATCATGATTTAAATAAACAGTTATCAAAGAATGGCAGTGGTGTGAATCCACCCTCATAACACCCTTTTCACCCTTTTTCTAATGTCCCCCCCCCCAAAAAAGAGTATCTTTTGCCTACTTGGATCCACCACCTTTAAAAAGGAAGACAACATTTTCTGAAGGGTCTTGAACTTGCAAGCCTTAGGTGCTGAAAATACTGAAAAGGCAAGAATATCCTCTAAAAGAAAGCCATTTGGTATGGAAGGGCTTTTAGTGACAGGAACAAGACAAAAGAATGCAGCACATCTGCTGAAAACTTCTCTCCAGGAAATGGTTTTATCTCTGCATTGAATAAGTTGTGGTCCTGCTTAGAGGCAAGAGGATACATGGGTTCCCAGGAAAGCATCAGCTGTTGAGTATTGGTTAAATTACTGTCTAGTGGAATAGACCTCCAAACACTTTCTAAGCTCTCTTTGGATGTTCCAGGTATTAGGATAGAGAAGTGCTTACCTTTATTGTTGGCATCATAAGATGCAATGATTAGGCTGAAAACCAAAATGGTATCCATATTAGCTTGAGCCCATGCTTCTTGCAGAGAGAGTATCCTGCTAGTCTGTCACAATCCTTTCAAGGTTTGTCTTTAGCAGCTTGCACTGCCCTGGAACCAACCTTAGGGGAATCTGGTTCCACCCTAATTATTTTGCCCCATTTCCTGAAGACCCAAGAATAGAGCTGATTGGAGAGGGAACCAATTCTACTCGTTAATAATTGACTCGGAATGTCTTCTGACTTCACTGCTGATGCCAACATTAGGAACTGTGATTACCTAGAGGTTTTCCTAGAGGAAAGGGCATACATATCCAGTGATATGCTTCATAAATACTTGCGGAGAGACACGTAGACATTAACATGCATGCTCACTGTGGTACGCACATAGATTTATCCACTGGCATAAAGATATAGGGATTTCTATTAAAGAATGTGATTTCTAGAGTGGAACAAGAAACTGGGTAAACGTAACTGAGTCAGCGAGTTACACTAGGAATCAGTAGAATTGGGATCTTGGTCAGACCCTGTTATTAGCTATTACTTAGAAAATTGCTTAATTTTCCTGGTTCTTAATTTTCTCTTTTGTCAATGGAGTGTTCAGACCAAATGGTCTCTAGAGTCCATTCAATCATACATGTAAACTCACATTAGCATAGATATACCCATCTAGTTTTGTACATCTTCACATTCCTGAGTACAAATAAACCACATTCCAATAACTATTAGGCTAAGAGGTTGTGAAGAAGAGCCAAATATACCAGATGCGTGATATGGCCTGCAGTTTGGGAAAGTTTTTCTGGACAGGTAATACTCTTTTAATAAAGAGTATATATATATATATATATTAATCCTATGTTTTATCATACAATTGTCCTCTTTATCCCAATTTACTCACCCCTTTGCTTTCTTGTAATCAATATAGTTCTTTATGTAATTGTTCATATAATCTTGATATAATCTGGTAAGCAATATAATTCTGGTAATTATAATTACCAGATATTTAATAATTAATAATTCTTCAGTCTGTAATTTGGTGACAAATGTAATTATTTTTTTAATTCTACCCTTTACCATACAGTTGTCCCCTTTATCCCAATTTACTCATGCCCTTCCCATTAGCCTTACCTTCTGATAACCTCTTACTGGCCTTATTATCAAAAAGTTTATTTAGTTCATCTCTCTGTTTTCTCTATAGGTCATATATATGAAATCATAAGGTATCTGTTTTCTAGAAAGATTTTTAAAATAATATAAAAAACTTCAATAGTTTAAAAAGTATTTTTATTGAAGTAACTTGGCATTATAACATTACAAGTTCCAAGTGTTCATCATTGAGAAGTAACATGTGTAGAATCTACATTAAGTTGATCCCTAAAAGTCCAAGTCTGTCTTAAACCACACCATTTTTAGCAATATTTTTAATATATGTTGAAATGATACTTTTTACAGGTTGAGTTAATTAAAATATTAAAAATTTTAATGCAGTGCGGTTATTTTAGTAAAGGGTATATATACAACTAGCATGTTTCCCTGTAGACTCTGTGATAGTCTACTAAGGTGATTCATAAAGTAGAACTAAAGATCTACTCAGATCCTCTGCCCAAGTCCAAAGCCTCTGCAGTCTTTCTGCCCACTGTAAATGCAGGCATAGAACTAGCATAGGTTTCACTCTGCTTAAGAACATTCTAGAAACTGACACTTTGATTGATAATAAAATAAAGGGAACTTGATGATTCCAGGCTTTCCATGAGGGAGCTCCTGAAATCTAAGTGAAATCATAATTTGTCACTCTGTTTCCTGACATTTTAGACTGAAACCTGGCTAAATTAAGCATCATGGGAAATCTTGGTGGTGAAAGACATACCCCTGGAGGGCAGAATGCATGTTACCTGAAATATGGAAGGAGAGGAAAGAACAGCACATTCAGTCACATGGCCTCTTAATCTTTTATTCAACAAGTGTTTATTGTGGGCCTATTCTGCACTGGAGACTTCTGGCAGCATACAAGAACCAGTAGAACAGTAGGATGCAGACAGTGGGAAATGCAAATGGGTTAATAATAAACTGGAGGCATCTATAATTACAGATTATGATAGTTGTGAAGAAACAAACAGGGTAATAGATGAAGGCTTAGTAGCAGAGGTCAATTTAAGTAGGATGGTCAGGGGTCTTTTTTTTTTTAAAAGAATAGGTCTTGGTATTTTTGCCTGTGGAACCACAGACTCACGTTGTCGGGATACCACAGACTAAAGTAATCTCCAGCCTCAACTTCCCAGGTAGCTGGGATTACAGGCGCGTGCCACCACGCCCAGCTATATTTTTTGGGACTAGGTCTCGCTTCGTGCCCCAGCGGGACTCCAACCGTGATCCCTGGCCCCGACCGCGGCTCCTAGTCTGACGCTTACAGGCATGTGCCACCATGCCCGGCCAGGGAAGACTTCTTTGAGGAGATAACTTCCCACCTAAGAAAACCAGGAGAGTGGATGGCATAGGAGTCAAGAATGAAGAGTATTTTTAGAAGGGAATGGTCACCTGGTCAAATGTTGACAGGTTGTATATAATGAGGACAGAATGTCCACTGGATTTGACAATTTTATAAGAGCAGTTCTAGAGGAGTAACAGAAGTAATAGAGGGTTGAGAGGGAACTGGAAGTGAAAAAGTATAGATTTTTCAAAATGTTTGCTGTGGGGGGAAATGAGGCAGAGAAACAAGGACTTTGCGTGGAGGGAACATAAATGCCTTAAATCTTCATTGGTCCAGAGCTACATTATCTGTTCCTTTTTTCCAGCCTGATACTCTGAATAGAGACTCCTGGCCTCCCTGAGTTTGGTTGAGAATGTTCTTAATGTGATTATGTGATCCTTTGTTCCTGTATGCTATGAGCCACCCCCCCACCCAGCTGACTCCCTCCCCCCTCCCTGGCCCTCCCCCCCACCTTCCCACCTCCTGCCAATATTAGCTGCCAGATGCCATGTTACAGCACTGCCACCTTGGGGTAGGGGCAGACAAGGTTCTGCGAATCTGCTGTTCTCAGTTTTTGTCACAAGGTGGCAGAAAAGTTCACTCTTCCCAAAGAGACTTTATGCTTGGGTGAAGGTTAAGTGGAAGAATTTTATCAACTCTCAGACCCTTCCTTCACTTTGCCTTTGTGTCTCAGGAACCTTAAAGTCAGCCTGCATGTTGGGGCAGCTAGGCTCAGGGCAACAGGGATTCAAGAGATCTGTATCAACTTCAAAAGTTCTTGCAGTGGAGAAATAGATGTTTTGATTGGCTGAGTGTTTCCAAATATTTGTGGAGGAGAGGCTAATTCTCCTGATCTCCTTCCCTACAATAAACATTACAAAGTTAAGAGGAAACAAGGCTGCAATAGTGGATTTTATGATGTGCACAGATCGGAAGGACTGGAAGACAGTAGGAAACTGGGGCTGAATGGATTTTTCAGGGTGAGTCTGTGGCAGGAGCTAACAAGAAGCCAGGAGACTTCCCTGGGGTCTATATAGACTCTATTACTGAACCACTCAGTAAGGGACTTCACTTCTCTGGTTTCTGCTTATTTGTTCCTCTTTTTAAAATTGTGTTTATCAAGGTCAAGTTGATTGAGAACACTGAATATGTTTTAGGGGGATAGATTCACACCTCAGGAAATGTTATCACACCAACCCACCAGCAATACCCTAACAATCCTCTAATATGGTTGGATAAGATGGATTTGAAGGCTTCTTTAAAAAGCCTTTGCGCTTTAAAACTATTATCTTAATGTTACTTTTTCTTTTAAGGTGATGCTTTATGTTGATTTATTTCAGGTACTTTGTGGAGTATATCATTCATATAGAAGGATATGAGTATGTAAAGTAAAGCATATTTTTCACAGTAGTAATAATAATGTGAATACCATGTAACTATCTCCCAAATTAAGACAATGAACATTGCCAATAGCTTAGAAATAGTTTCTGTGCCCCTCTGAGCACTCCTTTCCCTTCCCCAACCATTATTTTCCCATGCCTTTTCAAAATAGTGAACTATCTCTCACTAAAAAAAAAGTAAGAATTTCACTGATACTGAATTTACATAAATGGAATTGTACTCTATGTGTTTTAAAGTAAACTTTTTATTATGTATGATACAAAGTACATACACCTCTTTTCATCTCCTCTTCCAGTCATTACCCACCACCAGAAATAGCCACTGACCAGATTTTTAATACCACAAATTAGTTTTGCCTATTTTTGAATTTTATGTAACAAGAAACTTCCTTTTTTTGTGTCTGCCTTCTTTGTTGTTTAACACGATAGTTGTAAAGTTTATTCATATTATTTTGTGTAGCAGTTTGTTCATTCTCATTACTGTATAATGATCCATTTGTGAGTCTACCACTACTTATTTTTCCATTCTGATGCTAAGAGATGCTAGGGTGTTACTGGTGCTTCTTTTTATCAGAATGAACAATATTTCTGGAGGTACATCTGAAAGTTTCTCCAAAGTCCAAAGCTAGAAATGGGAGCTGGGTTATAGCTTTAGCAATTAGTGCCAAATTGTTTTCTAAGAGGGTGTTCCCATCTGTAGTATATGAAGGATCCTGGTGTCTCACATCCTTGCCAAAGAGGCCAGGGAGCCTTTTCAATGTGCCCAACCATGGGACTGAACAGAGCCAGACATACCTTCCCAGCGCCAATTTCTTTGTTCTCAGATACTCAGGTGATAGTCACTCCCCCTGTTTATTTGCTTCTTCCAAGTAAGGGTAAAGGATTCAGGGTACCCTTAGATCTGTGACTACCCTAGGGTATATTGACTGGGGTGGGTGGTATTGAATTTAATTACAGAATCCTTCCTGATGAAGCAGTCATTCATAGGACTTTTTGTCCTATTTTGTTCTACTGCTGAGATGTAGTAGAAATGGGGACAAAGAGAAAAAGGGAAAAAGTCATATTTTTTTGTGTGCATACTCTGTCTAAACACTGTTAGAAACTTTATATTTTTGCTATAGCATTTTCTCCTAAACACAACCTCAAATGATACTATACCTCAGTTTTACAGAGGGTCAGAAATGGGTCATTTAGCTAAGGTCCCAGAGCTAATTAGTGACAGACAGGATTTAAAGACCCACTGGTTTATATGATTAAAGAGTTGAGGCATTTTATAACAGAGAGCAAGGAGAAAGCAGAGTCCCTGCAATATCTTTAGTTTAGATAGGCAACAGTAAGAATTCTCAGTCCTGTTTATCTGTTTGCCCCTCCCACCCTCACAACTACATTTAGTGCATCTCATTCCTTGATTTCACCTACATTCTATTTTCATTCATTACTGATTTTCTTTATCCTTCATTCTTCCTTTGTATTTTTGTTGCAATAATTGGAAACATCAGCACGGTGGTTCCGCTGATAAATGAAACTCCTTGGGGAGGTAACTTTCTACCTGTCAGTTTTAGTATGTTAGTATATTTAGTTTATAACCAGAAATGTTGTAGAGAGTCAGGGACATTGTAATGCATTCTGGTTCAGGTGATGATAAAGAAGAACTTGAAAAGTGAAGGAATGGAAAGGATCAAAGGAAGATGAGCAATGGTTGCTTTCTTTCAAAGTAAACACTATCTGTGTGAGTTGCTGCTATTGTATTATTGACTGTGCTTTATTATATTTTGTTTTAGTATTATGTATTATGTATGTAACAATGGTGAGTGAGGATATTTATTTGCAGTAGACAAGTGGAGAGCTAACTATGTAGCTGGAAAGAGCCAAGTCTGAAATAGGAGTAATGGAGAAGTCTGAGGAGACAGGGAGGACAGGAGCAGAAAGCAGACTCACCAGGAGCTCGTCTATAGGAGAATGATGTCAGAGATGGAACATTTGCAAAACTGATCCATACAAAGTGATACCCTCTCAGGATTGGACAACACCTAAAACAAGTGATGATCTTGTTTGTTTCCCATCTTTTTTTTTTTTTTAAAGAATTTATTTATATGGATTTCACATGATTTTAATCCCTGGGGGTCACCCACCACCTCCCCTCCCTGACTGCTCCAGCTGGTCCCCACCCGCCTTATGTACTTTCAATTGGTTTTACATATATTAGTGAAACCATTTGGTTTCTGTCTTTTTCTTTCTGACTTGTTTCTGCTAGTATGATTTCTTCTAGGTACATCCAAGTTTCCATGAATTCATCAAATTTGTCATTTTTAATTGATGAGTAATGCTCCACTGTGTATATGTACCACATCTTTTTCATTCATTCATCTGTTTTAGGACATTTGGGCTGTTTCCATGGTCTTGCTATTATAAATAATGCTGCAATAAACATCTGAGCCCAGGTGTCCTTTTGTACCCACATTGAGGTCTCCTTTGGGTAGATTCCCAGAAGAGCGATTACTGGGTCAAATGGTAATTCCATTTTCATTAGTTTGAGGGTTCTCCATACTGCTTTCCATAGTGGCTGGACCAGTTTACATTCCCACCAGTAGTGTAAAAGTGTTCCTTTCTCTCCACATCCACGCCAGCACTTGTTGCCTGTCTTTTTGATGTGAGCCATTCTTACTGGTGTAAAGTGGTATCTCATTGTGGTTTTGATTTGCATTTCCCTGATTGCTAGTGATGTTGAGCAATTTTTCATGTGCCTGTTGGCCATTTGTATTTCCTCTTTGGAGAAGTGTCTTTTTAGTTCTTCTCCCCATTTTTTGATTGGGCTTCTTGTTTTTTGTTTAGTTGTGTGAGTTCCTTGTGGATCTGCATTATTAAACCCTTATCACTCTTGTGGAAGGCAAACTTTTTTTCCCATTTGGTTGGGCTGCCATTAGTTTTTTCTGTTGTCTCTTTTGCTGTACAGAAGCTTTTTAGTTTGATGTAGTCCCATCTGTTTATGTTTTCCTTCAATTTTTTTTACCATCTGCAGATGTTTCCAGAAAGGGATTTCTGAATTGTACTTCATGGAGGGTTTTGCCCAAGTTTTCCTCTATGTATGTTAGATAAAAGGATCCTTTTATACAGCCAAATGTGTATGATTTATGGTTAAGTTAAAAAGTAAGATCTTAATGCTATCTGATCTCAGTTTGGAGAATAGCGATGTATACCTCTATGTAGATAGAAAAGGATTGGGCAAAATGCCAACATTTATACCTGGATGTCTTATTTCAATCTTTGTATAATGAACATCTAAAAATTTTGTTTATTTATTTATTTTGAGACTAGGTCTCACTATTTTTGCCCGTGGAACCGCAGGCTCACGTTGCCCGGGGTACCACAGACTCAAGCAATCCCCAGCCTCAGCTTCCCAGGTAGCTGGGATTACAGGCGCACGCCACCACGCCCAGCTAGTTTTTTGGAACTAGGTCTCGCTACGCGCCCCAGGCGGGACTCAAACCCTAGCCCTGGCCGCTTCATAGGCTGAAGCTTACAGGCACGAGCCACCGTGCCCGGCCAGACATCTAAAAATTTTAAATCAACTTTGTAACAAAAAAGTAATTTTTTAAGGGGAAAAAAGAACCCTTTTAAACTTTATTTGATTGTGAGATGTGTAGGACTTGGAGACTTTTTTTTATTGATTATATACTTATATCTTTTTTTCTTACATCATTGTATACCCTGAAGTTCTCCCACCACCATACCACTCATGAGCCATCATCACCCAGTCACTTGTGCTCATCCCTGCTCTGATTTCGCCTTCCCTCCTCCCCTCTCCCTTGCTGTATGCTTCAATTTGTTGTTGTATGCTTCAGTTTGTTAATGGATTTAGGGAGTTTTTATTTTAATTTAAAAATTTTTTTGTTTTGTAATTATCGTACAATATTGGTCATGTTTGCATGGTTGTATCCTACCCCTTATTCTCCAACCCACACCCTCCTTTCCCCCTTCCCCTCTCTTGTCACTCAAACTCTTCTCGCTGCAAGCTGTTGGTCTATGCTTTGACCCGCTTGTCTTTTCTTTTTCCAAGAACTATATCCTTTTTTCTTGGGTGCAGGTTTGTACTCCTGGAAAGCAACAGATGAGGCTACTTGGATTTTAAGGAGTAGCTGAGGCAGATGGTCAGGCTGAGCACGTTGGGAACTTGCTATCAGGCAGATGTGTGGTGTGCTTCTTCAGGATCCTTTCTGTCCCTTATTGCTGGTTCTGTGCCATATAATTCTGATATCTGGGTTTGGGAATGCAATTCCCAGCCAATGGCAGTGAGGCGTTTGCTGCTGGGGCAGACTTCCCCAGGTTTTTGGTTGAGTTCCTCTTCTCTTCTCAGCGGTTCTGCCATGGGGCCACAGTCACTCATGGTGACTTTCTTCCCCCATTGATTGGTAAAGGAGGGAGCCTCTTTCGCGTTGCACGTTACTGTGGGCCCGGGGTTTGATTCCCCAGTGCCAGAGATGATGCGGGCAGGTAGAAATTTGTGACAGGTCATCTCAATCGCTGGTTTCACCTTCCTGTCTCAGTGGTTTCCAACACAGTGCTTATTCTACTCAGGTGGTGAGTGTATACAGGGCCATGATAATTTTCTTTCCTTTGCACTATATGTGCAGTTGGAAAAACTGGATTTTTCATTCTTAGTGCAGGTCTATTGAGGTTGGAGTAAACCTGAGGGGTACCCCCCCACAGAGGTGCTTAGCCTCCATCCCCTGCCCACATGGAGGCAGAGGTCGGCTTTCCTAGCCTGATATCCCTGGACCCAGAGTACCTGAGACTCTGAGGTCCCAGTGACATAGGACTCACTCTTGACCTCCCCAACCCTACCAGCGACCTAGGCCCATGGTGGGGGCGAGCTGGAGCTCCTCTCCAAGGGTCTGCACAGTTTGAAAGGACCTTAGCTCCTACCTCCAGCCCAACTGGGTCAGGCCTGGAAGACAGGGGGCCTACTAATCCCCTCTCCCAGCTCATGCCCCTTGGGTACCCCACCCTCACCCTGACACTGAAAGGATGGAGACCCCTAGATCCCAAGATCCTGAGAGCCCCATGGTGCAGGATTTACCCTATCCCCTATTGGGGGGCTCCCCAGAGGGCCAGGCCTTTTGAGGAGGCCTCAGCCTCTGATCCCGACCGAGCTTGGATCAGGACCAGGCCTAGAAAGTGGGCCCTATAAATCCCCTCTCCCAGCTCTGGACCCCCGGGTTTCTGCCTATCTGGATTTAGAGAGTTTTTAAAAAAGATATTAGCAGTGTCTTGAAAGAGGATGCTGGTAAACTGTCAAATATAGATAGTGTAGCTGGGGACTGGAAGTGTTCGGGACTGGATAAGAAGGAGGAGGGGAGAGCTGAATGCCCTGAGAAAACCCATGTGTCCATGTGAAAGCATTGTGGTGAGTTTCCGCCACGATCACTGTCCTTCCTTATGCAATCCTCCCTTTCGTCATCAGGACCAAACTTGTAAAGTGGCCTCCTGGAGGACATTTCAGACCTTACGGTGAGAAGTTCCACCGGTGCTTAGCTCTGGATAAACCTGAATGACTGATCAGAGCAGAAGAACGTTGTGTTCAGAGAAGGCCTTTGTGTTTTTTTTTTTTCCTCTTATCTCATTGTTGGAGCCAACTCAGGTCAATTCAAGAATTCTTGATGAAATCTGTCATCTGTAAGTAACTAGGTTACGGAACCTTTGCCTCCTAAAGCAACATGAAGAGATAAGCAGGCAACAGGAGTGGAGTGGGCTTTCAAGTATAGAGCTAATCTTTATTTCAATCATTGAAACACTAATAGCTATATCTTGCCCTACTCTACAAGCTTACAGAGGGAAGTATGAAACTATAAGAGATGCTCTCTGTCTTCGAGACTAGTGAAATCTAACTGGGGAATTAAAATCAACAAACACAACAGTATAAGCTTAATAAATGCTGAACCAGGTGTGGTTTGGCCAAATCGCTACAGATTTCAGAAGAGATGGGTCAGTAGAAACTGAAGAAGAAATATTCTTTGAAAAAAATGGGATTTTTAAGGACAAGAAAGATTCAGGTTAATTAGGAGGGGGAAGAACAAGTCTGTTAGCATAAGCAAAAGTAGGAACAAGCGCAAACAGGTGCTTGGAGCCAGATTAGAGTAGATGTTAAGTACTGGGACAAATAGAACGTAATCTCTGTATTTCCTCTCTCCTCTGTCCTGAAAGTTGATCACTGACCTTGCTATATAAGAAATTTGGGACTTCGGCCAATAACAATCACAACAGGGTGATGATGATGGTAGGTGTTTTCATGGTTTCATTGTTTTTATTAAAGCATTTTCTTATCTCCTTTGATTCATCTCAAGTTTGATCTGTCCTATTCTGGAAGTGCAGGTATAGGAGGCATTACTGTTTAGCAGAGATATTGGCAACAAAGAGAAGAGCAATACTGATAAATCCTAAACTATTATTCTAAAACTTCAGGATGAATAATTGCCAGGATTACTGGGGGGAAAAAAAAGTATGTAATGGTACTGGGAATATCTATATATCTATATATATATTTTAATAATATACATTTTTATTGAATAAGTTTTGTTTACATTTGCCTTTTGGGTGTTCCTTCCTCCTCCTCCACTCCACCTCCCTGGTTTCTCCATCTTTCACTGTCATTTATTGTTTAATTTTTAGTCCTCTTTTAGTTTAATTTTTAGTTCTTCTTCTTTCCTATAGCAGTGTCCTTTTGTCTGGTGTAGACATGGTTTTCTGGGACACAGTAGCCTGTGCTTAATTCTCCAATCTCTTTTTGCTGCTGGCCAGCAGTTCACACATGATTGTGTTCTTTCAGTGCTTCCTCCTTTCTGATTGGCTGCTCCGACCCATCCTCTGTAATATTTTGCTCCTTCTTTGTTTTGAAGTTCTTGTTGCTGGCATTGGGAGCATTTCTCCTGGCCAAAGTTTGTGCACCCATTTTTTTTGATCGAGATAGGGCCTGGCAGATGGTTGGTCCGGTTCATCGTGGGGCTACCGCCTGTCTCTGTGGCTTTCCTCACCCCCTAAAGTGGGAGGGTCCTTTGATCATACTAAAGGCATCTCTGGACGGGAAATTCCATTCCCATCGTTGCAGATCTCAGTGGTTGTATTTCTGAGGTAGTTTGTCTCTTTAATCAGTCTTATAGTCCTGTGTCCCATGGATCTGACATGTTCGTTGTTCTGGAATACTTGTTTTTCACCTCTGTATTTGTGTGCAACTGCCGTTGAGTCGCTGATTTAGTTGCTTCTGGTGAGGGTTGACTTGCGCTCCCTGAACCCCAAAGGAGCACGGCAGGCTGGGCAGCTGGGGGCTCAGGGCCCAGCAGCATGACTGAACAGGGCAAGTGGGCGGGGTTCTGGGAATCTGTATTTTTAATGAGCAACTAGTGAGTTCTCTTTCAGTTGGTCAATGTAGTATACTTTGAGAAACACTGTACATTAAAGTAGAATTGACAATAAAGTACCAAAATGACCTACACAGTAACACACACACACTGCTTATTTATTTCTGGGTTTATTCATTTTGAGAATTTACTTTCCCCCATCTATGACTTTTCTAAAACTCCTATCACTGTCATCTAAGGAGCAAGATACAGGCACTTTGTTTTAGTATTTAGTTTTGTTTTTACTATTATGTTTTAATTATCTATGGACAGGGATGCCTCAGACTTTTCTTACTTTAAGTCTGTATCAACTTTAGTCTGGAAAGTAGCTGGGATGCTTAGCATACATTCCTGATACCTTTAAACAACTTTAAGAAACCCTAAAGCCACTTGCTATTTGAGACTTTGTATTACTTTTCTAGGGCTGTCATAATAAAGTAGCTCAGATTGGGTGGTTTGAACTGCAGAAACTTACTTCTTTACCCTTCTGGAGGTTGTCAGTTCAAGATAAAGGTGTTGGCAGGGTTGATTTCTGTTGAGGGCCCTCTGACTTTCAGATGGCATTCTTCTTCTGGTTCTTTATATGGTTTTCCCTCTCTGTGTGTCTGTGTTCTAATCTCATTTTACAAATATCTCATTCATTTGGAAGTACAGTCCATCCCAATAATATCATTGTAACTTACATACCTCTTTAAATATCCATTTCCAGATATATTGATATGCTGAGTGCTGGGGGGTGAGGGGTAGGACTTCCAGAGAAGAATTTTGGAACACAATTTAGCCCATAAAAGGCACCTAGTTTCAGCTTCTAAAAATGTGCCACTCACTCCCTTCTCTTCCACCTGTTAGTCTTGTATAGTAAGTGCTCTCCACCCTTTGGCTCTCCTCCTCTGCCTCTCACTCACATAATGGCCCATGTGGCAAGAACTCCTGGGACAACTCTAAAGTTTGGCCTGGAGTAGAGATGAGCAGGTTGTGGCATGCACCAAATCACACAACACTTAGTAGTTGTTGAAATTCTAGGTGTATATCTTAAAGACACAGCTTTCTGCTCCATTCTCTGTCCAGTAGTCTTAATGTTTGAAGGTATTAATTTGATTATTAGATCTTATGTATCCTAACTCATCCTTTCTTTCATTAGCCTTTTTCTAACTTAGTCCTTTAGAGAGCTTCAAATATTCAGTGAGGTTAAAAGCAGTACATGCAAGGACTTGCTGAAGTTTTACATAAGCACAGTTTTTGAGGGGGTAATCCCCCTCCAAAAAAAGTTTTACAGTTTTGCAGTGCAGACTGTTTTTGTAGTATAGGCTGGCAAAAAAACAACACCCCTGAAAAAGAGTTTGTGGGCCAGATTTCCTTTTACTGAATAGGAACTAGGAAAGGCAAGCAAAATAAAATAAAGGTAAAATAAAGAGGCAACCTCAAGATTTTTAGTTCTTTTCAAAATCCCTGCTTCCATGTTAGCTTGAGAGAACACTGTAAGGCAAAGGCAAAGCTTCCTTCTTTCCATGCCAAGAACTTTTTCAGTCAGCCAAGTCAAACATCTTGTTAAAGCAGGAAGTTTGTGTGCAGTTATCAACTTCTGGTTTTCCTATCTTTGTTTAATTGACAGATGCATCCAATGACAGACAGTTATTGGGTCTGTTCTGTAAATACAGGTCACTGCTCTATAAAATCCACATCTTTCCAAATTTCTGTTTCCAGTCTCTACTCTTTTAAAGTAGGTTGGTGAACTCTTGAGAAGCTACCATTTACTGATATATTGAGGACTCCTGAATGAAGGTTGTCCTTTGTTGACCAATCACCTTGTGTGCATTTTTGCCCAAGAATTTCTGACCTCAGGTGTGAGTCTCTATCCTGTTTGTTTTTTGCCCTTTGGCATAGAACTTCTGACAAAATTGCCATCCTCTGTACCTCTGTTGCCTTTAGTGTAAGGTTGCGTGCAGGTCAGGAAAGCACCCCGGGTGCTCCATTATTCTTGGAAGGGATTGGATCTCATCCTATTCATTTGAAGTGAAATGTTCTCCAATTTTCTTTCTCCCAATAGCACTGTTCTATGTTGAAATTCTTTTCAGTTATTATAAACCTTCAATACACAGCCATCATGACAGTCTTGATATGAAACAACTGGCAAAACTAGAGAAATTGGTTGCTTTTTTCTTAAAGATTTGGTGTAATAATAGAAGTTAGAAGGCATGCGCCAATCCCAGAGGTCAGGAATTTTGTTTGTTTGTTATTTATTTATTTTTTTGAGACTAGGTCTCGCTATTTTTGCCCGTGGAACTGCAGGTTCACGTTGCCCGTTGTACCACAGACTCAAGCAACCCCCAGCCTCAGCTTCCCAGGTAGCTGGGATTACTGGCATGCTCCACCACGCTCAGCTGTATTTTTTTGGAACTAGGTCTCACTACGTTGCCCTGAGCGGAACTCGAACTGCTACCCCTGATCCCCACAGCAGCTTTCTAAGCTGCTGCTTACAGGCATGCACCACCATGCCTGGCTCTCAAGAATTTTTTACTGCCATCTGTTCTGCATGCTCGTGGCAGGCAGAAAAGACTGTTATCCTTTGTCACTCTGCCTTGCTTTCCACTTTTCCTTCCCCCTGGTTGTTCCAAGGTTCAGCATCTCAGACTTCACTGGGTGGGCTGCTTTGGGATGAAGAGCAAGTGAAGGGGATTGGTTGTGTTGTTTGAACGTTAGTTAGTTTGCCTCACTAACTTGGAAACCAGTCTGTGTGATCCTGGGCAATTCAAGACTGCGATTCCCGCCTCTTTAGGGTTTTAGGATTGAACATGATAAGGTCCTTATAAGATGAGGCCCACACACTTGACTACTCCCTCACAAGCCAGTTAACCAAGGCTCCTCACTTCTCCTTCAGCTTGGAGGTTCACTTGGGGTCATTTTTCTCTACGCCCCTCTCCGCCGGCAGGGGGAGCCCGCTGGCTGACCCCGCATCCGCCCCTAGCAGAAAAGGCGGTGAAGGCCGGTCTAGGGGCGCCAAGAGCGCCCGGGTCCCGCCCGCCCTCCAGCCGCCGGGCCCCGAATGGCAGAACGGCGCTCGGACCATCGGCATCGCCTCACGTCGCCCCGCCCCGCGGCGCCCTCCCATTGGCTGCCGACCGGCCCTCGGGGCCCGCGCCTCGCCTCTCTGCCGGCCAGACCGCGCCGCTGCTGGGAGCAGGGTCGGAGGTGAACGGCCTGGAGTAACCCCGGACGTGGTCACCTCATGGGACTCGCCCGCTGAGGTGGGAGGCAGGGGCGGGGCGGGGGCGGGGCTGGCTCCCGCGAGGCCCCGCCCCTTCCCCGTGTGCCCGGCCGGCCTGGTGCTGCGCGCCTGTCAGCCATCGCCCGAGCTGCCGGCGTCCCCTCCCTCCCAGCACCGCCTCCGCTCAGGGGCTCCGGGACCGCGGCAGGGACGCCTCCAGCCTGAGGTGAGATGGGGACCGGCCGAGAGCCCGTGATCCCGGGCCTGGAGAAGCTGGGGCCCGGGGAGGGGCGGCGGTCGGCGGGGGCCGCCTCCCATCTTCCGCCCGCACGCGGCCGGGGCTCCATCCCGTCCCGACAGTGCCTGGCAGTCCGGCCCTCCCCGAGACTCTGGGGCCTTGAGTTCCCCTCTGGGGGATGTGCTGGGGTCAGGAGACGCGGGGGACAGGCGCGCAGACCCCGGAACTGGGAGGCGTACAGCCCAGGGCCTCTAGGAAGGGGCTGTGGTGTCTGCCTGGAACGGGTCCCTCTACTCCTCCCGCCCAGCCCCGGTGTGGTCCGATTTCTTCCAGATCCCTCTCTCCAGTCCGATCCCGAGCACGGGAGAAGGAGAAGACCCACGTGGGAGGGGGGTGTTAAGGGTTGGAGCCAGTTGCATTGAAAGTCTTGCTCTTGCAGAGTGAGGTGTGGGGAGCAGGACCCGGGCCTCCTGCCCTCGCTGTGTCTTTGTATTGTGGTGGGAGCCTGGGCCAGGCTGGTTGTCCCTTGCCAGTTCCTGCTCCCAGGGTTTTATTATGTTTTCTGTGAGGGACGTAGTAAATGTACGTGCCAGTTGTTAACGCTCTCCTTTCCGTTTGCCACACTCATCAGGGAAGCTGTTGGAGATAGGACGTCGGAAGGTGATGTGAGGCAAATGATTTCAGAGGAAAATGTGCGTGAAGGCCCTGCCCGGCTTAATGCCAACATTATTTTTGCATTTGGAGACGGGAAAGTGGACACTAGTGGACACTTATGATCACCTCTAAACCTTAGGGACGCCATGTGGATTTCATGGGATCCATAGGAACTCCTTGTGGGTTTCACAGAAGTACGTAAGAACTTCTAACTGCTCAGAGAGGGGAAGTACTTGAAGTTTAGATATTTTTGTTTTGGCGTTTAAGACTGAAATCAAAAGACCCTAAACTTCCTGACTGCATTTCTACTTAGGTAGTTTGTCATCAATCTTTCAGTAAATGTGTGGAATAAACCTAATAACCTAGCCTTCAGCCTCAGAAGTTGGCTCCCTTTGAACCTTACTCTTTTCATTTACTCTTTCTTCTCCTCCTGCCCCACAGTGTGGAAGGAGAAGTATTCTTACTTGGTTACATGTTTCTTCTTCCTCTGGGGGTGTATACTCTGATTTGTCCCCGATCTTGGTGGAGATGCCTGAATATCTGTGATAGTTGGAGTTCTGTCAGTCTGCCTAATTGAGTCACTGTTCAGGAAAACATTGACTTACTTGTAACTGCAGTGTCCAGCCAGGTGCTTGCTGACTAAAAAGTAACAAGTATCATTTAACTTCTCTTGCCTCAGTTTCCTCCTTTCTAATACAGGAGAACTATTGTGGATTAAGAATAGTTAGTAGTCATTGTCAAGTGGACACATGGTAGATTTCAGAAGCAAAATTTATGAATTATAAATTTATGTTAACTTGTGTTGCATAAATTCTGTTTTGAATTACCAGTACAGGATAGACATACAAACATAAAATTGTCTTTAAAGTAGGAGAAGTTGATGTCATTTGCCTTAGTAAACTTGTAGTTCAAACAGTGATTACGTTGGGTCAAAGAATTGGTTTTGGTATTGGGAAAGCCAGCCTCGGAACTGTCCTGATATTGACCACTCATAAGTTCCGTGAATAGATTCAGATGTAGAAAATTCTGTCAGCCACTAGGAAAAAATTTCACCTGTCTTTTTTCACCTGCAGGCCTAGGGCTAAAGTTTTTCTTTTTAAAAAAAAATATTTAATAGTTAATATCCAATAGTTTGGGCTGAAGAAAGTAAATTAAAATAAAAACTGTTGGAGTGATATATTGGAATATAGTATTTATAATTGGAGAAGAGACTTTACAATGCAGGAAAAAAAGGTTACATCCTTATCTAGCATATTCTTGAAGATTATCCTTTATTTTTGTAGACAGTGTTACATGTCCTTAGTCATGTAAGTTAGCATATATGCATGCATTCATACATACAACAAGTTGGAGAGATAGTAGGTTATTAGGGACTTGATTAGTTTTTAAAGTTTATTAGAAGGGATATCATAGATTAGTAGCAAGAGGTTGTTTGTGTTTTGTGCTGAAGCATTTATTGGTATTTCTGGATCTGACAAGGCAAGCTGTTTAGTTTTCCGTCTTATCAAACCCAACAACTTTTTAGTATTGGATTGTACCTTAGGAATCTTCCAGTTCAATTTTCCACTTAATTTAAAAATATTTTATCTCATGCTCCTGTTGAAAACTTCCAGTTACAGACAGTCATGGGACAGCTAATTTTTCAGAGTTCATTACTTTCTACTTAGAACTCTTTCGGTAACACTACATAAAATGCCTGTAAACTTCAGCCTATGAAGCAGGAGGGGCTAGGGATCGCGGTTTGAGTCCCACCTGGGGCCCGTGGCGAGACCTAGTTCCAAAAAAATAGCTGGGCGTGGTGGCGCGCACCTGTAATCCCAGCTACCTGGGAAGCTGAGGCTGGGGATTGCTTGAGTCCGTGGTACCCCGGGCAATGAGAGCCTGCGGTTCCACAGGCAAAACTAGTGAGACCTAGTCTCAAAAAAAATAAATAAATAAAAAAAGTAACTCCAAGAGCATTAGGAGTTTCTGCTGTAACTTACAATCTTCTCTAGCTCTACAATTCTTTGAGATATGTACAATACAGTGCTCAAATACATTCAGAGAACTTGAAAATATAATCAGTTAAAAAAATAAAGCAGTATTTCTTCGGAAGGAATTATCTTTTAGAATCTTTGAAAGGTAGCTCACACACTTGAAAAAAAGAAGTCGCTCTCCTTAAACGCCACTCTATAAAATAAAATGATGAGGATAAGTTGATTTTTATTTATTTATTTATTTATTTATTTTTTTGAGACTAAATCTCACTACTTTTGCCAGTGGAATCCGCAGGCTTACATTGCCTGGGGTACTATGGACTCAAGCAATCCCCAGCCTCAGCTTCCCAGGTAGCTGGAATTACAGTGCGCCACCACACCCAGGTAGTTTTTTGGAACTAGGTCTCCTTACGTGCCTCTGGCAGGACACAAACTGCAATCCCTGGTTCTGGCTGTGGTTCCTAGGCTGCCGCTTAAAAGCACGCGCCACTGTGCCCAGCCTAAATTGATTCCTAATTCCAGAGCTTTTGACATCACAAAATGTTCTTTTACCTGCAGGCCTCTACATGTTTCTAGGAAATAATATTTGATGTAAACATATGGCTCATGTCTCCTTGTTTTGTAACTCAACTGTTCATTTGAACACAAACTTTGTTAATATAAAATAGAAGTCCTTATACCCTTCCCACTTTCATTTAATGTATTTGCTATTATATCCTTGGTTTGTGAATAATATGCTTGTCATCCTGTGTCTTAGATTTTTTATTTTCAGGCCTTGACCTGTTGAGATCTTACTGTGGAAGATGAAGATTGAGTCATTCTTCTTCATACCTCACAATTCATTTTATCTTTCTAATCCCACTAACTTTGGTTACATCAGTATTCAGTCTTTACGTTTTTATAACATGAAGAATTTAATTGTATAGTGTCTATCATTTCTTTCCTGTACAACTCTGTTCAGAGTTAATATAAGAGATAATGTTCTTGATTTTTGTTTGCTTAGTTTTTTATATACTTGTCATTCATTTAGTCTCATTCTTCACCAGTTTTCCAAATATCTTAGAACACTGAGATGTTCAGATATCCTGTTAATTTTAATCTGCAAAATCTCTCCGACTCTTCTGACTGGCTCCAATTTAAGTTGTTTGCCCTCTGCAATTATGTAATTACTATCCTGGGCTTACACTTCACCATCATCCTGGAGATTCTCTTTATTTTTGTTCTGCTGTGGATAAATTATTTCCCATGTTTCCCCCATTATTTGATTATTCCCTCATTTTGGTGGAGAATATCCTCTAAAGGCATCCTGAGAAAGAGTATGTGAAGAATATGTTTTGATCTTTTTATTTTTAAGCCTACAAAATACAGTGCAAAAAATATTACTGTACCCTTGACCAATTATTTTGCTACATTTTTCTTTCTCACTCTCATATATCTGAGTATAAATGTATGCATGCACATACATTTGTATTTTTTCCTGAATCATTTTAAAAGTAAATGACTGACCTCATGACACTTAATCCCTAAATATTTGCTTGTTTCTCATAAGGATTATGACATTGTCCTGTTTATCCATTTACCATTTTAAATCTCCCAATGTTAACACCTATACATTATCTAAGACAAATTTTCTCACTTGTCCCCATCATGTCCTTCCTTTTTTTTGAGACTAGGTCTCACTATTTTTGCCCGTGGAACCACAGGCTCTCGTTGCCCAGGGTACCATGGACTCAAGCAATCCCCAGCCTCAGCTTCTCAGGTAGCTGGGATTACAGGCACGCGCCACCACGTCCAGCTATTTTTTTGGAACTAGGTCTCGCTACGTGCCCCAGGCGGGACTCGAACCGCAATCCCTAGCCCCAGCTGCTTCATAGGCTAGAAGCTTACTGGCATGAGCCACCGTGCCCAGCTCCCATCATGTCCTTTAAAATGCTTGTGTATGTGATTTTTTTGAGATTCAAATCTCAGTACAGAACGGTCTCTGTATCCTTTTTTGTATTGCTGTGGCATTTATCTTTTATTAACATATTGGAAGAATCTAAAGCAATTATTTTATAAAAGTTCCTACAATCTGGATTTGCTGGTTGTTTAATCATTACTTGATTGAGCTATTTTTATAAAAGCTACTGCATGCATTGCATTGTCTTTTTCTAACTGCATCACTTCCCGTGGTAACAAACACTAGCCTGTCCAAATATTGGTAGTGTTTTGTTTGAACACTTGTTTCAGATGGTAGTCACCAAATTTACCGTTGTAAAAATCTTTTCCCCTTTGTAGTTAATATATAATTTGTGAGGTGATCTTTTTTCTTCAGTTTTTCTTGTGGTAAAATAAATGTAATAGTCTTTACCTTTTCATCTTATAAACTGAAGCTATACCTTTAGACAGTAGTTCTTTATTCTACCCTTCCTTTCCCCAAAAACCACCATTCTAGGCAGAAACCAGCACTTTCTGTCTTTATAATTTTAGCTAAATACTTCTAGTACCTCATGTAAGTAGTATAGTACTAGAATTGCCTTTTTGTGATTGTCTTTTTTCTCTTAGTGTAATATCATTGAGTTTCAGAATATTGTAGCATGTATCAAAATGTCCTTTTTTTTTTTTTTTTTTTTGAGACTAGGTCTCGCCATGTTGTCCGGGGTAGTCCCGATCCCGGGGACTCAAGCAATCCCCAGATTCAGTCTCCCAGGTAGCTGCGATTACAGGTGCCCACCACCGCGCCCGGCTGCTTTTTTGAGACCAGGTCTCACTGTGTTGCCTGGGGAAACACAGACTCAAGCGATCCCCAGCCTCAGTGTCCCAGATAGCTAGGATTACAGGCGTATACCACCTTGCCTAGCTATTTTTTGAGACTAGGTCTCGCCATGTTGCCCCTGGAGGGTCTTGAACCCAAATCGTGTCTCGAACCTGCGGACTCAAGCAATTCCTAGCCTTGGCCTTGCAGTCCGTAGACTGCGATTAAACGCTCATGCACCATGCCCGGCCTTCAAAATTTCATTTCTTTGTAAGACTCAATAACATTTCATTAAGTTTATGTATTACGTTTTGCACATCTATTCATCCAAAAATGCACACTGAGTTTTTCCTCATTTTTTAAGTTTTTGTGAATAATGCTGGTGTGAACATATCGTCCAGAAATCTCTTTAAGGACCTGTCATACTGTTCTCCATAGTAGTCATACCAGTTTACATTCCCACCAGAAGTGTACAAGAATTCCGGTTTCTACATATTCTCACCAATAATTGTTTTCTGACAGTAGCCATCATATTGGATGTAGATTGTTATCTCACTGTAGTTTTGATTTGCATTTCCCTAATGATTTTGAGCATATTACTGTTCTGTTTACTGGTCATCAATATATCTTTGGAGAAATACTGTTTAAAGTCCTTTGCCCATTTTTGGATCAGTGTTTATTTTGTTGTTGTGTTTTAGGAATTCTTCATATATTCTGATACTAAGCCCTTATCAGATCTTAATGTTTTCCATTCTGTGGTTTCCTCTTGAACAGTGCCTCTTGAAGCACAAAATTAAAAATTTTGTCCATTTTTTTCTTGATTGTGCTTTTGGTGTCATATTCACAGTGCCAGAGCTGATGTTGTGAAGTTTTTGTGATGTATTTTCTATTTTCCTCTATAAGTTTGATTGTTTGAGTTTTATATTTAGGTTCCTTCAGCCACACTGTGCTAATTTTTATATATGTATTAGATATGTTTCCTGTACCTCTTGCATAATGGAGATTCAGTTTACTCAGCAACATTGTTGAAAAGGCTCTCTTTTTCCCATTGAGTGGTCTTAGCACCCTTGTTAAATATTTGACTATACATGAGAGTATTTATTTCTATTCTCTGTGTTCTGTTTTGTTGGTCTGTGGGTTTGTCTTTATGCCAATACCATGCTGTTTTGATTACTGTAGCTTGAAGTAGGGAAGTCTTCCAGTTTTGTTCTTTTCAAGACTGTTTTGGCTACCTGGAGTAACTTGTGATTCCATTTGAGGTTTAGGATAGTAGATTTTTCAATTTTTGCAATTAATGTCATTGGGATTTTTGTAGATAATGTGAATCTTTAGGTTGCGTTGGATAAAATAAACAAACAATATTAAGTCTTGCAATCAATGAACATGGAATGTGTTTTCGTTTATTATATTCTCTTTTATGTCTTTCAGCATTGTTTTGTAGTGTCCATTGTACAAGTTTTTTTCCTCAGTTGAGTTAATTTCTAAGTATTTTATTCTTTTTAATATTGTAAATGAAATTCATGTAATTTCCTTTTCAGTTGTTCAATATTAAGTATAGAAATGTAACTGATTTTTGTGTTGACTTTGTAGCTGCTACTTTGATAAATTCACTTGTTATGTTCTAACAGTTTGTTTGGTTGGGATTCCTAGGGTTTTCTACATATAACATATCTCCAGACCGATAATTTGACTTCTTACAATTTGAATGCATTTTACCTTTTTTCCCCCTTAGCTAATTACTCTAACTGTACTCCCACCCTATGTTGAGAAGTGGTTGCGAAAGTGGACTTGCTCTTTTTCTCATCTTGGAAAACTTCCTGTTTTTCATCATTGAGTATGATGTTTGCTATGGGCCTTTTATGCATGTGCGGACATTGCCTTCTATATCTAGTTTGTTGAGTATGTTTGTCATAATAGGGTGTCAAATTTTGTCAGTTGCTTTTTTGCATCAATTAAAATGAGTGTGTGGTTTTCTTTTTTAATTTTGTTAGTGTGGTATCACAGTATTGTTTTTTATATGAAATATATACCTTGGTCTTTCAAAATACTAAGGTACATATTTCTTACATGCGTTTGGTTTTCATCCACAATTTTGGCTCATCAGTCTCAAGCCTTGAAATTCCTGAGTGATAAAGCTGTCTCTTACAGTATTAATGAAGGTAACTTTCAGAAACATTTGAGGACTGAAATCTGAGGGAGTACCATCAGAACCTCCATTCTGTAGTCACTTGGTCAGAAGCACAGGTAGTATGGGCTTGTTCACTGGTTTCTGTAGTAGAGGATGGTTTGGAGACCGAGACCTTGACCTGTGGAATCTGATGCAGTCTCCATGAAGAAAGTGTCAAATTTGAGTTGGATTTTGGCCACCTTGATGATGTCTTAGAATTGTTGTTGGTATGGGGAAGCCTCTGCAGACTCACTCTGGAATTTGTGCCAGGAATCCAAAACAGGTGTAGTAATGGATTGGTTTTTGTTGAAGAATCCTTGCATTCTCAGTTGATCATTGTGTATAATCCTTTTCATAATTTGTAGGTTCTGTTTGCTACTTTTTTTTGAATTTTGCATGAGTGTTTATAAGGGATATTAGTCTTTAGTATCTTGTATTGTCTTTGTTATTGAGGTTATGCTGGCTTCATAAAATGAGTTAAAGTGTTCCCTCCTCTTCACTGTTTTGGTTTTCTCATCAAGTAATCCCTAATTACTTTCTGTTTAAAATAGGGGGACTGAGAAGCTGATTTGTGTTATGAGAATGTGAGAGGAGCTTATTGACTATTAATTTCACCTTTCACTTAGGGTAATCTCCCTCCTTGCTTATCTCTTTAGTCTTTCATTGCTAATGTCTTCCTACTCCAGGAAGTCTTCCTTGATTGCTATCTTCAATATTACCTTTTCCAAGTTTAATAAAGTGCCTTTATTTAGTATTTTCATACCTAGTAATTATCACTACTTTTCACTTAGGTGCCTTAGCATCTTAGTTACTTAGGAACTAAATTTTATTTTCTTTGAATACATATCAGAGATATCATAATTTGGGTTTCATGTGCTTATCATTTTAAAATTTAAAACTTGCAGGAAAATTTAAAATTTAAAATGTGCTGCTTAAAAAGATCTGTATGGATCACTGAATAATTACCAAAAGTTATTTAAAAATCCATCAATATGGGCCGGGCGTGGTGGCGTGTACCTTTAATCCCAGCTTAGGAAGTGAGGCCTAGATTGGAATTGCTTGAGTTCACGGGTTTGAGACCTGCCCAGGGCAACATAGTGAAACCTAGTCTCAAAAAATAATTGGAGGTGATGGCGCACACTTGTAATCCCAGCTACCTGGGAGGCTTAGGTTGGGGATTGCTTGAGTCTGTGGTACCCCGGGCAACATAGTGGGACCTAGTCTTAAAAAAAAACAAAAAACCATCAATAAAATGACAGGCGGGGCATGGTGGTGCATGGCTGTAAGCGGCAGCCTAGGTAGCCGCAGCTGGGACCAGGGATCACGTTTCGAGTCCCACCAGGGGCATGTAGCGAGATCTAGTTCTAAAAAAATATATCTGGGCATGGTGGCATGCACCTGTAATCCCAGCTACCTGGGAAGCTGAGGCTGGGGATTGTGTGAGTCTGTGGTACCCCGGGAAACGTGAGCCTGCTGCTCCACAGGCAAAAATCGCGAGACCTAGTCTCAAAAGAAAAAAAAAAAGGGAAAAAGGTAAACTCAGTTATTTCTTTTGAAAAAAAAAAAAAAAGTAACTGGATAGAAAAACAAGGATGTGTTAGCGTGGATACTTTTATCCGTGGTTATGAAGACTAGTTTCTACCTCTGTATGAGAATTGCTTGGGAAAACAAGGTGTCATTTGAGTTCAAGGATAACATTAACTGCATCTGGTAAATGTTGTTCTATTTTATTTAGTTAAGTATTTCTGAATGAAATGTAGGCTGACTCTTGAATAAGTCCATTTGCTGCAATTGGCTTTCCTTCATTTTCAGGAACATAGGGTACAATTTGGAAACCCTTTGCAAACATTTTCAAGAGTTCCCAAATAAAACTTTAAGAACATTTTGTATGCTTTTTTTTTTTTTTAATAAAAGAGAATTTGACATTGCCAACAATTTGATTTAGTGGAGAAAAATTTTATATGGATAAGCAGAATACTTGAAAGCTGAACCTATGGAGAATCTTGGTTTAGAGGTCAGCTACATATGTTGCCCTCTTCAAATAACTCATGGCAAATAACTTATGGATTTAGCGATCCCAAACTTAAACGCAAGCAAAATTGTGTGAAGGGTACTACATTTTTATCAGGAAAGGATTCATAACTCTTAATTGTGTCTTTACCTAAGAAAGTTTAAAAAACTATGGTTTAGGTATTTAACTCATTGTGCTTGCTCTCTGGTAAGGGCATAAAGTGGAGAGGGCAGGCAGGTGAGCATTAATTATGTGTTTTAAGACTTCTCAGGGTACAACTCACAATAAGATGCCATTAAGATCATGACCTATATACCACTGATAAAAATATGAAACAAAATTGGGGGAGGGCACAAGACATTAAGATGGTTCACGGGTGATAAAGTGATGGGAGAACGTCAGGGTAGACAAGGATGTAATTAATATATATGTGTGTTTATATATGTGCAATCAATAAAATAATTTAAAAAATGATGAAACAGTATTTATCCTTATAAAGTATGATGTACACTTAATATTTTAAATTATATATCATTTTAAAAATGTTAGTTGTAATCCTCTAAATTGATTTCTTAATATTCTATTTGGTGGTAACCCATAGTATGAAAAATAGTATCATCTAGGGTATAGTTTGCAGAACCCTTTCATGTACCCATATCCTCTCAGTCCTCACAATGATCCAGTAAGATACATCTGATCTGGACCTATGAAGAGGCTCAGAGACCTTGAGAAATTGTTCAGGTTTGCTCCGTCAGTACTTGGCAGAGTAAGGGTGGGTCCTAGCCTTTGATTCCAGTTACACACCTTTGGTTACATGTGACCCAAAGTACTTTTTCTTTCATCCTCTCTCCTCACCTCCTTTCCCACATTGTAGGGAATAATACCAGCTCAGACTAGACCCCAGTTAACACTGCTGCAGCAGTTTCCAGTCCTGCTTGTCACTCAGGATCCTCTAGAAGTTTTTGATTCCTCGATGTGTGTAATAGGTTCTTTCCTGGTTCCATCTCCCTCCTAGACTTTGTGTTAGAGTTGCTGGGTGCTGGATTCACACTATAGCCGTTGACACTGAGCTACTACCAGTCTTTGCAACTCTTTAGAGAACATTGTCTCCATGTTCTTAGCCAGGAAAGAAAAAATTGAAGTTGGCTTCATGGGGCCTTAATTTTCACCCTGGTTCTCAAGCCTGGCTTGAACCAGTGTCAGTCAACCTGAACTTAATAATGTTCAGGTTTCTGGGCCCCCAGGCTGATCATGATTCAGCAGATCTTGGGTTGAGTTTAGGTTTATATGTTTGAAAAGCTCCACCAATGATTCTTCGAGTCGCACTTAATCATTTCTACCCTAGGCACATTAAAGTCTCTGGGTTTAGAAGGAAACCCAGGATTTGGGAATTATCTTTGAGACTCCTTGGTGCCTTTGAGTTTAGAGACTTAATATAATGGGAGTCTCTACTGTCTGGTCCCTTGTTTTTGTGTGTGAGAACAGCCTTTTGGAAATATAATCAGAGCCTAATTTGAATTGTAGAGACTGTAGTGGTTCTCTCTCCTGATTGCCTATTTTTGATTAGGTATTAGAAGTCACAGGGTTGAAATGTATTCATCAAAGTGTACAATTGGAAAAGGCACCCTGTGAAACGGTAAACTTAGATTACTATTTAATACTGTCATGAATAATAAAGTCATTGAATGTGTAATGCTTTTGAATTTTTAGATTTGAACAAATACTAAATACTTGAACATTATATTCAATAGCTAAATAGATTTGACGAGAAAAATGATACATTGAATGTTATTAGTTTTACATTATGCTGAGTAAAACAGGAATTGATAAAATTTGGATTTCTTAAAAAATTTCAAATCTCTCTTTTTCTCTTTAGTTCTTTTTGGAGGAGGATATCTGCTCAGACAATAAGAATTTTAAGAGGTTAGTTACAAATAATGCTCCTTGATATTTACGTTGTGGTGAAAATTTTATGTCATGTGCTAAAGTACTGAGCTGTATGTGTATACTTTTATGTAAAAGTAGTCTTCCCCAAAAGAATATTTGCAGAACTAGGGGGGCTAACAAGAAGTGAATGAGTCAACAGTGGTAGTATTCTACCACCATCTCTTTGTAATTCAGGACTTCATTCAGTGGAAATGGGACAGGCTGTGGAGTAGCTTCTAGAGTGTCTGGACAGCTACTCAGTAATTTTCCATACATGGTTTCTCTCCTGTGGTGGTTTGTGCGCCAGTGTCTGTGAACACCGTCCAGTAAAGGTGCTGGTTGCTGGAAAGCCTCTTCAGTAGTTGACACTGAGCAGTGTTCAGTCTGGGAACCCTTCAGGGCAGTCTGCTTTCATGTTCTTAGCTGGGAAAGAAAAGTTAAAAGTTGACCTCCTGGAGCCTTCCAGTTTTTAGTCCAGGTACCATATTTTGTTATTCCTTCCTCTTCCATGGAGTCACAGCATTGCTTCTTTCTTATAAATTGTCTTTTTGTTTGTTGTCATCTAATTTCAGTCAGACTGTGGCTGGAATCTGCACCTGAGTGGTTTACTTATTCCTCTTGTAAAGAAGGCGCTTATTATTTTCTTTTAGTTGAGATGAAATTTTTTTTTTCAGATCTTTTGTTATTTTTAAATCTAAGTATTCACTGCTCTAAAATGTGAAGGAAGTAGACATTTTGCTACAGTGTCTTGGGTGTTCTTCAGAGTGGTTATAGAATATAAATTATCAATACACTTACATATTATATTATTGTATGCCATCTCTTGAACACCTCAAAATCGGGATTGGGAATCATTAGCCTCTAAATTGATATATGCTAAAATCAGCTAGGCATGGTGGTGCGCACTTGTAATCCCAGCTACGTGGGAGGCTGAGGCTAGGGATCACTTGAGTCCATGGGTTTGGGACTGCTCAGGCAACATAGTGAGACCTAGTCTCTAAAGGGGAAAAAAAGAGGAAGAAATATGCTAAAATCTCTGTAATATTGAACTGATATACAGCTTTGGAGGTTTTTAAATTAAGATTTTTAGCATTACAAACTAGATGTTGTTTCATTTAGTTTGAGTATTTTTGTTTTTATTGTTTGTTATTGTAAACTTTGATCTATGTTCTGCTCCTAAATCATTTGCTTGTGATTGCTAATATATATATATAAAATTTATCTTATTTGAGATGACACCTCTGTTACTTTAATTGTAGGTTTACATTTGGTAGATTTCATTTTCTTTCAACATTGGTGCCTGCACATTAAAGTCTGTAGAGTAGACTTTTGGGGTGGATTTTTAAAAAGATGCAATTCAAGAAAAAACTCACAAAAATTTTTATACTTAAAAAATGCCACCTGGAGATTGTTTTAAAGTTGTGCACTTATGTAAAGTTCATGGTATAAATTCTCATAGTATAGTTTGGAGCCAGATAATAATTTTGTAGTTTATTCTGAACACCAGGTTCAATCACTAGCAAGTTTCAAAGCACCACCATTGACCCCAAATCCTTACCTTGCATTTTCTCCAGTACTATTACTGAAATTACAGTAACAAGTCACTCTCATCTACTGCAAAGATTTCTCCCTTGATCATAACTATCTCTTCAACGTCTCTAAATTGATAAAGAGATTAGCAATAGTTATGTTTTTTTGAGAGATTTCTTTGATGAAAAGGGGACTGGTTTTAATTTTTTTTGGAAACTAGGTCTCGCTATGTTGCCTGGGGTACCGCAAACACAAGTGGTCCCCAGCCTCAGCCTCCCAGGTAGATGGAATAACAGGTGCCTGCCACGGTGCCCGGCTGCTTATTCCAGACCAGGTCTAACTATGTTGCCCGGGATAGTCTTGAACCACGAACTCAAGCGATCCCAAGCCTCTTGCCTCCCAGCGCTTGGACAACAGGCGCATGCAACCATGACCAACTGGTTTTAATTTTTTAGATTTTGTTACAGTGATATGGATTTTCTTCCTGTGTGGAAAACAAAGGACCTGAAATAGAATAGCTAAAGAAAGTGCTCAAACTTCACTTTGCTTCAGGGTTCAGCTGTGGTATATTAGCTAGATAACTTGTGGCTATCCTCAGGGACAGGTTTTCATCAACACAGTACTCTTTTTTTTCACTTACTCTTCATTTTCTCAATAGCTGTGCGAGTTCATTTTGAAGAAATAATGGGTGAGCCATCCTCCTTGGCTAAACCTCTGGAACTGAGCCAGCATTCCCGATTCATCATTGGCTCTGTGTCAGAAGACAACTCGGAGGATGAGTTCAGTAACCTGGTGAAGCTGGACCTACTGGAGGAGAAGGAGGGCTCTCTGTCACCAGCTTCTGTTAGCTCCGATACGCTCTCAGATTTGGGGCTTTCTACCCTACCAGATGGCTTCTTGGCCTCACACATGAGGTGAGTGAGACAAGTTTAGCATTTTATTTTTTTTATCCTTTCCTATTGTTTTACAAATTTTGTTCTCAAGAGAGCAAGCATAATTTTAGCCAAGATTGCTTCACCTTTTGCTATGTTGTTGAACTTAAAACTTTAATAAGAAATAATATATTTTGCCAGGTTTTCAGAATGTCTTTTTGTGATACTGTGATTTAGAGAAAATATATATATTTGATCAGTCAGATGACCAAAATATATTTCTTGTACAAGCTTGGTTTTCATCCGCAGTTCTTGGCTCACAACTCCCAAAACCTTGGAGTTTTCTCAGTGGAGTGATATTTGTGACTTTTGTTATGTTAATGGAGTGACTTTTGGGGCAGCACTTTAGGATAGTAGCTGGTTGCCATGGAAACCAACCTTGTTCAGATAGGGTGGGAACTTCTAGTACCATTCCCCTCTGAGGAGTGGCAGGGACCTGAGTTTAGATGCTAGAAGCCAATTAGTTAACGAATCACACCTGTGAAGCTTCCGTAAAACCCCAGAGGAGGGTGCTTCAGAGAGCTACTAGCTTTGTGAACACATGGAAATTTGAGAAGATGGTCTGCCTGCAGAAGGCATGGAAGCTGTGTCTTTTCCTTATACTATACCCCGTGCATCATTTCTGCCTGGCTGTTTCTGAGTTATATCCTTTGCAATGAGTTGGTGATCTAGTAAGTGAAAGGTTTCCTGAGCTTATGCATTCTAGCATTATGAATGCAATCTGAGGATGGTTCCCTGCGAGCCTCTGATTTAAAGCCACAGATTTAAAGCAATCTGGGCTTGGGACAGGCACCTGAAATCTGAGGGTAGTGTCATCAGAAACTCCAGTCTTTAGCCATTTGGTCAGAAGCACAGGCAGTATGGACTTGTGACTGATTTCTGAAGTAGAGGGTGGTCTTGGAGATGGAGCCCTTGCCTGTGGAATCTGATGCTGGCTCCATGAAGATAGTGTCAGAATTGAGCTGAATTGTTAGACACCCTGCTGGTGTGCAAGAATTGCTTGTTGGTTTGGGGACAACCATCCACACAGTAATTGGAATTGGATCTGAGAACTAAGAATGAACTTCTCCTGAATGTTTTTCTTGTTCTTCCTACATATAAGGTCTTTTAGGCAGACCAAGTGAGTGTGAGCTCGAGGAATTTCAGTTTCTGTAGTCCTTTGACTGACATTGTTGTGTCTGCCTTGGTGATTAATAGTGTTTGTGCAGGAGTGGACAAGTTCACAGTATTCTTTTTCTGAACTGCGTCATATCAGGAGTTTATATTCTATTTTTGGCAGGGCTAGTCCTCAATAAGGGCTGTCTTAGGGTCATGGACTTGTTATAAACCTCTCCTTTTTCTCTAGAAATAGTTCACTGTATCTAACTAAGCATGTCAATAAATAGTAACACTGGGTTATTCTGATTTATTAATGTTTATTGATGAATAACTATCGTGTGAGATACTAACCTTTCTATTTACTTTGTGTTTCTTGAATTGAAGACTCTGGATTAGTGGCTCTTGGTTTTTCTCTGTACATGAGAATCAGTTGGAAAGCCTTAAGAAAAGAGCCCTGTCCCTACAAATATCTGATTTGCTTGATTTGGAGCTGGCCCATTTTTAAAAGCTGGAAACATCTAGATAATGTATAGAATAGAGATTATATCAGAATAGAGATTATAGTTCTAGTTAGGTGACTACTGCTTCTGTTATTATCTTGATGCTTCTTTTATTAATGGGCCATAAAATAATTCAGCTCTTTTTTATACACTCAGGGTACAAACTCTGTAATAAAATCCCATACTGGGTCTGGCTGAGTGTGACGGTCCTATACCTGGGGCTTTGGGATTCCATCTGAAAGATAAGGCAGTGTCTGCAGTAACCCCTAGTAATTTTAGGTGGGAATTGAAAGAAAAGAATAAAGCAACTTAATAATGGTTTACTTTATAGATTCCTAAAATTCCATTGAATCAGAGAGATAGTTTAGACTAATGCCTTTTATTTAAAAACTGAGGCCTGCAGTTGGGCAATAACTCACTTAAGGTTGAATAGCCAGAAAACTGAAATCCAAAGTCAAAAGTGTGATTCCATTCCAGTAACTTTTCTTATCTACTTTGCTGACCATATAAATATCTTAAGTATGTAACAAGTTCAGATATAACTGACTTTAAGTATTTAATAAGCAAAATATTATACCTAATTTCTGGGCTATAAAAGAGGAATAGAGGACAATATTTTGTGACAGGGAAAAGGAATCAGGTATTAAGGTATTAATCTTTATGTTCTTTACTTAATACTTAGTCTAAATTATCTCTCTGGTTTACTTAATACTTGATGTGCTGGCAGGTCCTGCTGTAGTATAATGTCCTTCAAGGTCATTTGTAAGTGTGTGGGCTCAGACTAGGATTTAGAGAACAGAGGACCTTCAATGGTAAATAGTAGCATAGTGTTCCTTTTGCGATACGCTGGATTAATTTTGAACTTAACTGCACAACACCTTGAGAAATTTGTACTATATGAGAGCATGTGAAACATAATACTCACTGGACTAGGAAACTGCGTATTTGGCAATGATGAGAAAAATATCATTATAGAAAATGGATGATTGTTACAAGGTAGTTTATAGTTGCCAAGTCATTTCCAAAGTTGGTGGCTCTCATTGCAGAGTGACTGTTATGAATGATATGAGTGCCTGAGCATTTCTTTGCATTCTTTACTGTTGCAAAACTCATGTCTGTGGAGAAGCCATGGATGAAGTGTGATCGGCAGCTGGAAAGGAGACTCTGCCAGTTCCTGCTTGCTTCTCAGCTAGCTAATGTTTCAAAATAGAATAAAGATCTGTTGATCCATTCCTAAGTCGTTTATGGATATGGTGTCTTTGGGGGTAATTTAAATTGTCAAGTTCATTTGGTTATAGAATTAAGTTACACATCTACCACCAATTAGTTATACAACCACAAACAATTTTTCTGTTTTGCTTTTATCTCCTAGGACTCATTTTCTTCATCCATCAAAAATGGAAGTATTGGTTAGACACTCCTTTTCACTTTCCGAATACAAAGTTAGTGACTGAGTTTAGGATCACTTCCCTGAGGAATATGCTGATGCTTCCCAGATGATGTAGATTAAAGGGCTAGTGCATTCCTAAGAGATATTAACTGGAGGTTATCTAAAACCAAGTAGAATGATTGCCATAGTATAGAATGAGAGTATTCCTTTATGTGAAGTTTAAGGCTTCACTCTTGTGTGTGATAAAAGTGAATAGGAAATAGACTTTTCTGGAAATGGCGGCTAACTGGCATCTCATATATATATTCTAGAGAACCAGTGAAAGATTGAATGTCAGTTTCTAATTTATGACCCAAGTGTTTGAAAATAATATCCTAAAAAAGTAGTTATAATTGGTGGGATTACATAGGCCTTATTATTAGACAACTGTGCCTTGTATGTAAGATCAGCTAGGCTGTTTCATTTCTGAATATGTTTATCAACATTTATCAAACATTTGGGAGGAAAGGCCATTAAAGAGTGAATGTTTGAATCTAAATTTGGATCTGATAACCAGTGTATGATTGGGAGTCATATATTCAAGTCATTAAGTCATATGACTATTGACATTTTATTTGCTCTTGTTAGATGCCACTTGAAATCAGTTTGTTCTTCATACGTAAAAATGCAATGTTAAGTCCATATCTTTCCACTTTCACTGACACCCTACCGCCAATCAAAGATTGTAACCAGTTTTATTTTTTTTTTTTTGAGACTAGGTCTCTCTATTTTTGCCCGTGGAACCGCAGGCTCACATTGCCCAGGGTACCAGGGACTCAAGCAGTCCCCAGCCTCAGCTTCCCAGGTAGCTGGGATTACAGGCACGCACCACCATGCCCAGCTATTTTTTTGGGACTAGGTCTTGCTACAGGACCCAGGCAGGACTTGAACTACGATCCCTAACCCCAGCTGCTTCATAGGCTGAAGCTTACAGGCATGAGTCACCATGCCCGTCTTGTAACCAGTTTTGCTAACAAGCATGCTGAATTCCTGGTTGAAGTCTAGTGGAAAACAGGTTGAAGTCTAGTGGAAAACGCACAATTGAGTGTTTTACTTTTAGAGTACTATGATTTCCTTAAATCTTTTTTAAAAATTTTATAATTTATGTTATAATATTTGAAATTCCATCAGTTTTCTCTTAAACTTCTTAAAATATGTGCTTGAAATAGCAAATGGTCAGCATTTATACTTAGTAAGCATGTTAACAATTTCATTTGAAAATAATCTTTAATTGTTGCTGTTTGTAATGTATATAAATCTGCCTAAGGTGTTCTGTAGCTGGGTATAGCAATAGTTATTACTTTGGAAGGAGAAAATAGTTAAAGTTACTCAACTAAGGTTACTAAGGAAGGGCTCCTTGAAGGTATGTCATATTCCTGTCTAGAAACTAATCTCCAGTTCAGTATATCACTTGTTTGCATACCACTTAGATTTCATTGTTCTATCCTTTTGACTAGTATATAGAGCCACATCCATCTTCATCCATAGGAAATAATGGTGGTCAGATGAGATTCTGAATGAATGTGTGAGTGTCTTTCAATTTCTGGGTCAAGAAAGAAGTTTAGGGGGCAAGAGTAGGTGAGATATAAGCCTGATCTATTGCTGCTATATCCTATCCTGTTTTTCACATTATCTATAAGAAATGGCAATTGTGCTTTCTCAGTGACTAATTAGAAAAATAGAGAGGAGTGATAGGTAACATTATCAGTTTTTTCACACTATGCTAGGTATTCCGCTGTGCTTCATGTGGAGTACCATACTTAATCTTCAGAACAGCCCCATGAAGTTAGTAATGTGCTATTACCCACAGTTTATGAGGGGGGAACTGAGATACAGGTTAAATAATATGCCGAAGGTCCACAGCTAATTGTGTATTGATCCAGTCAGAACGCACACTGTCACCACTATACTAAATCGGAACCCTGGGTCTGATAGATATGCTTGTATTCCCTTTGAGCAATTTTTCTCAAATTAAATGTTAGCTTTATTAAAAGGAGTAGATTTTAGAAAAAAATGTTTTTAGATAATGCTTTATTAAACAAGCAGTAAAGAAAATGAAAAGCAAAATATAAAAAAAACAAATCTAAAGTGTTGTATATTCACTGCCCAGAAATGACTCCTAAATTCCTAGTGTATAGTCCTCTGAATCATTGCCTGTGCATCTAGTTGGTCCTAGTTCTGCATTATGGATTCATCTAACTACAGATTAAAAATAGGTTATGAAGTCATTAGGTCACATACAGGGCCTAATGGTTAGGCCCCCCTTGTGGTTATTCTTTAAATAATACAGAATGACAATGGTTTATATAGCATTTCTGTTGCGTTAGGTGTTATAAATTGCCTAGAGATGATTTAAAGTGTATAAGAGAGTGTATGTAGTTGTATGCCATTTTTTTTAGGGTCCTTGAAATAATCCTGAGAAAGTCCAAGGAGGACTGTATATTGTCCTTTTTTTCCTACTGAAATAAAATCATACTGTATATGCTTTTATAATCGGCTTCTTTAAAAAATAGATTTTCTGCTTTTCTATTTAAATAAACTTTTATCATGTAATAATACACTGTAACAAAGTTTCTCCAGTAGACTCCAAAATGCTGTTTCATCCAAATAGTAAGCAGTTCAAAACCACATGTGTATTATATCTTGTAAGTATTTTAATCTATTATATTTACCCACACACCTTTTTTTTTCTCTTTCTTTTTTTAATGATACTGACTAATGACTGGTTTAAAAGGAAGTTAACAAGTCATGAAAGTATAGTACATGCTGCTCCTGATAACTTGCGGTATAGAGAGAAATGGAGGGCTAAGTTTACCTTTCTATACTTTTATAGTTGTAGCATTACTGTACAACACTTTGGTTTTGCACTAATGATGATTTTGTAATGAAACTTATAATGAAAAGGAGCATAATAAGATGTAGTATGATCTGATCAAAAGTTATGAAGGACAGGAGCTTTTTACCTTTAGCTATATGTTTGTGTTAGACCTGGAAAGAAACATTTTTCAGTCTCTCACTTTAAACTCCAGAGTTTGAAACAATCATTTTAATCTAGTGATGGAAATAAAGTTAAATAGTAGCTGCAAAAACTTTTGGAAAAGTAAAATATGCCATACTGTTATAATATGATACTTGTTATCAAGGAGTTGTCCCATGAGGTAAAATTTTCTGACTAGAAAAACCTCTTTAAATCATTTCATGTTAGGGCTTAAAAACTTGGAAATTTAGATTTGAAAGACTTTTTGATTACAGTAAACACATATTGCCAACATTATAAATCACATGTTGAGAATAACCATAGTGAGAGGACAGAAAATTTCACTTCCCTTGCTGTTTTTTGCATTATCTCTCTCAAGCTTTAGCGTAGGTTATAGGGAATCTGACTCTAGCTTTGTCTTTGGCTTCAACTGTAGAGGGACCTATGAGAGTATTCTTATGGTTTTGCTTTCTTAGCAGTTCTCATTTAGCTTCTCTGTGCTTTCTCCCTTCCCCCCAAAGGCTCTCCACATTCTTTATTCTCAATGCCGCTCCCTTGATAGTCTGAGGTTCCCAGTTGCTATGGTGCTTCAGAAGTGAGTAGACAGAGAAGGGTTATGAAATCTTCAACTTGGTGCTCTTTTAGGAAGGGCAGTAGTTTCCTCTTTTATCCCCACCCATGCCTTTCCATTCAGAAAACAGGAGCCATCTGTTCCTATGAATGTAGTATAACCTGCAGATTCTATAAATTTAGATAATTGTGGAAATGCAATTAATGAATGAAGAACTACCTCTTGATAATGTTTAGCACCTCTAATATAATACATACATATTCCCCTTTTTTTTTCCATTAACATATATTTGCAAATAAATTTGTAAGTATGCTTATTATAGGAAAGTTGGAAATCCAAAAAAAATAAAAGAAATAAACAGTCTAGAAAACAACCTTCCATTGATAACTGCTGTTAATATTTGCTATGTTTCAGTGTTTGTACCTCTTAAAGATGCTTCATTGAAAGAAATATATATATATATGTGTGTGTGTATATATATATATATATATATACACAGGTGATATAATGAATATACAGTTCATATTTTTTTCGACGTAAGACTTACTCATGTCATTCAAAGTCTTCTAAACTTTTTTTTTTGCTTTATTTTATTTTATTCTATTTTAGCAGTCCCTAGCCTTAGCTTCCCAGGTAGCTGGGATTGCAGGCCTGCACCACCACACCCAGCTAGTTTTTTGGAACTAGGTCTTGCTGTGTGCCCCAGGCGGGACTTGAACTGCAATCCCTGGTTCCAGTCACAGCTTCCTAGCTGCTGTTTACAAGCATGTGCCACCACGCCCGGCCTATTGTGTTTAGACAATCTAGGATTTCCTGCCTCAGGTGTAATCATAGTAGCACTCCTACAATCAAAGAATCCATAGTCCTCCACCATCCCACCATTGTCCATTATGCTCTACTCTAAAAATTCCTATCTATTTTCTCTCTTTCACCTCCCTATCCCAAAGCCACAGATCTGTGGTCAACTTTCAAGTATCCCTTTTAAAGTTTGTCTTTGTCTGACTGTTTGGTCTGTCTATATTTTACATGTAAATAAAACCATGTGGTATTTATCTTTTTCCTGTCTTATTGTGTTTAGCATAGCCCCTTCCAGCTCCATCCATGTTGCTGCAAATGATACAAGTTTATCTTTTTTGATCACTGAGTAATATTCCATTGTGTATATATTGAGGTAGGAAATAATAGATTGTAAAAACACTAGCAAGGATGTAAAACAATGGTATTTCAATAAATAAAATAAAATAAATAAAACAGTTGTTAAAAAAAATACAGGCTGTCCATCAGGCAAAAACGAACACTTTTTGGATGTCTCATACATTATTGCATTTATACATCATCTTGAGCCATTCATCTGAATTTAGGAATATAGATTCTTTTGTATCTTGACTATTGTAAATAGTGCTATAATAAGCATAGCTGTACAAATTTCCTTTTGGATTAGTGTTTTTATGTTCTTTAGGCAGATACCTATGAGTGTGATTGCTGGGTTGTGTGGCAGATCCACTTTTAGTCTTTTGAGAAACCTCCACACTTCTTTCCTTAGGACCTTGACTAGTCTACATTTCCTCAGTGGCATAAGAGGGCTCTTTTTACTCCACATTCTAGTCATCACTTGTTGTTTCTGGTCAATTTTGATATGTGCCATTCTTACTGGTGTGAAAGTATCTCATTGTGTTTTAGGTTTGCTTCTCCCTGATGTTGAATGATCTGTGTTTTTCTTTTGTTGAGTTGAATGAGTTCTTTGATATCAGCTTCTTGTCAGATGTACGATGTGCAAATATTTCCTCCCATTCAGCAGGGTGTCTCTTTTGGTTTAATGATCATTTCTTTCACTGTGTACAAGTTTTCTAGTTTGATGTAATCCCATTTGTTTATGTTCTCCTTTGGATTTCTTGCTGTTGGAGAAAGACATCACCAAAGTCAGTATCATGGAGTGTTTTGCCTGTTTTCTTCATATATTTTATGGCTTTGAGTCTTACACCCAAATCTTTAATCCATTTAAGGGTCAAAATGAGATGGCAATGTTGATTGATTCTTTTGCATACGATTGTCCAGTTTTCCCAACAAGTTTTGTTGTTAAGACTCCTTTCTCTAAACATTTCATATCACTGCGCCTGGGGCCCATAGCGAGACCTAGTTCCAAAAAACTAGCTGGGCGTGGTGGTGCGCGCCTGTCATCCCAGCTACCTGGGAAGCTGAGGCTGGGGATTGCTTGAGTTTGTGGTACCCCGGGCAACAAGAGCCTGCTGTTCCACAGGCAAAAATAGCAAGACCAAAAAACAAAACAAAACAAAAACATTTCATATCACTGCTTTAGAGTTACACACTTCTAAACTCATATATTTTTGAGACATGTTTTGTGTTGCAGCACATGCTCTAACTTGAGAATTTTCCTTGTATTTTGAGAAGAATGTGTATTCATTTCTATGGGGGATAAAGACTGTATAAATCCATAAAGTAATCTGATCAATTACTTCAATAGTAACTGCCAGAACCTTATCAAATTCCTGAAAATAAAACTCACATGTGTGGACTCACTGTAAAAAAACAACAACAACAAAAAAAACCTCCTTTCTCTAATGTATACTCTTGACTCCTTTTTCACAGGTTAACTATCATATGTATGTGCGATTATTTTTGTGTTCTTAATTCTATCTCATTGTACTATGTCTGTTTTTAGTCCAGCACCATATAGTTTCATTATCACTGTTTTGTAGTATAGTTTGAAGTCAGGGGGTGGTGGTGGTGGTAATGACCCTTGTGATCTTTTTAATTGAGATTGCTTTGATTACTCAGGGTCTTTTGTTCCATGAGACTTTCAGTAATGTTGATTCTATTTCTTTGAAGAATGTCATTGAAACCTTGATAGGGATTACATTGAGTCTGTATATTGCTTTGGGTAGGATGGCCATATATATAATATAATCTGTGTGTATATCTTTTATGTCTTTTAACAATGTCTTCTAGTTTCATTATACAGGTCTTCAGCTCCTTTGATTAGTTTGCTCCTAGGTATTTAAAAAAAAATTTTTTTTTTTTGATGTGATTCCAAATGGAATCACTGGACTCTATCTAAAAGGTAAATTGATCATTCCATAGCACTCCTTCATTGCATCTCTACTACTCATAGGATATATTAGCCAAACATTGTAACAAGTGCTTAACACAATTTCTAATATTTATAGCCACTCAAATCAGTATAGTTGGTTTGTTAGAGGTCCAGTAATATCTTAGAAATGATTGAATTGGATTTTATAAGATGGGCAGAACATAGACAAGGTGAGATAGGTGTGTGTATTGTAGGAAAAATAGAGAAGGGGGTTGGCATGTGCAAAAGTACAGGACTGTGAAACATGCAGCTTTTCAGGTATTTGTAAGACAGGGAACGGAAGCACTTTTGGAATATAAGGGTGAGAAAGAAGGGTGTTCAGTGGAAGAAGAGGTGACTGAATTAAAAGTCAGATCATTAAAAACCTAACGTCAAACGAAGACATATGAAATAAAAAATGATACTTAGATTTGATTGAACAAAAGAATCATCTGTGGAGCTTTAGAAAATATGGGTTTCTGGGTTCTATCCCAGATTGATCTCCAGTCAGGGATCCCAGGATTCTTCTTGCTAATAATCTGTATGTGAGTTTGCCATAAAGCCTGAGCTGAGTTTCACTTTCTCAGACTTTAGAGCAATCGCTGGCATGTGATATATGCTTAATAAATACTTGTTGTTTTGAAAGAAAAGTTGTGCCAGTAGTTAACTACTCAGATGACAATATAGGTGAACTTGTATCATAGGAAAATCTCTGCTTTTTTGTGGAAGGAGGAGAAGGGAGGCAGGAAATAATCTGTAAGGAAGAGGAAGAACCAAGAACATACTAATGGAAAGATAACTTTAATGTTGCAGATATGGCATACAGATGCAAGAGATAAAAGACTGGGGTAAAAGTCTATAGTTAGAAAGTGAATAGGAGGATCGTGGGGTAAACAAAATCAGAAGATGACAAGAGATGAAGCAGTGAATAAGAGATGAAGTAATTTCAACAATAGGTTACACTTTTAATAAATTTATGGCAAGAAAGAAAATACAACAGTCATTAAAAGTATGGTAGGAGCAAAACAGTTTTTTTGTTTAATTTTTAAATTTTTTTTTATTTTTAAGAGACTAGGTCTTGCTGTGTTGCTCAGGGTTGTCTCGAACCTGTGGACTCAAGTGATCTCCAGCCTCAGCCTCCCAGATAACTGGGATTACAGGCACGCGCCACCACACCCGACTCAAAAAATTTTTAAATGGATTTTTTTTTAATTATAGATTTTAGCAAAAGACAATAAAGAAAGATTTAAAGGTATTAGAGACTTTGGTCCTGAACTGTTGGTGTCAAGTTGGGACCATTTTACACCATTTGACTCTTAACTTTTTCAGGTTACTGGCATGTGGGTGACACTATTTACTGAAATAAAAATGAAGTTACTGTAATAACCATAGTTTAATACCTGATTTTTTGGGTATATAACTTTTTCCCTAACAGTTACAATTTTATACAAAATGCCAATTTAATAATCCACTATCAGTGAAAATTCTAACCCCCTTGTAAAATCTAATGACAGTCATGAAACTGTGATTTTATTAGCTTATAGGAGATCATCAGTGAAAGATACTTAAAGTCCTCAGATTATGAAATTTGGGTTGCAGGATATCCTGACCAATTAAATGCAAATAACTGTCATGTCACAATGTGAGTTCCTTCCTCACATTTTCCCTTTTAGAGTCCAGTGTCACTGACCTCATGTAGGTGCTCACTATCTCTAACCTCATCTATTGCAATGAACTTTTAACCGTGTTCTCTTATACTAGTCTCCCCCTTATTTCATATCCTATTAAACAAAAACAAACCTGCTATCTCGCCTGTGCTTTCAGAGTAAAGCCTAAGATAACAGCCCTCAACCTTTACCATCATTTCTCCAGTATTTATTGTGAGTTTGGCACTGCTAAGTACTTCAGTATTTATCTTGTATAACCAAACAACCATCCACCAATCCTGTGTGGTAGGTATTGTATTTATTTTATAGAGCAAGCTACCGGTAGAACAAGATTATATAATGTACCTACTTAGTAAGTCAGGGCATGGCAGTCAGGCATGGTATTCAAGTCTAGTCACAGTCTGCCCACAACAGATTTATCTAGTCTTGTCTCTACCCATGCACACACTGTTCTTTCCCTCACTCCATTCACACCAGACAATTGACTTCCAACTAGTCTGTCTGTTCCATCTCTGCACTCTTTGCTCATTCTGTTTCCCTTGCTCACCCCTCTCCTCTCTTGTTTTCTTTTGGAATGCCCTTCAACTGACTGTTGAAAAATTCTGTTCACCTATAAGATCTTCACTCTTAAGGTCTCAAATGCTGCCTATGCCATGAACAGCTTTTCTTGCTCTTTCTCCTATTGTATGTTTTTTTTTTTGAGACTAGGTCTCACTATTTTTGCCTGTGGAACTGCAGGCTCACATTGCCCGGGGTACCACAGACTCAAGCAATCCCCAGTCTCAGCTTCCCAGGTAGCTGGGATTACAGGTGCGCACCACCACAGCCCAGCTATTTTTTTCTAGGTCTTGCTGTGTGCCCCTGGTGGAACTCAGAACGCAGTCCCTGGCCCCTGATATGGCAGTCCCTAGGCTGCCCCTTGCAGACATGCGCCACCATGCCCAGCCTAATTTCATTCTTTTTCATTAAGCCAGCAGTCTTCCCTTCTAGATGTACTTTCACTTCATAATTTTGCCTCGTATTTCATTTAGAAAATAGAAACTATAACAAAAGACATAGAAGTTCTACCTTCTAACACGTAGTCATTTTATTTTTTAGAGACTAGGTCTCGCTATGTTTCCTAGGGCTGTCTTGAACCCTGGGACTCAAGTGATTCCTAGCCTCAGCCTTCCAGTAGCTTGGATTATTAGGCACACACCACTGTGCCCAGCTATTTTTTTTTTTGAGGCCTTCCAGTAGCTGGGATTACAGGCATAGGCCACTGCACCCGGCAATTGTTTAGAGACTAGGTCTTGCTATGTTGCCCAGGGTTGTCTCAAACCCACGGACTCAAGTGATTCCTAGCCTCAGCCTCCCATTGACTTGGATTGTAGGCATGCACCACCTCACCCCACTTTTAACACCTAATCTTAAATCTACTTGTATCAGTACTAATCTCATTTTTCCTTCTTGTTACAAGGACTTCTCAGTAACTTTCTTCCTTGGGTCATCCTCTTCTCCTTTATATTTTAAATATCTTATTTTTCTACTAAATCATTCCTGCTGGAATTTGGATATGTCTTGGTAACTCCTGTCTATAAAATCCTTCTTTGATAGTCACAATCCCTTTGAACTACTGTCTGCTCTGCCCCCCTTCCAGATCAAGATTTTCAGAAGTGCTTTCCTACTTCCTAATCTTCCTTTCATTCCTCAGACTGCTCTCTTCTGGCCTTTGCCTACCATACTACTGAAATCCTGCTATTAAAATCACTAGTGACTATTGTATTACTAAATCTGATGGATGCTTTTCAGTTCTCTCTTCTAGGACTCTTGATAGTTATATGTATGTCTTGTTTTTAAAAAGCAGGCTTCCCTTTTCTTGTCTTGTCTTGTCTTGTCCTGTCTGTCCTGTCCTGTCCTGTCCTGTCCTGTCCTGTCCTGGTCCTGTCCTTTCCTTTCCTGTCCCCTTAAAAGCTCTTCCTCTTTAGCCAGGTGTGGTGGCGTGGGCCTATAATGCAAGCACTGGAGGCAAGAGGTCAGGGATTCCTTGAGTTTGCGGGTTCAAGACTACTCCAGGCAACATAGTGAGACCTGGTTCTTGAAAAAGCAGCTGGGCACGGTGGTATAGGTGCCTGTAAATCCCAGCTACTTAGGAGGCTGAGTCTGGGAATAGCTCAAGTCCACAGAATAGGGTCTACCCTGGGCAACATAGCACCATCTAGTCTCAAAAAAAAAAAAAAGCTCTTCCTCTTTCATATAATTTTTCAACTGTGTTGTGTTGCTTAGTTCTGGGCCTTCTGTTCTTTTCACTCAATACACATTTTTTCTTACGTAGTTTTATACCTTTGTTACTGTTTATATGCCAATAATTCCCAAATGTATAATATCCACTGTGAACCTATTTTTGAAATCTATTTGTTCAGCTGTAGAATTCAATACCTCTTGATTTCCTCCTATTCTCTCCATAAATTTCATCTTTGTAATCTTCCACATCTCACTAAGTGTCACCTCTAGCCACTCTGTTCTTGCTGGAAATCTGGGGAATTATTAATTCAGTTCTCCTGTTTCTAGCTCCAGTACTTATTACTTGAATACATTAACTTAGTCCTAGCCTTTGTCTAGTAATTCTTGCTTAAGCTTCTGTTGTAGTCATTTAACTGGATTCTGATTTTTAATTTGGCTCATGAGGCCTCAATAATTGATCTGATCTCTGTAACTTCCACTCCCTGACAGTGCTTCAGTCATAGTGGCTTTTCAGCTCTGGGAGTGTGCTGATCATTTCTTTGTCCTTTTGTCTGAACTTTTCTTTAATTCTTGGTGATTGCTGGGGGTCTTTATTCTTTAGTTTCCAAAAATTCTATGTGATTTCAAATCTTTGCAGTTTGTTAACCTAATGGTCAGCATGTGGTCTATTTTGACAGTTTTTAAAAATTGTATTCTTTTTATTGAGTAATATTGGTTTATAGCACTGTGTGTGACTTAGGGGTTGACTAAAGACCATCTCAGCCAAAGCAGCTAAAATGAAAAGACTGACATGATCTAGTGTTAGCTAGGAATGGAGCATATAAATGACTGGTGGGAAAGTAAATGGACATGATCACTTTAGAAATTTGATGTTGTTTTTTTTCAAACTCATTTATTTACTTTTCAGCAAGTTTAAATGCTGGAAGGGGTTCACATCACACAGATTCTATGTTCATTGGCCTTAGCAGGAAGGTTGCTTTGCATTTGGCAGGAACCATGCTTCATTTCCATGGGAACAAATTTTGTTGGGTTTGCCCCCAGGAATCATTTTGTTGTTCTTTGCTTTGTATACATAAGCACATCTCTTATCTAGAGAGAATTCAGTGTCATATTAAACATAAATACCATCAATTTCAAGAAGAGCTATGTGTGCCCTCACATTCCAGAGACACTGCTGTAACCTGCTAAAATGCCTTTGGGCTACACTTCTCTAGATATTTTTGTTATTTTCAAAATCCTGTTCTCTACAGGCCTACATAGACACCCATATAGCCAGCAGTACCTTTTCAAAGTTAAACATAACGTATAGTCCATCAACAGCAAGTAAGCATACACATACTCCATCAACAAGTGACATCATCAATGTCATTCTTGAGTATTTACTCAAAAGAAATGAGTGCATATGTCCACCAAAAATCTAGTATAAGAACAAGTGTAATAAAAATTCATAAAAAATTAATAAATGACTTAAATGTCTATTGATGTGTAAATTGTGGGATAGTAACCAACCACAATGATACAGCAATAAAAACTACCCATTTACTGTTTGTCACAGCATGAATGAATTTCATAGACATAATATTGATCAAACAAATATATGATATTGATACAAATACACACTGAATATCCAGAATGGGCAAAACTGATTTATGGTGCTAGAGATCAAAATAGTGTTTTTATTAGGGGGGATATTGACTAAGAAGGGAAACTTTTGAGACTGGTAATAGTCTTAATACAGTGGTTGACTATGTGGGTGTATACTTATGTAAAGCTAATTGAATGAATTGCTTTAAATTTTTGCATTTCATTGCTTGAGTTATATTTCAACTTCAGTAAAACAGATGGGACTTCCAGGTGTGACTGAGTGAAGAGATCAACAATTCTTAACAAACAAAAGGCAATTTTAAAGCTTGACAAAACAATTTTAGAGCTCTTGAAATCAATGAAAACACAGAAAACATTCTAAAAGTTGATCTTTGAAAAACTGTTGAAATTGAATAGAAAACTGGGAGTCTCTGGTTTTCTTGCCAAAGTCTGTTCATCTGTTCCCATTACTTTCACTCAGTTAAAAGGTCTGGAGGTTTTTTCAAATGGTTTTATCATGAAGATTGACAGTTTTGATATTATGGTTGAAGGAGCCTGTTTATTTGTGGTGGATCATGCCCATCCTAGTGGCATTGTCAGTGGCCATCCTGATAGGGGACAAAAGAATAGGCTAGGTCTTTGGTGTTGCTTAATTGAGGTATATTTGGTTAGGGCGAGCATGTGTATGCACACAGGAGACATGATAAGGCCCAACAGAAAATAAAAGCCAGACTAGACTTGAAAATGTCCTGAATTTTGAGTGTACTTTCCTGCCCATTGCCTTCCCTCCAGAATCCCCCCACCCCTCTGCTGATACAAATGAAAGAGTACAAGACCTACTAGCTCCAGGTGTTTGAACATAACCCCTGTCTATCATTTGCTGACATTTAAACTATGCAGGCTTTGAGATAACCCCATAGAAGGCAGATGTAAGCATGAAAATGATTTGAGGCATCAGTGGCTACATACTTTATAGGAGACAGATATCACACATTTTAGTCCAGACAAGTTATTCAACCAAGAAAAAAAGAAACAAGTAACAACCTTCATGGGTAGAAGAACTCAGTATTCAGAGTTGCTACAATAAATCATTTAATATCTTCAAGTTTTCAGCAAAAAAACCCCACCAGATAGGCAATAGGGAAGTGTGACACCCATATTTAGGGAAAACAGTCAGTCGGAACTATCTTCAAATGTCCCTGGACAGCAGATTTAGCAGTCAGAGTCTTTGAAGCAGCTTTTCTAAGTATGTTCAAAGAAACAAAGGAATAGCTCTCTTAAGATTTAGAGTATGAGAAAGAATCAAACAAAATTCTCATACAAGAGAGAAATAAGCAAATATTATTAAGGTCAATTTACAAATGACAAATGAGATGTTTAACATTGTTGGGACATAAAATTATTAGGGAAATAAAATTAAAAACTTAATGAGCTACTATTACAGATAGAGGTGTATCTCTCGAAGTGCTTAAAATAAAAACTAGTGACAACACCAATGTGGAGAAGTTGGATTACTTGTATATGGTTGGTAGGAATGTAAAGTGATATAGTCATTCTGAATAGAAAGCTAAGGATTTATTTCTGTGATCTCACAATTCTACTTCTAGTTTATATACCTATGAAAAATTAAAACATGTGTCATAAAAACTTGTTGATAAATATCCATAGCAACATTATAATAATCACAATATAGAAACAGTGTATAGCCATCAACTAATTACCGAACTATGTGATATGTCCATACAATGGAATATTATTTGGACATAAAAGGAGTGTAATTTATTTGGTGAATAAGAGTGAATATTATTTGGACATAAAAATTAAGTGTAACTACATGCTGCCACATTAAAGACACTATGCTAAGTGAAAGAAGCCTGTCACAAAAGACCATGTTTTATCATTCCATTTATATGAAATATTCAGAATAGGTAATTCTGTAAAATCAGAAAGTTGACCAGTGGTTGCCTAACACTGGGGAGAAATTTGGGGGAAATAAGGAGTGAGTACTACTGAATTTCCTTTTTGAGGTCATGAAACTGCTCACAAATTGGTTGCAATGATGATTCATAACTATGAATAGACTTAAAAATATTGGATTTTAAATGGGTAAAATGTATAAAATGTCTAAAAAGGTTTTTAATGAGTTTGGCAAAATCACAGGCAATAAGGTCAATATACAAAAATTAATTGCATTTCTAAATACTAACTAAACAGTCAACAAATGAAATCAAAAGAATTATTTTATTCCTGATGGTATCAAAAAGCATAAAACAGGAACAAGACAGGAATAAATTTAACAAAAAAGTGTAAAATTTGTACATTGGAAATAGAACATTGCTGAGAAAAATTAAAAAAGGACTAAGTGGAGGGACAGTTTATGTTCTGGAATTAGAAAGTTCAGTATTGTCAAGATGGCAATTTTCCCTAAAGTGATCTGTAAATTCACAGCCCATATCAAAATTAAGAGGCTTACAGTTTTTTTCTTCTAGGTTTTGACAGTCTGATCCTGAAATTTACATGGGAACTTAAAGGGTATACAATAGACAGAAGGAGAGCAAAGTTGATAGACTCATTACCTGATTTCAAAAAGTATTATAAAGCCATAGTTCTCAAGGCTATGTGCTGCAAGGGTAACCTGGTCAGTGGAACAGATTTTAGGGTCCACAGCTACACCTCTTAATAGTTGATTTTCAACAGAGGTGCATCCATGATCCAAGATTTCTCTGCTTGGAAAAGCCCTAACGTGAAGCAATCTCTCTCACTGTGCTGCGGCGTAACTCAGACTGCATTGCAATCAAGCCAGCTAATGCATCACTGTCTGCTGGATAAACTGCTACGTCATCCCTGGTGCCTGGCATGTTACAATGCTGGGAGCAGTGTGGGCTTCTAGTTGGATTTTGTGCCAGGTATGTGTCTATCTTAGACACTATTCATGATAGATTAAAATGGGGATGCTTTGCATTTGGAGGAAGGACTGTGACTTTTTGTTTCTTATGTTCTAATGTTACAGAAAGATTGTGAGTAGCATCCATAAAAGATTGGAAACTCTGGCTTTGTGTTTTGGATCCGGGTTAGCAGTGATAGTGTGTGGTGGTTTTAGAAAGATCCTTTGGTGAAAGGAAGCACAAACTTGATTACTGAGTGTAAACTTGATTACTGTTTTGTATACCTTTTTGGATAGTTGAGTGCAACATAGCCTGCTTTATTCTATACTTAATGTTTTTTCTGCTTTCTGATAGCTGAACTTACATAACAAAGGCAGAGAGTGATTCTCTTGGAAACAGCCTGCATCTGGAGATACTTGGATATGTGTAAAATTGAACTGCTTCTTCACTGTTCTGAATAAAGGCCTCCGTGCTCTATTTTTGAGACATATCAACCTAAGAGATATAAAGATTAGCGACCTCTCAATCTCAGTTTGGTTCTTTAAAGGAAAAAGGTAAACTTGCCTAACTTTATCAGAGATTGGCATGGTGTGCCAGGGATGATGCCAAGTGGTACCAATCGGTAAATAGCCTGGGACGTCCAGTTTTTCTTATGACTGGTGCACGTCGAATGGCCTGAGTGTCATGAGATCCAGGTTGGTTTGCTTTATTCATGTATCTTTTGCTCTGTTGTTTTCCATACGTTTGTGTCCCAGGTCATTTGTGTATTTGTTCAAGATGATTTTTCTGGATGGTAAATACATCCTGTGTACATCAGATTATTAATTGTTTTCTGACCAGTATTTTGTTGAGAAAGAATTTTCCTGCAGAGCTTGAATCAGGTTAGATATGGCTCTGGTGAATGATGTCATTCCTGAGAACTTATTTCAGAAGTTGTGATTCTGTAGATTCTGTTAGCAACTCATCTCCTATTGCATGAACAATTTGGTGAGTGTCTATGCAATTCAGTGCTTACAAAGAACTATGTCACAGTATAATAGTCAGCCATCATCCATTTCAGGGTTCTCTGTCCATCTGTGGAAATATACTTTCCTAGCAATAGCAATAGTAGCCTTCTCAGGCAGAATTTTTCTTCTCTGTAAACTGAGTTAGAACTTGTGTCTCAAATATTTGTGTGGGTCTCTTTCATTTCAAGGGTTTTATCTACAACTCTATCCTTTTGTATCACCTCCATTCTTATCTTCAAGTTTAGGTAAATACATTTTTCAGATTTTGTTGTTCTAAAAAGGTGTGTGTGTGTGTGTGTGTGTGTGTGTGTGAGTGAGTGAGTGTGTGTGTGGTGTGTTTCTACTTTGGTCTGAAAATGAGAATTGTGCTTCACATTTTATTTAGATATCCTTATTAAGGACAGCTTTTATCCTTTGTTTTCTTTCCAGTTTCACCTGTTTTACCCTTTTTGGTCTGATAATCGGTATTACTTCTTTTGATTGGGTTTCAGAAATCACCTGCTTATTTATTTAGAAATCACCTATTTATGTTCCTCCTCCCTCTGGATTTCATGATCCTCTCATTTTCTTATCTTAGTTATCTTTCTAAACTTTTTGCCCCGGGCTCTCCTTGTCATGTGTCCTGGCAGTTAGGCCAGGCTTTGGAGCTTCCCTCTGATGACTCAGAAGTGACCCATGGTGAAGCTTGCTTGCTGAAGCTAAGGCCCAGAAGTGACCCCTGTTGAAGCTTGCTTTCTGAAGCTAATGCAATGTATTTTCTAGTTAAGCTTTTCTATTTCTCCTCCACTCCTTTCAGTCCCTATGGGAAATCAGCTAATTCCGTTTAAGATTGAAGTGTTAGTGGGGACAGTAGAAAAAGGGAAAGTGGGGAAGATTGAAATTAGGGACAAAGTAGGCAAAAAGACTATAGTTTGAAGGCACTAGGCATACTCCATTCTCACTGATGCAGGACCAGGAGGTAGGCAGAAAGCACAAAACCTCTTGTCTTCCTGGGTTTTAAGCAGCTGCAGCAGGGGGATAAACTGCAACTTGTATTTATAAGGCCAAAATCTGAAGAGTACACTTTCTTTCCTTTGCCATCTTGAAATGGAGAGTTCTGCAGCAGAAAATAAGGAGATGACATATTACATGCTTCAAAGGTAAGTTTTAGGGTGCCAATGTATACCTTTAAAAACAGCAATGGCATTGAAAAATAAGCTCTGGAATTTATAAGAAATTTTATTTGATGATTTTTTTGGTATCTATTCTTACAATAAAGATTCTTTTTAAGAAAATGACTAAAAGCAGTCATATTTGCTCCTGAATTTCTAACTTTTATTTTACATTCAGAATTAGAATAAATAAAATTTCACATTTATTTTACATTCGGAATTAGATCAATGATACCTGAATTCCTGTGCAATATTCTAGCACAAGCTTGCTTGTACAGACTTTGCTGTGCTGTTGTTTTGTAAAGGGATCACACTCTGTGCCACAATTTGCTCAATGCATTTAGCTGTTTTTTTCAGAGTGAAATCTCTTCAACTGTTGTGAAAGAAGAGAGAGATCAATTTTATGTGGTATGTAGAATCCTGTTCAAGGTAGATTTTGCTTAAAGCTTGTTTATGATGTGTCTCTGGGGACAGAAAAGGTGTCTGTTGCCATTGTCCTGGTGTCTGACTGTGGGCAACCTGATGAGAGCTTTGAGGGATCGCCTTCCTGCTGTTAGACTCAGACTGAGGAAGAAATGAGCCAGGCAGCTTTCTAGCAGGGGCCTGACACTGAGACCTGACTGATTTGCTGGATAGTGGGCTTGAGGGGTGCCTCTATTCTTTGTTTGCTTGGTTTTGCAATCTGGAGTTTTCATTCTGAAAAAAGAAATTGCCTGAAAATGAAACTAAGACCTTCCCCAAGACAAAAAACAAAAACATCAAGTTGACAAAAAATCGTTTTCAGAACATCCATTCTTGCCTTCCCCCCCCCCCTCACTTGAACTCTTCCACCCTTTGGGCAAATTAAGCAAAAGTAAGTAAATACTACATATAGTCAAAATGATTGCTTTTGATGTGCTCATATATAAAATACATGTTCATTGTTTTCTTTTGTTTCCCTATTTACATAGTTCATACATCTTTGAAAGGCACATATTTATATTTGTATATATTTATGTTTCTTTCAAAGATGTATGTATTGTTGTTTTTAGCTTATTATTGATAATTTCTCCTCCTACGTTTGATAACTAATTTTATAATCTACATATAATCTGTATATATTATTTTTGGACTTCTTGCACATTAATCATAGACACTTAATAAAAGCCTCCTATTTCTAGTAATTTGCAGGATCTTTTGTATTTTCTATGTAAATTATATCAATCACAAATAATGGCAGTTTAACTTTCTCCTTTACAACATTAATGCCGCTGATTTATTTTTTCATCTTATTGCATTTACTAGAACTCTAAAATAGTTTAACATATATTGACTTTAAAAAATGAAACCCTGTGGCCGGGGCCAGGGATCGTGGTTTGAGTCCCGCCAGGGGCGCATAGTGAGACCTAGTCCCAAAAAAATAGCTGGGTATGGTGGCGCGCGCCTGTAATCCCAACTATCTGGGAAGCTGAGGCTGGGGATTGCTTGAGTCTGTGGTATCCCGGGGAACATGAGCCTGTGGTTCCACAGGCAAAAATAGCGAGACCTAGCCCCCCCCCCCAAAAAAAAGAAACCATTCTTGTGTACCTGGAAAAAACTCAACTTGGTCACAGACTAACATAGTTTTGATGACTATCTTACCCATTTTTGCACAAATATTCTATTGTTTAGAATTTTTTATCTAGGAACTTCTTGATTATAGTCATGAGTAAAATGGATCTGGACTTTCCCTTCACATAGTGTCTCTGTCTGGCTCAGTATTAGTGTCACACTAGCTGGGGAGTTTCTTTTTTTATTGTCTGGAAGTTTGGTAGCCTACAGCCCTTGAAAGTTTGTCTGAACCTGACTGTTTCTTTGTGGGAAGATCTTAATCGTACTCTTTTATTTGAAAAGATAAATTACTGCACATCAAGGTTGGACTAGGAAAAAGAATGACAAGATGAGAATAGAAGAAAACAGCCACCTATTGCAACAGAATATAAAGGATCTTATTTATATCCACTATGTCATTTAATCCTCAAAACATCCTTTCAGAGGGTCTATTGCTCATGGTCTAGTCAGAGAAAGAATCTGTATTAGGTAATATAAGCAGAGGACATTCAACAGTGAGAATTGGTCACTTGGTTAGGAGATGAATAGAAGAACCAAAAAAAAGGTGTTTTTTTTTTTTTTTTTTAAATGAGTTTAATACCCACAGGAAGCATTGACCCCCTGTAGTACTGGTAGAACAAAAAGGAAGAGGTAACGCTAAACCTACCTGAACCTAGGAGCTTGGAAGAGGGCCCCTGGAGCCTGGTGCTTGGACCTCTGGGAGTAAGCCTTGAGGCCTGAAGAAGAAGCCTGATTAAGTACATGATTGACAGGGAAGGAAACATAGTCCAGAGACTAGAGAGAAGGACTGCCAAGGAGCTAAAGCTTTGAAAGATGCCAGAGGGTGGAATTAACTCTGTTACTGCAGAGCAATGATGATTAGAGCTGATAAACTAGAGGAAAGTCCGGGTTTCTTACCTGCCTTGCCTCACTGTTGACAGACTGAACAATAATATGCAGTCTTCTTAGTCTCCCTATTATAAAGCAGAGCATGTAACGATGAGCTTGGAACTGTGAGACAGTGGGGTAAATAACCAGAACAATGAATATTATGTATATTTTACAAAGAGGAAACTGAAGCTAAGTTAAATTATTTGCTAAAGATTGTTAGAGCTATTGTGGACAGATATGGAATTTAAAGTCAGGCCTACACTGTTTCTACTACTGTATTTCATCTAACTTAAAACACTGATTATTAAAGGTACCATTATTGCATGTACCATGAAGGCAAAAATGCTTCCAGTTATGTAAGGCATGCCGTTAATTGTAAGATATATACCACTTTTGGAGATTTTTTTAAAAGTTAAAGAGGGCTTCTTAAAACTGATGAAATATGATCTATTCTGCAGCCTTGTAAAGAATTTAGTTTTAGAACTGTTGAATTTTGAAACACCTATAGATTGCTCAGCTGAACCATTTTCGGGTAGTTTAAAATGTGGAGTTAAGAGTTATAAGAAAGGTAGATGCTAGAGACTCAGAGGTGAAGGTCATCTGCATGTCAGAATTGTGATCTGAAAACAGCCTTCCTGGGCTTTTAAGCTTTGATAGTTTCTTATATGAGATTTGTGAGTCTTTTCTTTATACTGCCTTGTTTCATTTTATCTTTGCCTCTCTCTGTGATGGCATCTGTTGATAAACCTTAGTATTTTCTTTTATTCAGTAACTCATACTTTTCTCTTACATTTCCACAAAGATCACTTTCTATTTAAAATGTAGTCTTTACAAGCCCGCAGTTGGATGTGTTATTGTAAGTATGGTAGTGAAAAGTGGGTCCCCAGGAAAGATAGATGGTGTGATGAAAATCTATCTATAGATTTGATCATGGTTTCTCTTTTTTATAGGTCCAGCATGTCTGGCATGCACCTAGTAAAGCAATGTCGAGATCGCAAGAAAATAGACTCACAGAGAGATTTCACTGTAGCTTCACCAGCAGAATTTGTTACTCGTTTTGGAGGAAATAAAGTGATTGAGAAGGTGAGTTATAACTTGTTAAATAATTTTTTCCAAAGTACATGAGATTTAATGTCCAGTTTAAATGTCTAGCTTTGATCAAACTAATAATTAGATTTTTTAGGCTTGGCCTATGAGTGAAATTATCCTGTCCCCTAGCGTCCTCTTAAATAATTTCACTGTTTTCTCTAATATGCATTTCCCAGTGATAATTTAGTCATGACTAATTTAGCAGATGAGGCAATACTTATAAAGTTCTTTTAAAAAGTTCTTTTGGTTTTCCAGGGTAGGGTTGCACTGCTCCAAGAGGGTCTGAGAAATTTATTAGCTTGTGCGGTGGTGATGAGGAAAGAGTAAGTCATAGCATTGGATTCAGAGCTGAGGGAGTAGAGAGACTTTCAGAACAGCAGGGATGTCTAAGGGAATGCATCACCTGAAATACTTAAAGACATTATAGGTGTTTTGAAATGGTACGAGTTATTCTGTGTCACTTTTATCTAAACTTTCTGAGGGAATGACTTGGTTGAAATAACTTGCAGTGGTTAAAAGATGGAAGGTTGGTCACCTATTCTCAGTATTGCTTCAGTGGTGTCCTATTAGTCTTCTGACAAAGATGGAGTAGTGTCTCTTAGTCTATGTATCCTTGGGAGCAGACTTATAAGATAGGGAGGGAAATGAAGTTTGTTTACAAAGAAGTCTTGGGATCATTGATTCTTTCATTCTTTTTCTTGTGATCATTCTTTCCAAGGCTTGTTCCTACCATTTTTAAGACAATTGGAGCTAACATTCTAGTGAGAAATGGTTGGCACCAGGATTCTTATGCATGTTCACAGCTCTGTGCCCACAACAGAAAATAGTTTATGAAATTGTACAGTTTAGTTTCTACCATTTTCTTCTTTTGTTCTCTGATAGTGGATACATAAAACAATTTACAGACTTAAAGGATTTCAATATTTGTGATTTTTTTTTCCTTCAAGGAATTAAGTTAAAAAGGAGTAAGCTCTAGGTGGCACATGTTCAGGTATTTGCTTTAGCAGACTTTTAAAAAAGCACCCATTGATCATATTGGTTCCTGAATACCTAGACCAGCAATACAGATTCCTATTTGAGAAACTGGCATTTTTAGAGGGAAAAAAAAATCAGTCTCATCTCTTTCCCTCCACCATTGCTTTCTTTTCTACTTTTTACCCCCAATTCCCATCTCCTACTCTCTCAGGTTCTTATTGCCAACAATGGCATTGCAGCAGTGAAATGCATGCGGTCCATCCGGCGGTGGTCTTATGAGATGTTTCGAAATGAACGTGCAATCCGATTTGTTGTCATGGTGACACCTGAAGACCTTAAAGCCAATGCAGGTAAGTTCCTACACATCTCCCTCAAGTGTCAAACTGTGAATAGTGCAGCCTTTAAGTAGGAAATAGATGTAGGGGGCTTCCCAAACCCTAGAATTTTTGGTGAAATACTTTAAAAAGGATTTCTTTTTAGTAAAGTATCAATATTAAGCATATAAAAGTGGTTGTGCTATACTTAACTTCAGCACAGATTCCTGATTTCTTAGTGTAAATAGGTAGAATTTTAACCCAAGTGTTATCTCGGGTTTTCAGATGTATACCCTTTCAGTGTTTAGCTGAAACACTCTATTTGTAACAAAGTGTAAATAGAGAATTCAGGATGACAGGCTGTTTCACTTATGATCTGAATTGAATTTTAGAGAAACTTAGGGTTAACATTCTTTTTCCCTTCTTCTGAGGGAGAGGCCTCTCATGAACTCAGCAGGTTTCACTCTAAAAGATTTCTGCTTATTCTTGCTGTTCAGGTGGTCCTTCACCTACAGGTTATAGATGAAGCCTATTGATATAGTTAAGAGGGGTAGCTAGTCTTTCCTTCTTTCATTCAAGCTTCTTTCTCACTGAATTTTTCTTCTACTTATTGTATAACCAAGGTATAATTTCTAAAGAAAAGAAAGTACAGATAGTGTTTCTTAATTCTTTAAAGAGCTCCCTTTAAAAATGTGTTTTGGTCTAATATATGTCTATATTAGCAGAACCTTGTTAAGACTATTCCTGAAGAGTAAGGGTCAATGCCATCTTTTTAGAAAAAGAAGGCACCAATTCATAGGAAAACAGATGTGATTTTGTAAAATTACTCAGATTTATCTTTTATCATCTCTTCGCTGGTTTTTATATCTATGAAAGGAAGATCAGTAGGACTTGAGGATAGTTATAAAAATGAAATTTTCCTGTAACAAATGTAAACTATCTTGTATGACTTCTTGCAAATCATGTTACCCTTACTTCATTTATTCATTCAATTGATGAACATGGGGACCCACGATGAATAAGACGTGATCTTGCTCTCAGAAACAATTTCTGACAATGAGGTAAATTCTTTAGTAAAAATATGCAGAGGAGTCTATGAGAACACCAAAATAAGAGAAAACTAAGCTATGCCTAGACAAGAATGAGTAGTTAATGAAGCAATTAGGGGGGAAGAGAAGGGAATTCCAGGGCACACATATAAATGTGTGAAGATGTGCATGGTGGTTTTCTGGAAATTACAGGTTGCTTATTAAAAATTGAAAAGTGGGATCTAGTACATGTTAAAGAGGGCCTTGTTTTCATTCTTTAGAGCTTATACTTTATCTTTTTTTTTTTTTTTTGTGTGTGTGTGTGTGTGTGTGTGTGTGAAGGAAAGATTTGCTTTTTTAATTGAATGATTTGTTGCTTTTCACAATGCCCAAATAGAAGAGTGCAATAAACCTTTTCCTATCACTTTTCATCCATCATCAACACTTCTCAATTTGTGACCAATCTTGTTTCAGCTCTCCTCTCACCTCTTACCTTTCCCCACATATAATTTATCTGAAACAAATCTTAGATATATTATTTCATTTCTAACTATTTCAGTATGCAGCTTTAAAAGAGATACTTAAACACACACACACAAATTAGAAAATAAAAAGCCCAAACAACTAGATGGATGATTTTGGTAACATTTCGGAGATAAAGAGGAAATAATAAAGGATGTGATGAGGCTGAGAATACAGATAGAGATAGTGTAAAGGTAAAACTGGCAAGATTTGGTGGTTATGAGATGAATTGATTATTTTTTGGTTGAGTAGGCAGCTATTAATATCTTCAGAAAGGCAAATTAATATAACAAAAGCAAGGTTTTTTATGGCAAAGGGACAAATTAGGCCTCAAGTCTTATAGTACAAGCTGATCCTCTAAATGCTACAAAACATTATGTTCTTTCTTCTAGAACTTAAAATAATGAGAACTAGAGATTTAGTGTATACATTAGTAGCAAATATGTGATGTTAACATAATCCCTGAAAGAATAGGTAAAAGATTAAGAGAACCACAGGTGAGATTGTATAGAAGAGTAACATTTAGGGTAGCCTGAGGAAAATAGTTCCCTAAACAATGCTGAGTAGAGAGATGACTGGAGAAATGGAAGAAAAAGAAAAGAGAATTTTAGTAAGCAAGGGTCATATGTGTTAGGGATCTAATTACACAGGAACAGAAACCTGTCTAGCAATAAGGAAATCTCTGGTGACTTCTGCAAGAATAGTTTGACAGGAACAATATGAGTAGACAGGTGTTGTGCAATGAATGGGAAATGATGTGAAGATAGCCAATATGGATAAGTCTTTAACGTATTTTGAACGAGAAGGGAAAAAGTCAACCAAAAGAGCAATTCAGAGTCAGTGAACAATATTTATTTTTACTGTGAAAGAGACTTGGAAAGGAAGAGAATGTGTATAGTATGAGAGGAAAGACCAAAAGGAGAGAAGGGTTGAATATATATATATGAGGCTAGGGGAGAGGGACAGGGGTGGGATCATGAGCACAATGGAAAAGCAGATGCCTATCTTTGGCCAAGATATCCTTTTTCCCTGTATTCATTTTGAGGAATAACAGTCAGTAATGGGTCAAATATATTCCTATAAGCATATTCACTGTAGTATTATTTAAAATAGTGAGCCTCTGAGGTTAACTTAAATATCCAACATTAATAGGTTAGTTAAATAAACTATGCCAATTTTATGAAGTAGCCTGCTCTCATTAAAAAGAAATGTGGAATAACATTTATTAGTTTGAGAATACATTCTGATTTGTGGGGGGTTTCCATTTTATTTGCAGTAGTATTTTATCTGTTATTATGTAACAATATTCCCACAAATGAAGCAGCTTAAAACAAAAGCCATTTATTATCTCACAGCTTCTGTAGGTCAGGACACAGCATAGCTGGGGCTCTGATTCAGGCTATCACAAGGCTGCTATCAGTTGTCATCTCTCTTGCAGTCTCCTCTGTTGCTGACTTGGGATGAATCTGCTTTCAAACCCAGGAGGTTGCTGCAGTGTTCATTTTTTTGTGAGCTGTCAGATTGAGAGCCTGAGGGGTTAGCTGATTGTTGGCTAGAAACTACTCTCAGCAATTTCTCTAGAAATTGTCATATGGGCCATTCAAAAATGACCACCTGCTACCTCAAAGCTAGCAAGTGAGAGTCTCCTAGTATGATCAGTTAAATCCTCATGTAATGTTATTGTGGCAGTGACAATGCCCCATCTTTTCAGTATTCTCTTGGATTGCAGCTAGTCATAAATCCGGCCCACTTCTGAGCATGGGAATTACTTAGATATGAATATTTGAAGACTGGGGTCAGATTAGTGTCTATCACAATGGCTAAGGAAAAAAAAAACTTTGCTAAAAGGTGGTTGATAGCATAGTATGATAATAGGAAAAAAATATATAGTCAGGGGAAAAAAGGCATTGTAAAATAAACCAAAGCAACAATACTGTTATCTCTGGGGATGGGATTTTGGGGTGCTTTAATTTCAATTTGTGTTTCTCCCTTCCTCAACTTTTAAAACATAGTTTATTCAATTTTACAATTTCTTGAAAGTTATTTAAAAATTAAAATGCTAGGAAGTGTTGCAGTATCAATGGTGTTGAATTAAGGAAATGATATTATTGATGATTTTTCCATTTTCATTTTTTTCTAACCTTTCTATTCCATTAGTGATTTTAAACATTTTTGTTGAGTATAATTTACTAGCAGTGAAAACCTCTTAAAAGTATATAGTCCCAAGTTTAGTAATTGTATGCTCTTGTGCAGTTAGCACTGTAGTTCAGTTTAAAGCACAAGCTATTTTTACACTTTAAAAACTTTCAAAAGGAATAGCCAGGTGCGGTGGCACATGCCTTTAATCCCAGCCACTTGGAAGGCTGAGGCTAGGAATCACTTGAGGCCACAGGTTCAAGACTACCCTGGGCAACATAGTGAGACCTACTCTCTTAAAAAAAAAAAATCCAACTTTTAAAAGGAGCAGTAGATAAAGGAAAGACATCCTCTGACATTGGAGGGGACCAGGCAAAATTAAGCCTAAAAGGAGGTGAGGATAACATTAGTAATAATAACAATGTTAGTGATTATAACTGACCAGCTACATATTTTTATTTCATAATAGTTATTGGGGAAGTTGGAGAGGTGAATGATTAATGAAATCTATGTGAAGAACCGAGTATTCTTTTCTGAGGGGAGTTTTTTTTTTTTTTTAATATATGAGTATAGTATGTCTGGTGGTACTCATGGGCGGTGGGAACTAGTAGATAATGTAAGTAACAAAATTTCTACTTGCCAGAACTTCCCCTTTCTTTAGTATCTACACTAGTGGTAATAAAATATTTATTGATAGAACTGAACTGTTGGTTGGTGGCAGCAATACCTTTTTTCAGATCGTGTGTGTATATGAGAAAGAGGGAGGGAGAGAAAGAGATCAGCAAAAAAACAAAACAAAATGTCTGTATCTAAGGCCACAGTAGTATAGGAAGAAACCTGAAAACTATAAAAATAGTTAGATTTGATACCTAAAATTTAAAATATCTATTTAGCAAATTGGAAAAATGCTAAAGACAAATGATAATAAGAGTTTCTGCCTATAATCAGAGAAAGAAACCCTTCAGTAGGAAATGAACAACCAAGAACAGGTTGTTCATGAAAAAAGTGCAATGAAGGGCAATGAACATTCAAAGAGAGATTCAGTACTAAAGCTAATCAAAGAAATATAAACCAAAACAGTCATAGAAATCACTCTGAAAAAAGGGATTAAAAAATGTGACTGACAAAATTAAAAAAACACTCTCAAGATCAGAGTATAGATAAGAATATAGGCAATTTAGTGCCCATCTTGCTAGTGAGAGTCTATTGTGGTTTAGTATTTGAAAATGTGCATACCCTTTGACGCAATCATTTAATTTTTTTTGACCCAGTCCTTTTGTTTCAAGGAGCATATACTGAGAATATAATTGGACAGCAATGCAAGGATATTCAACACTACATTATTTAAAATATTTTCAAAATTATAAATTATCTGTATGTTGTTCACCAATAAGTTAAATATAAAAACATTAGATATTGAGTATATAGGTTACATATATATGAAACAGTAAATACATATTAGATAGAGCTCTGTGTCATAATATATAGGAAGATATCTACACGATTTTGTTAAATTGGTAACACTTTATGGTATCTAGCATATAAAGCATGAACTGTCTCCATATGGTAGGGCAGTGGGTCTTAATAATTTTTACAAAATAATATTATTACATCCTTGTATATTATCTAATTTAAAAAATAATTAGCATGCTTTCCTTCTTATAAAGAGTACAATAACTATTTTTGTTTTGAACAAATTATAGAGCCTTTTATCTTACTTTGAATGGAATTTTTTTAAGGACTTAAAATCTTTTAATATTAAGACCACAATAGAGAAGGTATGTTAATAAATATGGAAGGCTTTGGACAAGTTATTTAGCTGTTTCAAACTATAATTTACCATAAACTGGGAATTAATAGTATCTATCATGGGTAGGATTATTGAGTATTAATTCTCAAGAGAGGGAACAGAGTGACATCAGGTACCAAATTTGAAAGGGAATACTAAGCAAAAAAAGGTCAAGGAAAAAAGTGATCTTTTAAAAGTCTCTTTCAAATACCTATTAATGGTCTTTTTTAAGTATTTAGCAAACTACTATGACTAACCTTTCCAGTTCAGCCAGTCTGCAAACTTAGCAGACTCCCTTCTTTCCTCATTCTGTCCCAGCTCTATATCAGGAAAAGGACTTTCTTAGAGTACAGTGCAAGTTTAAAGATAAAGGACTAGAACTTTTTCTCAGAATTCTTAGTGACAAATAATTCATCATTTACACGGAGTACCCATTAGCAAGATCTAACATAGTGAAAGGATTGCTATTTTAGCATAGGTGCTTCTTAAATATGAGGTTATTACATAATTAGTACCTATGACTTGACAAAATCAGAGCCACCTACTAAATGATCCTGGAAGTTACCCCCACTAATGCAGTTTGTCTTATGGCTGCCTGTGATATTACCTTTCCTTTACATAGTTTTGCTTCGCTATTCTGAAAATAAAGCATGTGTTTTCTATTAATTTGCTTGCATTTTTAGAGTATATTAAGATGGCAGATCACTATGTTCCAGTACCTGGAGGACCAAACAACAACAACTATGCAAATGTGGAATTAATTGTTGATATAGCAAAAAGGATCCCTGTGCAAGTAAGAGATGTTAACCTGTTACTTAAAAACAAATTCTGAGCTGGGCATGGTGGCGCGCGCCTGTAGTCCCAGCTACCTGGGAGGCTGAGGCTAGGGATCACTTGAGTCTGTAGGTTCAAGACTACTCTGGGCAACATAACGAGACCCTAGTCTCTAGAAAAAAACAAAACAAACCTCCCTACCCCAAATTCCATCATTTCACCGTTTGACACAGGAGATATGCAGGGAAGAACTTTTAATTTTATATAAAGCATCTTTGTTGAAATTTAACAAATGACTTTATATGAACTAATAGATAGGAAAAGAAAAGATGAACAGAATGAATGAGTTAAAATATCAGATAGCAGGAGATTTGGAAGAGTCTCTCAGAGATGATTTATTTAATCCATTTTACTTTCAAATCATTTCAAACAAGTAAAAAATTTATTGCCAGTGGAATATTCTTAACCCAAAATAGGTTGGTATAGAAGTTGGTTGTTTTTTTCCTATCACATTCTATTAGAAAGTTAAGGATAAGTAGCTTATAATACAAAGAAGGAAAATATTGAGACTTCTATCATATAAGCACTAGATAAAGAGGTGGAGTTGGGTGGTCAAAGAAGTTAAACCTGTGAAAGAGAACTTATATTTCTGGAGAAGGTTCTGTAGAGCCTAATGGAAAGACTATGAACTGGGTTTTCTGAAAAACAGTAAGACTAGGTGGATGTTAGCACCAGTTTCAATTTGGTTTTGACCTCTTCAGAGTTTTTTCAAAATAGACTTCTTACTGCTGCTCTGTAAATTGTTTGCCAAGACTCAAGCACCAAAACGAACTAATGTCAGACTGCTGTTACATGCATGCCTCTTGGAGCAGGGTCACTCTTGGTAGAGAGTAATATAGTTCATCAGGTTGTTATTAGTATGAATTTTGAGAATGAATCATTTTGTTCCCTTGTAGGCAGTGTGGGCTGGTTGGGGTCATGCTTCTGAGAATCCCAAGCTCCCAGAACTGCTTCTGAAAAATGGCATCGCCTTCATGGGTAAGTCTTCCTGGCATAAGTGTTCCTGTCTCTTTAGTTCTTTCTCTTGCACTCTGAATTCTACTTTTCTTCTGTTTAAAAATGCACTGAGCTCCTTTTTTCCCCCAATCAATCAGCAACCCAACATTCTCCCTTTCTTTTCCCCTTCAGTTCTTACAACGTGCATATCTCTTTGCATCTTAATTGCGTTTTCTTTTCCTTGATTCTTTCTCATGAAATATGAAAGAGTGTTTGATTTCCAAAACACTTTTAAAACTGCCACCATCCTTAAGAAAACAGGCGGAGAGAATACCTGTTTTTATATAGCAAAGATAACTGAATACCTAGATTATTGCTTGGCATTGTGCCCTTACATATGATTCAGCACTTTCGTATTTAAGCATATAGATTATGTTCCAATGACTGTGAGCTATTTCTTCTGACTTTTCTGCTTTACTAAAGGCAGTGAGATAAATTGAAGTTATATGACTTAAAAATATTTTTCTTTGTCTTAGAGACCTTCCACAATGATGATTATGCTTTCTAAACTCTATCAAAAGTAAATCTACCTTTTGAGTTCCTTTAAGATGAAGGAGGGGGGCATGGTGGCACACGCCTGTAGGTGGCAGCCTAGGAAGCCATGGCGGGGCCAGGGATCATGGTTCGAGTCCCGCCAGAGGCACGTAGCGACACCTAGTCCCCCCAAAAAATAGCTGGGCTTGGTGGCATGTGCCTGTAATTCCAGCTACCTGGGAAGCTGAGGCTGGGGGTTGCTTGAGTCTGTGATAACTTGGGCAACGTGAGCCTGTGGTTCCATGGGCAAAAATAGCGAGACCGAGTCTCAAAAAAAAAAAAAAAAAGGTATTAAGGAGGGTCTGTTAATTCACACTTGAACTTAGTTCCCTATTTTAGGATATTGATTTAAAAAGAAAAGAAATAAAGTTGGATCATAAAGGATAATAAAATCAGAGTTAATTGGTCAAGAATTTAAATCAGCATATATTTTCATAATTGAACTGTCATTGTATGTGTAAAAATCTTACTACATTAAGTTTTATAATTAGTACAAAGATTAAACTACTAGAGATAGAGGAAGACAAATAAAAGAATAATTATATAGAATAAAAGAATGTATGTGATGGAAATAAGGCCAAAATGTTATAATGAGGGTTTTTCTTTTGTTTTTAGGTCCTCCAAGCCAGGCCATGTGGGCTTTGGGGGATAAGATTGCATCATCTATAGTTGCTCAAACTGCAGGTATCCCAACTCTTCCCTGGAGTGGCAGTGGTAAGAAATTATTTCTTTTTTGTTTCTTAAAATGCAGAAAAGCTCAGAAATAGATATTTGGGGCTGTAGCTTAGGACTTAAGTTTATTTTAAATGTACTGGGGTACGTGACAAGATAGAATCCAAGTTGAGTAAGAGTAATGGCATTTTGTATCTGAGATCCTAGCTTAATTAATACACCCATGGTTTTATCATGTCATAAAAATATCAATTTTGTACCAGGTATAAATGTATATACCATGATACATTGTGATTTAAATGATCTTGGTACTTAATTTGAAGAAATTCTGGGAAAACTTGTATGGTTCTGTAGGTTCAGATCTACTCTGGGTAGGCTAGAATTTTCCTCAGAGATGGATGTCCTAGGTAGCATTAGGAATTAGACTTTTGAACCTGCCTCACAGGTAGTCTGGAAAAACCCAAGTCCACCTACTCAAATATTTGACTGCCAGTGTTCTCTTGATACCATCCCACAGTCTATTGATGATTTGCCTTACCTATTTAATACCTTTCAAGCTCTCATTTTTCTTGAGACCTCTGTGACAGAAAATGAGATTAGGCAACCCTTCTTCTAGGCATGCAGAAAAGATAAAAATTTTCTAATAATGATATTCCTGGCAAGTCCTTTGAAGAGTGTCATGTGAATTATTATAGATGATACCAGTGCATGTTTTTAATACTCAAGCACAGGGAGCAAACATACACTAAAACACTTTCAAATGGGAGAGACCATTGTCTTGAGGCTGAACAGTTTTGAACTCTTGTTACTCTGGTTCTCCAGGGGAATTGCAATATCCTCTCCAGACCTGCAGGGTCAAACAGCTTAAAATAAAAGGTTGGAATTTGTTCTTGTTTGAATGGAGAGTCTATAGCTTTCCCCTTGTGGCTGAGTACAGGGACATTCGGAATGTGGAATCATGACTCTGTGGAGGCCAATAAAACCACCATTTCCATTTCCAAGGGCTCATAAAGATTGAATTATTTCCCAAACTTCTGGCCCTGGAGCAGGCCTGAACACACAAATTGAAGGTATTTTGCCTGCTTGAGTTGCTGTGAGAAGTCTGACAGTTTGACATGGCTTATTTTCTTTTTCCTTTCTTTTTTTTGGTTTTGAATGTCCTTGCATTTTTATCAGTTTGTCTTTATGAGCTTTTCTGGCTCACCCAAGTTGTCAGGTCTTGCTATAGTTAAATGGTGTTAGCCCAAGGGCTGACTAGAGTTTTATAATATACTTTTTCCTCTCTTCCTCAGTTTTGGATAAACATGAACATATTTAAGAAGATATAGCAGAAAATTGACAGGAAGGAACAACTCTTCTTGCTGCTTTTAAATCACTGTTATTTATTGCAGGTCTTCAAGTAGACTGGCAGGAAAATGATTTTTCAAAACGTATTTTAAATGTTCCCCAGGAACTATATGAAAAAGGTTATGTAAAGGATGTGGATGATGGCCTGACGGTAGGTTGCTAACTCTAAGGAATGATGTCTTTTAACTGACCAATTTTAGTCACAAACAGGAATTAGGAATCTTGTTCGTGATATATGCCCGTGATGCCATTAGGGTTATAAGACAAGGTGTTTATAAAGTAGGACATGAATGACTTCTATTTAACAGAACTAATTAAAAAATTTATTTTGAAGCAAACTGCTCATCTGAACAGCCCTTTTCTAGGTGGTTTAATCAGCTCTTTAAGGAAGTACCAAGAAGTCCTTTGCACTACCTATTAGTGTGTGTGTTTGAAGGGTGGGGAGATGGGTGAGCAACAAATAGCAAATTTTCTTCTTTTTAAGTTCAGAGCCAAGAAGCCAGGCAGATAGAAAGAAATCAAAGTGTCATATTTATTACAAGTAGTGAAAATGCTGACAGTGGCTTAAATGTGTCACAACAATCATATTTGTAAAATAAATGTCAGAGTTGATCAGGTTCTCCTGTAAGTTATTGGTGTTGCTGAGTAACCACAGACTTCCCTCTGTACAGACAGTGATTCTTATTAAATGACTTATTTAGCTAATTAAATGACTAAGAGCTGACAGAGAGCATATGTTCTGTGCAGTGGGCTGATTCCAAAGGGGGAGAGAATCTAGGAGGCATGCTCAGTTCCTCCTTCCAAACTGACCAATCACATGATTTGTTTTTTCCTTGAAGAGAAGTGAGCCAAGAGAGGCAGAAAGTGTTCTAGTTATTGTTCATTTCTATAGAAACATGAACCCAAACAAATGGAGATCCTTTCTCTAACATTTTTTTCTTCATAGTTCTCTCCAGTTTGTTCACCTTTTGCTTTTTAACAGTTGGTAATGCCAGCTATGCCTTTGGGTAGGTGATGAAAAAGACTATTGTAGAAAAGCACACTGCAGGTGTTTGGCTTGTATGCTATAAATTTGGGAAGAATTTGAATTTGAATGCCCAACTAATTTTGCTCTATTGTTTGCATTCAAAATTAAATATACTTTAATCTCAATAAGAGTGAACATTTCTAATTGAATTGCAAATGTTATATTCCTATTTGCTATAATTTGCAAAAAGAACAGAAGTTCTTTATAGGAAACTAGCTATTTTGCTTATCAGTTGAAATTCCTTTTTTTTTCTGGTTATAGATACAAAATTTTCTAGTAGAAAATTTGGAAGGTCAGTAATGAAATGATAATAAAACCACCCATATATATACTACACAGAGATAAATGCTATTAACATACATGTGTACTTTCTTCTGTCCTTTTTTGATTCATTTATCTTTTTTAATAGATTCCTAAAGTATGTTTGTGATAATTATAAAATTAGGATCTTAACTCTATATATAGTGTTAGTAGTTTTAGTTGTTTTTTACCTGTAGAGGAATTATATATATAGCATTATATATAAGCATTTTCCATTTGGCATTATAATTCTTATAAAATTTTTTAAATTAATGACTTATGTTTAAAGTGTGCATATATGTTTAAAAGGTCTACCTTCTTACTGACATCCTAATGCTCTATTTTTTAAGTCTTCCACTTTTGTGACTATTTCTTTTCCAATGATTGAATCATCAAGCTATATTTTTTCTTTTAGTTTTTTTAATATTATAGGTTTATAAAATAATAGTTAAAGGAACTTTAAAAGAGATGGTGTCATGAGTGAAAAACTTTCTTAAACTACTAAAATAAATTTTGAGTTGAAATGATCTGTTTCTGGTGACTATTTTTTGGCATTTGTTTTTTTCTTTTTTTTTGAGACTGGGTCTTGCTATTTTTGCCCATGGACCTGCAGGCTCACATTGCCCAAGTTACCACAGACTCAAGCAATCCCCAGCCTCAGCTTCCCAAGGTTGCTAGGATTACAGGCACGTGCCACCATGCCCAGCTGTTTTTTGGAATTAGGTCTCACTATATGTTGCCTCTGGCGGGACTCGAACCGCAATCCCTAGTCTTAGCTGCCCTCCATGGGCTGAATGCTTATAGGCACGTGCCACCATGCCTGGCTTTGGCATTTCTATAATTGTAGACCTGAATGTTTCAATGAAAGAATAACTTGGTTATTTTAAATTATTGGTTACTTTCCCCCAGTTTACTTTTTGCTTGAATAATATATAATACCTACCATATTATTACATGTAAAATTTTTCTTTTAATGATTGCATGGTAGTTTAAAAAAATGGATATATCTTGATTTGATCAGCTCTCTGCTTGACAGATACATATTTTCTAAAAAGCTTTAGAATCATCACCTGATGATTATGTAATATTGTAGATGTGAAAAACAGAGTATATATTGAAAATTAATTTTTTGTCAAATTTTAGTAATATCTTGCTATTTTTATTTTTTAACCAAAAGTTGAGTGAGAAAAAAATTTCTGGATTTTTGAGAGTTCCAATTTGTTGCATTTATATGTTGACAAAAGCTATGCTGAGACCATTCCTTTATTTAAGTGAACTATTTACATCTTTAATTTCTTATTAAAAACTATGCATAGTATATGAATAGCTGCATACTATAAAGAAGAAACTCAAAAGTATATAGAAATATATACAGTAAAAAGTAAAGATTTGCATCCACTCATTTTCTTTTAGTAAATCACCATTCATGTGTTTTCTGGCTTGTTATTTTACACTTTGTATGAATGCATGCATGTATAAATAACCATATGTAAGCATACGCCTTTATTGTTTTTGACCTATGTAGCATCATCTTAGATTAAGCCATATGAAATTGCCAATAGGTTACCTTTTTTTAACCTACAAAAAGAGGATAATTTCTTTTGTTAAAAACTAATATTATAAATAGTGTTCTTCTATTTTCTTACCTAATAGTAAGAATTGTAAGCATTCTTGAAAGGAGAAAATGCCAGTTTTTCCATTCCCTGCTAATGCCTCTCTTTCTTCTTGAAGGCAGCTGAGGAAGTTGGATATCCAGTAATGATCAAAGCCTCAGAAGGAGGAGGGGGGAAGGGAATCAGAAAAGTCAACAATGCAGATGACTTCCCTAACCTCTTTAGACAGGTAAAGTGCAGTTGCTTTTGTTTGTATGAATTGCATGTATGTCAGAAGGATATGAGTTAACTTAAAATTTAAATATCCAGAAAATGTTTAATTTTTTATTTAGTCTGTAAAATAGTCTTTCTAACCTCCACCTGCTTATTAGCAGGGGAAAAATAGTAAGTGAAATGTCCAGTTCAATTTAAAGAGTTACTCAATTAGTTGATTCAAATAGAACTTATTTTCTCACATTAAAGTACTCATTTTCTCATATAGTTTTCCTCGATGTTATATGTGGTTCTACGAACCACATATATGTTATATGTTATATATGGTTCATAGAACCTCTATTTGTGTGCCCCTCCTCTAAATGATGTAGGAAAAGTATATAGTATATTGTATGGCTAAGTCCTGATCTGGTTGCTCTTGGCTTGATCCAGCCTCTCTGATTGACTCTACCTCATTTTAGTTCAAATTGGTTGCTGACTTCTGAGTTTCTGCCACATACCCCCTCTACCCTCTTGGGTACACCCTGAGGGTATACTCAAGGTCTACACCCTGGCCAGTGCTGCATGACTGCCTCACTCTGCCACATAAACCCTATGGCAGGCCCACATTCTGAGAATGAGAATGGCCAGGAAAACTAAACCTAGGATGTCTCTCTGCCTAATCCTCAGATTTGCAGGTGGTTGATGTAGCCATTCTAAATGTTGCTTATGGAAACAACTGAAGAAATATTCTCGTTTCAGAATCTTAGAGAGAGGATTGGGAGACCTGGGAGACAGGAGTTTTCTTCTTTCCTGTCTCAGAGTTTTCTTTGCATACTTAACTCACTTTTTTTCCCTACTACCAATAGGAATAGGTTAGAATAAGGAAAATTGGTGCACAATCTGGCCTTTTCATTCTCCTGGCTTCCCATTTCCCCCCCTTATTTTCCCAGTATATTTTTCCTTACACCATTTTTAATTAGTCCCAGGTCATCTTTTATTAGTCTTTTTTTTTAACCATTGAGCAACAAACTTTCTGTTTCACTGTCATGAGTTAGAGGGAAGAACTGTCATGAGCATATCATCTGATTTGTTATACCAGAGAAACATGTTGTACTGCATTATTGAATTTTGAATGTAAGAATTTGAATCTTATCTGCCTGCACATTTTTCAGTAATAATTCTAATTAATAATCATTGCCTCTGCTGTCTAAAAGAGCATCTTAGAATCAAAAGTGTATGCTAAGTTTTCAGCTTGCTCACTCCTTTAGATATTTCAAAACTCTATTGCTGTGGAATCAAATAGTGGAAAAGTCAAGACCATTCTGAGAAAGTTTCATAGAAGGCCTTTCATTTCAGTATGGTTAAATAGTTCAAATAAATCCTCCCATTCAGAAATGAAAAAGACAAACCAAAAAAAGAAAAAAAAAACTGTCCTAAGGCATTAGAAACCTTTCAAGGTAGTGAAGAATTATTGGGGAGTGGAGGTGAGGGGAGGAGAGGGAAAGATGCAGAATAAAACCCAGAGCGGTGTACCTGGCATTTGAAGTTGATTTTTCCCTGGAAGTACCCTCTAATTTTAGAAAGATAGTTGGAAAGCTGATTGAAATTTTCAATAGTCTTATAATACTAAGAGGACAAAGCTTAGATTTTGGGGCTGACTGAAGAGTGTGTTCTGGAAACTGCCCACATTTTAGATTGGGATCTTGAAGGGACTATATACTTTACTAGTAAAAATGTACTGTAAGTAGACTAGCCCTCACAGGATCTGAATATAAATATTTCAAAATACTTGACCTTTAATACAAGCAAAGTATTCCTGGAACTTTTAGTAGTCCAGTCACTGGCAGGGAGAAATATAATTCCTCTTCAAAGAAAAATAATCAGAACCTCACATTATTTCTATTAGCACTTCAATTGCAGTATCATGCAGACAGTTAAAAACAAGCAGGTAATAGAAGTACATAGTTGAAAATAAAGAAAAATAAAAGTAGAACCACAAAAGGTTTAGATAATAGACCTATCAGATAAGGGCTTTAAAATAACCATATTTATTGTATTCAAGGAAATTAAAGACAAGATTGAGAGTTTTTACAAAAAACTGGAAACCATAAAGAAACAAATGAAATTTCTAGAACTGCAATAACTAAAATTAAGAAGTCAATAGAGGAGTTTATTAGATAGTAGATGCACTTGAAGAGAGAACTAGTGACTGGAAAATTTTTCAGAAGAAAGCTCACTGAAGCACAAAGAGACAAAAGGATGAAAATTATAGAAAGCAGCATGAGAGATTATTTGCAAAAATGACTATAATAACTCATATCATCTCTCATTATATGCCCTTCACTTTATGATTTTGCTGCTTCTTCAAATAATAGGGTCTATTTTCCTACCCTTTGAATCTTGGTTGATCTTGTTTTGACCAGTATAATGTGGCAGGTGCAGTGTGCAAGTTCTGACCTAAAGCTTAAGTTTAGTGGTGTTTGCCCTAGCCCTCTGTGAGTGAACCTCAGATTGCCTTGTGAAGAACCCAGTCTAACCTTCTGGAGAAGAGAGAACATGGAAAGCAGAGGTGGGTGATCCCAGGTGTCCCTATACCTACTTGCTGCAGCACATTTGTGACATGTAAATAAGACCACCCAACCCCATTCAAGTTACAAGATTCGTGAGGCTCCATGCTGTGATCTGCAGAAAACCTCCACAGTTGAGCCCAGCTCAAATTGCTGAGGAAATAAATAAAATAGTTGATATCCTAGGCCATCATTTTTGGTGGTTTATTGGACATCAAGGAAAACTTACACAGAAATTGACAGCAAAGAGTGTGATACTGCCATAACAAATAAGGTAAAGCATGTAGCATTGGCTTTGAGACTTGCTTATTTGAGGAGGTTGTAAAATGTGAGGAGTTTGTTAATGAAGGCTGCAGGAATGGTGATCAGACTGTTAATAAAATCTGAAAAGATAGTGAGGGGGTTGTTATTGGAGTCTGGGAAAAGTTATATCTCTAGAAAATGTTATGGAAATACCTGTTGGCTACTTCTGACTGCTTATAGTAAATAACTATAAACAATAAGATGGGTTAAAGAAGGTGTTTTGGGGCTGGGCACAGTGGCACACGCTTGTAAGTAACAGCTTATGGAGTCGCAGCGTGATCTGGGGATTGCGGCTCAAGTCCCGCTCGGGGCAACACATCGAGACCTAGTCCCAAAAAACAGCTGGGTGTGGTGGCGCGCACCTGTAATCCTAGCTACCAGGAAGTTGAGGCTGGGGATTGCTTGAGTCTGTGGTATCCATGGGCAAAGTAAGCCTGCAGTTCCATGGGCAAAAATAGCAAGACCTAGTCTCAAACAAGCAAACAAACAAAAAAAGAAAGTGTTTTTAATTAATTGAGTTTGAAATTAAAACTGTTTCTCAATCCTAGTCTCTCCATTTGGCAAAACATTCTTCAAGTCAAAAGTAACCTCAGGGTAAAACCTGTGAGATTCTTTAAGAGCTCAGAAACAATCAAGACAAACTTGTAGATTACCCTCTCAGCTGGGTGAAAGGAGCTTCTGAAAATCTTAAGGTGGCGTTCTGTAGCAGCTTGATAAGACCAAAGTATAGAGAGGTCTGTGTAGAAAAGTATGTGTGTGAAAAGTTTGGGACAAGATGTAAATTCCCAGTGTTATTTATAGGAAACTCATGAAGTTTTAAATAGATTTGTACTGATAAATGCATCAAAAGAACTAAAAGGGACAGAAATAGCTCAGGCTGAAAAGAGGCCTTCCTATGGACAAAAAGCAGACTGAGATTGCCATTCAACTGTTACACATCAGTTATTTCTAATAAAAATATTTCAGAGAGCATATTCAGTAGCTCAGAGACAGAGCTAAAAGTAGAGGGGAGTGATGAGTTAGGAAACTATTTCTCAAAAATAGAATAAGACCCATTAAACAAAATAGTCCATATGTCTGGAGTAAGGAAACTTTATGATATATAATAAACTGAGTTTCAGAATTACTGTGAACCAGTGACTGCTATGTACCGCCCATCATTTCTTCTTTGAAAAGGAATATCTTTTATAATTATCCTCCCCATCTCATTACATGTTGGGGGTGTTAGGAGAGTTTATCTTTCTAGTTCCCAAGTCTTTGGATCAAGAGAAACTACACCTGAATTACTGTGTCCAAGCAGCAGCATTTGCAGCTGGACATAACTCATGAGAAAATGGCTGTCTGTAAGCCTGATGCCATGACTGAATGAGACTTTGGGGGTCTTGGGACTATTTTACATGTGGGAGGTATGTGAATTATTGTGGCCAGAGGGTGGACCTCATAAATAGTTTGTAGAGATGGCCTCAATAACTCCTCACATCCTGTATGTATATCCCTTTTTGGTGTGACTTTGCCTTTCCTCCCATTGAGAGTTGGCATCCATTTTCCTGCCCCTTAAATCTTATCTGGCCTTGCTTAGACCATTTGAATGTGACCAGAGTGGTGGTGTGTAAGTTCTAGAGTCTGGAACCTGTGAAGCCTTGCATCTTTTACCCCTCACCTTCTTGGACCACTGCATTGAAGAACTTGGTCTAGTCTACTAGTGTATTAGTTCATATCCAAGAGAGATGAACGGCCTATACAATTGAGACTCCTTAGACCTACCAGCCACCATCACTATAAGTCACCAGACATTTGAGTGAGACCATTCAGCCCCAGATGAGCCACCAGAGGATGATATACGTGAGTTACCCAGGCAAGACCAAAAGAACTACCAGATGAGCAGAGCATCATGAGCAAATAAAATGGTTAATGTCCTTAAGTGCCACTAGTTTTGAGAGGATGTGTAGCAAATCAGAGGATAAAAGAAACAACATAGGAAAGACATTATGGGTTATTGTGAAGTCCTGACATCATGTACTTTGAGTCTCAAAGGAGGAAGAATGGAGCAGAAGCAATATTTGAAGAGAGAACAGCTAAAAATTTTCTTGAACTGATAAAAGCACAGATTCAAAAATCACTGTGAACCTTGCAGAACAAGGGCAAAGAAAACCAATCTAAACTTACGGGAGGGCTGGGCACGGTGGAGCCTGTGGTTCCATGGGCAAAAATAGCGAGACCTAGTCTCAAAAAAAAAATAAATAAAATAAATAAATAAATAAATAAATAAGTAAATAAACTTATGGGAATAAATTTGCCACTTCACTCCCCCAAAGAAGAGAAAATGAGAAGAAAATATTAAAGCCACTGGACAAAAAAGATTATTTTTGAGAAGTAATAATAAGTTTGATAGCTGACATCTCAGTAGAAGCAGTGGAAACCAGAAAGCATTGGAATATCTGTACAGTGCTGAAAGTAATTGGTAATATAGAATTCTATATCCACTGATAATGTGCTTGAAAATTGAAAGTGAAAGTCCCTTGACTGTGATAATACTGCACATGATATAATGTAAACCAGAAGAGCATCTAATCTGGAACAAATTGTATATTTGTAGAGTTGATAGCAACCATTTTGTGGACTTTGTGTGTATGTGTTTTTTAAAATATTTTTTTTACCCTTGTAACACACTGAATGTTCATATTTTTTCATGTTCATCAATTAATATTAGTTTTGTAATTAAAAATGCAACATCTTAGACATCGACAAGTTGCAAATCTTAAGATCTTAGACATTGACTTTATTTACTTTTCTATTCTTACTGATTATCTTGGTCCTTGGCACTTCTTAGCATTTGCCTGTTGAAGTTGAACAACTTCTCAAGATGGAAAAAAAAATACTTGTTACTTAAAAATTTATTTTCTTTTTTAATATAGGTTCAAGCTGAAGTTCCTGGATCGCCTATATTTGTGATGAGATTAGCCAAACAATCCCGTCATCTGGAGGTGCAGATCTTAGCAGATCAGTATGGCAATGCTATCTCTTTGTTTGGTCGTGATTGTTCTGTACAACGCAGGCATCAGAAGATCATTGAAGAGGCACCCGCTGCTATTGCTACTCCAGCAGTATTTGAACATATGGAACAGGTATCTATATGAGAAGCTCTGATTTTTGTTTTATTACACAAAGCTCCTGCTTACTCAGTTCACATACCAGACTCAGAATAGTGGAATTTCCAGATTATTGATAAGATTGTTATTTTCCTAAAGGAAAAATAATTCTGTCCTCCCTCTAAGAGAGTTGCCAATGAATACTTAAGCTGTAAAATTAGGTAACACTTTTGAATGGCATCAGTGCACTATTCTGAGTAAAGATAAAAGTAGAGAAGTATTTTAAGATTTCTAGTCTTATTATTTGATTTGCTTTTAACTGATGGTAGGCAGTTCCAGTTTATAGACTGATCATATTTGAGTTTCAGATGATAGTCAAATTCTTTTTCTCTTAAAACTTTTCCTAAGTAGCTTTAAAGTTTCCATTTTTTACTATATTTTATATACTGTAGCATTCTATTTCTATATAAATTCATATAGAAACTATTATATAAATATTTACATGCTTCACTATATATTTTAAATATATGTTTTATTATATATTAATAATATATTTGACATGCTTTTTCTTAGTATAGATGTCTTAGAGCGGTCTTAATTTCCCTTGATTATGATCTTAGGATTTACAACTTAGTCTTCATATGATTGAAGATATATTTTCCATCTCTTCTTTTCTCCTGACTTTCAAACATTAAATATATGATCATCTGTGTTGGAAGCTTAATCCCTAATTGTTTGTGTACTAAGATGTACTCCATAATAAAGAAACCTCCAAATTAGAGTGACATAAACAGGATAAGTTTTGTCTCTCTTCTCACTCGTAGTTCAGAAGTGAACCCTTGCCGAAGACCCAGTTGTACTGCTCTGCCATTCCCTAGGACTGAGATTGGCGCAAACTATAACTTGCAAGTCAAATCTAACCTATGACCTGTTTTTTGTAAATCCTTTTAAAATCGATTAACAGTGGTGCTTTATCCTTTCATTGACAATGTTGAGTAGTTGTGACACAGACTATGTGTCTCACAAAGCTGAAGTGAACTACTTTCTAGCCTCCTTTCCAAAAAAGTTAGCCAACCCTCGCCCTGAGTTATCATATTTATCATTGAGGCTAGCTTACCAGATTATGTTCACATAGCCTATAGGAGAGAAAAGAGTGGACATAAAGGAAATCTTATATGATCTAAAGGTTACACAATTAGTTCTGCTCACATTCCACTGGACAAAATTGAATTACACAATCACACCTAGCTGTAAAGGGTATTAGGAATTGTAGTCACTAACTGGGTGACAATATATTTGCTGAAATTTAGGAAATTCTGTTCTAAATGAATGGAGCACAGAAAAATTGCTGAAGGGCATTTGGTAATCTCTACCTCATTTTGCTTCTCTGGCTGCCTGTTAACCTTTCACACTCCCTTTCTTATTCTTAGAACAGATTTAGTCTTTTCCCAAAGAAGATAGCCAGCTTAAAGTCCCATCCAAGTTACTCACATTCAACTTCTTCAAACCAAAGTCTCTGGGTAACAGTCTTCTCCATTAAATGTGCATGTAATTTTTCATGGACCAGTGATGCTTTTGTATACTTACTTCCCCTGTAGGCCCTACATACAGTTGTGGAAAGGGAGCAGCTATCTCCCACTGGGGAAAAAGAAGAATGAAAAATAGTTCCTTTTGATACATAGCAGTTATCATATCCTTCCAGGCAGGAATTGTGATGATTTCCTGCTGTACCTGCTGTTCCCCTCTCGTACTGACTGCCCCTGGTTCTGCTGTCTGCAAGTAAAGTCCTTGCCCATTGCCTATCACGGCACCTGCTGTTTTCTGGGAAGGGCTTTCTTGTTCAGTTTTCTCGTGCCTGGGCTTTGGAGACTACCTTCTTTCTTCAGAGTGCTTCATGACTGCTTTCCTGTAGGCTTGGGACCACAAAGATGCCTCCAGCTTTAGTCAGGCTTTTGAAGATCAAGTCTGTCATTTATTTTGAAATAGAATTTCTTTTAGACTTAGTTTCTGGTCTGTTTGTTCCTGTGAGCTTCAAGTTGGATGAACCACACCCCAATGTCATTAGATACAGAAATTTTTCCTTTTATTGACTGTTTTCTGTGCATAACCCATCTCTCTCGCCACAATTTAGTGTTGGCTACTTTGAGGCCAGCTGAAACTAAAGAGGCTGGTCTTTGACACTGGGTTGCTTCATGGTGAGAATCTAATCTTCTGGATTTGGAGTACAGAAGCAGATGGCTTGTTTACATTATGACTTTTTCCAGTCAGTTCTCTTAGGGCTTAATCAGTGTCCTTTGCATTCCTTGTTATTGTAAGAGATGGTTAACCAAGTGCTTTGTTGTACTTGACAAGAAGGCCACCAACTTCTCAGTTTGCAAGATGCTTCTTTGCACACTTTCTTGGAGAGCACCACTGACCTATTCCATTTTAATTTCTTTTAGATAATGGCACCTTACCTGAATTTAGTACGTTTTCTATTGATTGGGGTATAGGTTAAGCTGTTGTAATAAAGAGATCCTCAAGAATACAGTGGCCCAGATAAGTTAGACATTTATGTTCATGTCCCATCATAATCTGAGGTGTCCAGGGCTGGACAGTTCTACTCTATGAGACTATGTTGGGATTCAGATTCCATTTTGTTTTGCTGTCCTTAGTGTGTTCTCACTTATATGGTTGGCACTAGGTTATACTGTCATGGCCATGTTCCTGTTCCTAGAATGGAAAAAACCAGGAATAGAGGACAAGCAGTTTCCTTTTCTAAACATGATTCAGGGGTTATGTGTGTCACTCACTGATGTTGTCATTACATTAGTCAAAACCTATTCACTGTGAGAGGTTGGGAAATCTAGTCTTATAGTTCTGGGAAGAATACTAAGAACACTAGATACTAGGACACCATGAAGAATCTGCCACTGTATTTTGTTGCCTGCATGGATTTATGTCTTAGAATGAGATTGTCTGTGATCCTAAATGAAAAACACTCTTTCCCCCCAACTTTGAATTGAGTTTGTCATCCATGCCCAGGGATCTTGTGTAATAATCAGAAAGTGTGAAATTTGTTCTCATGTGGCTAAAAGCTTTTATAAACACTGGATACTTGAGGCTATAGATAAGCAATGGTTCACCAGTTGTATAAGGTGGGATACTTAATATTTATTATTCTTCAAGTGTGCAGTAAAACTTGCCAAAATGGTTGGTTATGTGAGTGCTGGGACCGTGGAATACCTCTATAGCCAAGATGGCAGCTTCTACTTTCTGGAACTGAATCCTCGGCTGCAGGTGGAACACCCTTGTACAGAGATGGTGGCTGATGTCAACCTCCCTGCAGCACAACTCCAAGTGAGTCACCCTGCTCTTGGCTCAGTGTTGCCTTGAGAAGTTAGGAATGTCAGAGATGCCTGAAAAGCTGGTTTAACCAGTGTCTGATATAGAGAATGGCATTTCCTACCTGGATCTCATCTAATGTTCAGATCATGCCTTTTGGGTGGTGATGTGAAAGTTGTGTATTACTGATGTGGTGTAAATCATTAATATTATTGTATTTTTAGCCAACTACATATGAATACTCATGTTTCAGAAAGAAATATTTGAAACAATGTGCTTTACTCAATTGCTTTAATTATAGAAAAACTTTACAACTTTGTAACTGTTACAGCTTTGTAACTGTCTTCTATTCCTTTTAGTAGTGTTCTGTACCAAAGCCTTTCCACATCAGCATGATGGTCAAGATTTTTCTGGCTAGGCTATGGCAGCATATATTTATTTTTATTGTGTTTAAAGTTCAAGTTCTTGATATTCTCTAATCAGTCCAGAAAAAAAGTGCTATGGGGGAACAGTAATAGCAGTAGTGAGGTTTGATATTATGTATTTCTATCTGGCATATTTTTTGGCCTATATTGGTAACTCCTTTTGTGTCCTCACTCAGGACTAAAGATTTTACTTCCTCTAGCAATTTGGGAGTATGGCAGAGATAATTTCAGAACTTTTTAGCTACCTGAATTTCTTGGATAGTTGCTGACATTGACGCTTCCCCTGAATATTTTCATTCTGATCCCTTGATTGATGGATAAATGAAAATATGTGGCAACTCATGGCTATGGCAGAGAAATTTGGGAACTTTTTAAGAGTGGGAAAAAATACTTAGCAATTTACCTTTAGTGTTTCAAGTATGAGTTTCAAGTAAGAGTTACTTATTTAATGATGGTAGACTACAGCTTATAAAATTAAAATGCTTTAGGTAGTGACTACTAAAATGAAAAAAATATAGGTAATCTGGTAACCTGACCGTTTTAAGGTAACCTGACCGTTTTAAGGAAAATAGTTCTGGAAAACAATGATGTGTATTTTATTACTTTTCAGATTGCCATGGGGATTCCTCTGTACAGAATCAAAGACATTCGTATGATGTATGGTGTGTCTCCTTGGGGTGATGCTCCCATTGACTTTGAAAATTCTGCTCATGTTCCTTGCCCAAGGGGCCATGTTATTGCTGCTCGGATCACTAGTGAAAATCCAGATGAGGTAAACCCATCATTTAAAAGGTTTCCTCTTTTCCTTATGAACTTTTGAATTAAGATGGTATTTGAGGTCCTACTTCTGAAATATCTTGGGACTTCCTTTGAAGAGGGAACATTGTAGAGGTTCTAATCAAAGCAGACAAATAAGTGATTCTTTTCTCCCTTGGTCATGTAATTCTACATTAACCTACAGCATTCTCAGTGGGTCTGTAGTACTGGATGTTGGCTTAAGCCATTTTGATTTTTTTGTGAATCACTTGTGCTTTTGTGTGTGATTAACAGAGTCTAAACAATGAAATTTTTTTTTTTTTTTTTGAGACTAGGTCTCGCTATTTTTGCCTGTGGAACCGCAGGCTCATGTTGCCGGGGGTACCACAGACTCAAGCAGTCCTCAGCCTCAGATTAAAGGCGTGTACCACCACGCCCAGCTATTTTTTTGGAACTAGGTCTCGCTACAGGCCCCAGGCGGGACTCAAACCGCGATCCCTAGCCCCGGCCGCTTCATAGGCTGAAACTTACAGGCACGAGTTACCGTGCCTGGCCTTAAACAATGAGTTTCTGAATGTTCTTTACCTTGGAAATATAATATAGTCTCTCATATTCTTCATTTCCTAACAGGGTTTTAAGCCCAGCTCAGGAACAGTTCAGGAACTGAATTTCCGTAGCAATAAGAATGTTTGGGGTTATTTCAGCGTTGCTGCTGCAGGAGGACTTCATGAATTTGCTGATTCTCAATTTGGTCATTGCTTCTCTTGGGGAGAAAACAGAGAAGAAGCAATTTCGTGAGTATATTACCATTTGATTGCATAAAAAAATGTATTAATCTTTAGTGAGGATTCAAGTTTGAGAATGGGATTTTCATCAATACGCAAGTAGGGAATGAGAGCAACCTTTCTGAAGACTAACATATGAAGTACTTACCTTCATGTTGTGTTAAGTAATGCAGTATTTGGCAGTTGTTTTTCTGAACCTTTTCAAGTATTTTTTCCTTTTAAATATATTTGATAAACTTAAAAAGTTGAATACCTTAAAGATTTTTTTTTTTCTGTAGGAAACAGTATTGTTATTGAGAATCTAGGTGTTTTAAAATCCAGAAATGGGTTAGTTCTTTCTATTTTTTTATTTTCTGCACTAAACTATTCCACCCTCTTGACCTTTGAACAGATAAAAGTAGGTCATCATAAAGTATTTATTTATAATTTATTAGTCAATAATTACAACTTTAATATTTTCAAAAATAGAGAGCTCTTAATTTTTCTTTATTTTGGCCTTCACAGTTCTTCCCATTTATTCAAAACTAGAAGTGTGACTTTTCAAAATTAAAGCAGTGCTACCAAAAAACCCATGAAGGTATAAAGTTGCCGTTTTAATTCTTTCACAGTCAAAGGAAAGGAGGTTTACAGCAGAGCTTGCAAAATGACTGGCTTCCTAACTAGTCTCTGCACAGATGTGATTTCATTCACTTACAGAGTGTAAAATTGTTTTTACTTACCAATATTTAAAAATTGGGAGGTCAAAATAAATATGTGGATTTCTGCCTTCTCTTAAAAAGTGGGATGATAATGACAACATTGGTTTTATATTCCACTTGGCAAAAGTTAACTGAAGCTTTGTGTGACTGTTTCTTTTAGAGGAAACATGAACTCTCTAGTTTACACAACGCGCATCTAACCTGTGTCTCTCATTTACATTCCCAGACTTACATTCCCATGCCTCTGTTAGTGTTATGTTAGACAGTAGGTCTGTCTCTACTAGATAGACCACCAAATATCTTCTACAGGACATAATCTAGAACCTGATCTAGAAGCCTTGTTCCTTACTTCCTGACCTACTCTGTATCTTTTTCTACAGTATAAAGCTAACTAGGCTAACTTTTAGCATGTTAAAAATGATGGTCTCTGCAGCGAGCTTGCTTGTTGATACCATACCCAAAATTTTGTCCTTCATCTTAGCATTTGTTTTCCTTGTCTTCATGGCATTCAATCTGTGTGCTTCAGTATTCATATTCTTGTTCTCCAGAATAGCTCTCACCCTTATTTCCAGCATCATTTCCCATAACTTATTACCTAGTAACCACAAGAAGAGGGCCATAATGTCTCATTGCTACTGTAACCCCTGAACATAGTTAACATTCAATGAATGTTGAATGAGTGGATTGACTTCTAATTCCTGCTTCTAAGTCCTTTATACCTCTGCTTCAGTCATACACTACCTGAAGATAATTGTTACTTCTTTCTATTGTTGTTTTCCTTCTGCCTGTTCAGGTGCTACATTCAATAAATATTTACTGAATTTCTCCCATGTGCTGATAATGACAATATAGTGAGAACCTAATGAGGTTTCTGCCCTCTAAAACTTCATGCAAGGAAGGAAAACATATAAGCCATGAAACATGATGTAGTAAATGCCGTGATAATGGAATTACATAAGGATATTATTAGGATGTAGTGAAGTCAGCTGGCTCAGTCTAGAGGGAATTAGGGAAGATTCCCCAGAAGGAAGGAATGTCTAGACTGATACCTGAAAAGTGAGTAGGAATAGGCCAGGCCAGGAGAGGTGATAGTGAGGAGATGGAAGTGGGTAAAAGTAATATTCTAGGTCGAGAGAATGCCTGGACCTCCTGGCAAAATACTCCTATCACAGTCATAAACTCATCTATACATCTATACTTTTATCCCACATCAGATTCCATATTCTTCATGAAACCTTAAGGAGGGGGATTTTCTTCTTTTCCAGGTACTCTCCTGTACTGCTTAGAGCGCTCTACTGACTGTTACAATATTCCAGCATATACTTTGAAGATGATTAGTGTGTGGATAGTCACTCCCCCTTAAGAATCAGAATGTGGGCCGGGCACGGTGGCTCGTGCTTGTAAGCTTCAGCCTATGAAGCGGCTGGAGCTAGGGATCGCGGTTCGAGTCCCGCCTGGGGCCCGTAGTGAGATCTAGTTCCAAAAAAAAAAAAAAATAGCTGGGCGTGGTGGCACGTGCCTATAATCCTAGCTACCTGGGAAGCTGAGGCTGGGGATTGCTTGAGTCTGTGGTACCCCGGGCAACGAGAGCCTGCGGTTCCACGGGCAAAAATAGCGAGACCTAGTCTCAAAAAAAAAGAATCAGAATGTGTCTTGAGTCTGTGAGGTGCATAAGTATATGTTGAGCTGCCCTGTGAAGGACTAACGTAGGTCAGAAACACACAGAAAAAATGCCACAGTATTCAAAATTTTATACTTAATTAGCAAGTAATAATAGGTAACGAGTATGTCATTCCACCAATGTCTAAATACAGCTTGAAAGAAGGAGTCTAACATGCAATGTCAGACTGATACCTGACTGTATTTTCATTGTATGGGAATCATTAAGTTCAGGTGTTAAGCATCTGTCAAAATTCAATGGACATTATTCTTAAAAATAAATATACTTTATTGTATATAAACTACATCTTAATAAAGTAAATAAAGCTGAAGGAGGGGAGAATTATGCCCTAATTCTAGTTAGCCTTCATAAATGAATGGAATGATGGTAACTTTCAGGTGAAAGCTGAGGGTAGTTGGCACATCATTTGGTGTGCACTCTGTAATGAAATGTATGCGGTTTGCTGATGCTCTAATAGTAATTTCGGTCAAAATTCATAAACTGGCTGACTTCTTGCCAGTGCTCCTGTTTGGAGTACATGTGAATGAGCACACTTACACTTGTAACCTCATCTCTTCTTGGTGGTGTTTGTCTCCTCTCCCTCCTAAGTTTCCAGAGGAATGAAATGATTCTTCAAAATGATTGCAAGCACTAATACATGTGTTGCTGAAATAGATTTGCTTCTATTCTTCTCCCAGAAACATGGTAGTGGCTTTAAAAGAACTGTCTATTCGGGGTGATTTTCGAACAACAGTTGAATATCTGATCAAATTGTTGGAGACTGAAAGCTTTCAATTGAATAGAATTGACACTGGCTGGCTGGACAGACTGATAGCAGAAAAAGTACAGGTGTGTATTTCTTTGTTTGCCCGGAGAACTTCTGTGATTGGGTTTTTATGGTGGGTGGTGTGATTTGTCCATGTCTCTAGATTAATTTATTTGATTCTAATGTAAATGGTTCTTGGTCTACTTGGAAAAGCCTACAAGTCAGTGTAATTTTAGTACTCTGAGTGTTCTTGTGTCTGGTGTTACACAGTCATTTTTTATGTTCTAGTATTTCATCCTGGAGTATGTTTGAAAAGAGACATGCAGGGGTTGAAATACTCTATTCACTCATTTGATGTTAAATCTGGTTCAGAGTTACCAACTGTAAGTGCTGATGACCGGGTCTCATTTTAAATTAACAGAATTGCCCCTTGTGCCAGAATGCGAGGCTGTTCTAAATTCCCCAAAGTTTTGTGTAAAATCATTAGGTTCATGAAAATTATTTGCAGACCCAACTTTTGGTTATACACTAGTTTTCTTTTGAGATTTTTCAGTAGACAAATTTTTGTACCTTTCTGAAATTATTTCTAACAAGAGCTTGTTTCTGAGTCTGTTGATTCAGTGGAGATTTTAGGAAGAATAGAGGGAAAAATGTTTTTCATCTCTGTTCAGATGAGGCCTCCATTCAAATTCTAAAAGTAAAATGTGATTATAACTAAAAGTGCATGTGTTTTTAGTCTCAAAAGTCACTTGTGCAAAGATGGATATTCTTAATACTAGCTGTTTCTTCACAACAAATTGGAGCCTGATTTAAATTGAGCCAGAGTGTCCAGTGACTGCGCTTTTAATCTGCCCTCTTTTTCTTTCTATCAGGCAGAGCGACCTGACACCATGTTGGGAGTTGTGTGTGGGGCTCTCCACGTGGCAGATGTGAGCCTGCGGAACAGCATCTCTAACTTCCTCCACTCCTTGGAAAGGCAAGTTTCGTTTTCTGTAGGCTGTGCAAGCTAACCAGTCAGTGGTCCAGAGTATTGGCCTGAAGTTCAAAGACCTATTTATCCTCTCTGTTTCTGGTAGCTTATGATTACTATCTGTTATTCACTGACCATCGAACAGGGGACAGACAAAATGTAGTAGTTTGTAGCAAATTATTTTGGGGTTCTTTTTTTTTTTTTTAGACTAGGTCTCGCTATTTTTGCCCGTGGAACGGCAGGCTCTCGTTGCCCGGGGTACCACAGACTCAAGCAATGCCCAGCCTCAGCTTCCCAGGTAGCTGGGGTTACAGGCGCGCACCACCACGCCCAGCTATTTTTTTTGGAACTAGGTCTCACTACGGGCCCCAGGCGGGACTCGAACCGCGATCCCTAGCCCTGGCCACTTCCTAGGCTGAAGCTTACAAGCACGAGCCACCGTGCTCGGCCTATTTTGGGGTTCTAACTGCAGAGAAAACAACTTATATCACAGTTAGAATAGCTAGCTTTTTAAAAACCTGGAATCCAGATGAAGGAAACTCTCTGTCCTATATAAAAATCAAGTATTTTCAATTTTTGATGGTGGAAATCTGTTTTTTCTCTGTAATTTTGAACTCTGAATGTTTCATGTAAACTGCAACACATTTCAGAAATTAATAACTGAGGTTGATATTAAAGATGACCCCAGGAGACTTTCAAGTATGGGGCTAAATTAATTTTTAACTCTGTTTCTAGAGCCTAAACTCTGTCTTTGAATTCCTAGAGGAATGATCCAAGGGTTGATCACTTTAAAACATTGTAACCGCAGGCACTTTGTTTCCTTTTGTGTAGTTACACTTCTTTCTGTCATCTACCTTTTAAGGTATCTAAAAGGAAGGAAAGAAACAAAAATTGTTGTTTTTTTTTTGTTTTTTTTTTTTTCTGAAACTAGGTCTCACTATTTTTGCCCATGGAACCGCAGGCTCACATTGCCCGTGGTACCACGGACTCAAGGAATTCCCAGCCCCAGCTTCCCAGGTAGCTAGGATTACAGGCGCGTCCCGCCACACCCAGCTATTTTTTGGAACTAGCTCTGGCTGTGTTGCCCCTGGCGGGACTCAAACCAAGAATCCCAGACCCCGCTGCAACTCCATAAGCTATCGCTTACAAGCACGCACCACCGTGCCCAGCAAAATTTTTGATAAATATCTTTCAGAATGTTACTCTCATGCACTAAAGCCCTAGGGACTCACATTAACCTTCTCTTGTTAAATCTAAATCCCTTAGCATTACTATCAGCACTCCATGTGCTTTGACCCTTTACTACCAGTCCAGTTGGTCTTATTTCTGTTCTTGAACATGCAATCTCTACCCTCGTTAAATGATTTCCCTACTGATATCCCAATGTATAATCTCTTCTATAAGATCCCCTTACTTTTATCCTTATTTTTAAATCTTATATTTTAAAGTAATTTCAACCTTTTAAAAGAGTTGTATGGAGAGTACCAACAACTGTTCTTTGGCCAGCTGAACAGTCATTAATAACTGTCACACTCACTTGTTATATCATTCTCTCTCTGTATTAGCAGAAGTCTTGTGATAATGTTTCCCTTGTTGGTAATAAAAGACTCCAAATAAAGTTTTTTTTTTAAGACCCCAAATAAAATTCCACTTGGTATTGTAGAGGAAGGTTGATTATTTTATGACGTTTTAAAGTTTTAATTTAATTTAAGAACAGATTATATGGTCATATGGTTCAAAATTTAAAAGGCTTAAAAATATATTTGTAGTGAAAAGTTGTCTTCTCTCTTACCTGGCTATTCAGTTTCTTTCCATATGATCAACTCATTCTACCAGTTTCTTCTGTAGCCTTCTAGAAATATAAATATATAAGCATATATATCTAATATTTCTTTCTTCCCTTCCCCTAATTTTAAAAAACATATCATTTCACTTGCTTTTTTCACTTAGTATGTTTTAGAAAGTGAAGTTTGAATCAGTACATAAAAGACTGGTTTTCTTTCTAATGACTGCATAAAAAAATAATCCACTGTGTGGCTCTATCATTGTCTATCAGTTCCTTACTGTTAGTCCTTTAGCTTGTTTCCAGTTTTGATATGCTAGGAAGTGTTGTAAACAATAACTTTCAAGGATATGTTAAAAACATATAGAATTTTCTAGAAGTGTTTCCTCTCATGTTACTGTTCTTTCAGGGGTCAAGTCCTTCCTGCTCATACACTTCTGAATACAGTAGATGTTGAACTTATCTACGAGGGAGTCAAGTATGTACTTAAGGTATGCTAAATGCTACTGAATTTCCTTCTCTTTGTTGGTCTTTCTTTCCATCATGAGATGGAAGGGAACTTTGATTTATCACAGACTTACGTATAAATGAAATTATAGTCATCACATGTAGCAAGAGCTTAAAACAGTATTTGAGTCTATGAAAATGTCTTAGTTGTTCCTCAATTTGATAGATATAGCTGAGCGATAAAAGAGAGAGAGAGAGAACATCCTGAGCAGGGAGGATCTCCCTGTTTACTTGTAGCAGCACTGAGCCATGCCCTCAGACTTTGATGTGAGGGGCATCAGTGCCATGAATTTCTTTCCTTCCTGACAGGTTTTTCTTAAATATATCTGAGTTAATGAAATTTTTGACTGTGACTTTACCTAGAAGAATCATAATGATTTGCCTTTCTGGTTTTCATAGGTGACTCGACAGTCCCCCAATTCCTATGTGGTGATCATGAATGGCTCATGTGTAGAAGTAGATGTGCATCGGCTGAGTGATGGAGGACTGCTCTTATCCTATGATGGCAGCAGTTATACCACATACATGAAGGAGGAAGTGGATAGGTGAATGACTGTTTGAGGTCCTTTTGCTAATCATTACACCAAAGCTTCTTATTTGCCATAGGATTTTTCCAGATTCTTTGGCACTTAACAGAACTTCTAACAGTACAAAAAGTTTTTGCAATTAAAAATACTGACTCTCTCTGCCATTCCAGTGTGAGTAGACAATGGAAAATAATTTCCCTTCTTTGTAAGCATTCACTATGAATAGTTTCTTATATATTTCTGCAGAAATTTTACATGTATATAGAAGCTATGTATACACAGAAACATATGCTTTGTTTTTCTTTTAAATACATTTGCAAATATCCTTTGAATGCTGTGCTTTACCTTATTTTTTTCTTTAACATGTATTAAAGATTTCAGCATCAGTTATTCAGTATTATGATAGTAAAATGTAATGACACATAGAGTGCTAATAACATTGCCTGGGATCATAGTAGGGGCCCAAAAAAAGTTAGCTATTATATCACCATAATCTTCAAGATGTGTTTTTTGTTTTTGTTTCTTAAATAGAGGTATCTGTTCTTTTTAATGACTGTGTAGTATTCTGTTGTATGAGTGTACTGTGGTTTATTTAATCTGACCCTTACAGAAGAAAATTCTGATTATTTGGCATTTTATGTGCAGATGAAATGAATGTGTGCCGTTGCGTGTGTTTGTGTGCATAATAAGGTTTTCTTTCTTTTTTTTTAGAGATTGACATTTTATTTTAACCTGAAGTTTTTTTATTGGCTTACATACTCCTGTTATTTCCTAGATATCGTATCACAATTGGCAATAAAACCTGTGTATTTGAGAAGGAGAATGACCCTTCAGTGATGCGCTCACCTTCTGCAGGAAAATTAATCCAATACATTGTGGAAGATGGAGGCCATGTGTTTGCTGGACAGTGCTATGCTGAGATTGAGGTCAGGGAGATAAATGGGCTTTTCAAGTATTGGGAGGGAAGCTAGGAAAAGGGTTGACTGGAATAGACTAGGACTGAAGAGTAACAGGAAATAGAAAGGAAAGAAGATCTGTTGGTTTAATTGGGTTATAAATCGTAGGATTTTAAAACAAATTAAAAGCTCACCGTTTTTGTTTCACAGAGAAGGAAGCTCTAGGTCTAAAATTACATAGTAGGCAACAACACTGAATTAAGTGTTGTGTTAAGTGCTGGTTACACAGAAAAAAGATGATAGGTGTGTTGGGACCACAAAACAGACAGGTAATGAAATAAGAACTCTAAGATAGTTAACTACAGGGTGCATTAGGCTGTCTAGCCCACATCAGATCAGGGCTGGGTAGACATGGGTAGGTTGTAAGGGAGGACTTCCTGAAATGGGAACATTTCAAAACATCATAGTTTTGATAGATAGTGATAGACCAGCTAAAGACATACAAAGAAGAATGTTTAAAGTTGAAAGAACAGCAGGTGCAAAGGCAGAAAACCAAGAGAGTGTGGTATATTCCAGCATGTGCAAATACTTATTGATATTGTTTGAGCATGGATCAAGGTGTAATGGCAAGTGGCAAGCAAGGATGCTATCTAAGTGATCACAATGTGAGATCATGAAGGATCCTCTAGGACTTGCTAAGATATTTAGACTATCTTAAAGGTGGTGGGGAGTCATCAAAGAATTTTAGTGTGAAAGCTATATGATGAGATTTGAGCTCTAAAAGGATTCCTTTTAGTTACCTTGTTGGAAGTATATTGAGAATATTCTGAAGTATGCTAGGCCAGACATAAGTACCTAAACCAAAAAAGATGGTGGGGCGGGGAGGGAGGGGAAGGAGAAAAAAAAGATGGCAAGAGAACATTTTTGAGAGGGGTTTAATTAGAAAGTGTACTTTGCTGGACTTGGTAATCAATAGATAAGGTAAAGAAAGGAATAAATAATGACCCCTAAGTTTTGACTTGGATATCTTAAGTAGACATACAATGGGACACCTAGATTCAGGATGAGAAAGTTACATTTTTTATCATTTGTAAGTACAGAGCAAGTAAAAACACAAACTTTGTAAAACAAATTTAAATGTTAAAAACGGGAAAAGTCAGTAATTGTCATTAATCTGTGAAGTTGGGTCCTAAGAGATTTTCTGTTTTCTAATTGTTTGCCTTGGTAGTCCCCTAGAGATTCTCATAGATTACCATTTTTGTGGATTGAATCAGGTACAGTCCAGCTTGGATGCTAAGGGAAAATTGGCCATTAAATCACCTGTCTGTGTAAAGTGAGGTCAAACTCTGTTTTATTTTTCACTGAAGGTGATGAAGATGGTAATGACCTTAACAGCTGCAGAGTCTGGCTGCATTCATTATGTCAAGCGACCTGGAGCAGCTCTTGACCCAGGCTGTGTAATAGCCAAAATGCAGTTGGACAATCCCAGCAAGGTTCAGCAGGTAAGTAGGAAGGTGCTTTGGTTAGTGTGCTCCAAGAACTAATTATTTGGTAGGGGTGATTATTTAATATATTAAAGGGGTGATTTCAGTACATGGTTTGCTCGTTTATCTCCTCAGCTCCTTACCCATCTACCCCCACACTCACCTATGTCTTATGTTTTGTATTTGTGCCTATAGTATTGTGGAACTACAGTTTGAAGAGTTACTATGATACTAAGACTCAGTGTGATTGTCTCATGACCCTTTCTCCATTGACTTCTGTCCTTAAAGCTGGGTGTAGTGAAGGGATTCCTCGATTTGGAATCATTCAAAGATGCAGTGATGTGTTTGTACCCTGAGTAGAAGGCATGGATGACTTGATCTCTCATTGGGGTTGACAGGCTGAGCTTCATACTGGCAGTCTGCCACAGATCCAGAGTACAGCTCTCAGAGGCGAGAAACTCCATCGTGTGTTCCACTACGTCTTGGACAATCTGGTCAACGTAATGAATGGATACTGCCTTCCAGATCCTTTCTTTAGCAGCAGGGTATGAATCATTTCTCTTGGGGAAGGGATGTGCAAATGGGGTACCTGACTTTCAAGATAGTTTGAAGTTGCATAAGGATTTTTTAAGAGGAAAGGAAAGGAAGCTGCTTGGAACTAGCCTACTTTTTGATGTGGATTTGAAGTCTTGAAATCCTTGCCTCTTAATCTCTCATTGACTTCACGTTTAATTAGAATGTAAACTAGAAAATAAGGGCTGTGTTAGATGCTTATATTCCAATTTCATAGTACTGTATGTTAGTGAATTCACACATACCATTTTATTTTGGGAGTTGCATTGCTTTTGTCTGGATCTTATTATTTCCTTCTCAGGTGAAAGACTGGGTAGAGCGGTTGATGAAGACCCTCAGAGATCCCTCCTTGCCTCTCCTAGAATTGCAAGACATCATGACCAGTGTGTCTGGCCGCATTCCCCTCAATGTGGAGAAGTCTATCAAGAAGGAAATGGCTCAGTATGCTAGTAACATCACATCAGTCCTCTGTCAGTTTCCTAGCCAGCAGGTATATAGAAGGGGGCCCTATTGTCATTTTCCACTCGCTACCAGTGCTGGAGACCACACTGTAGGATTCCTTCTTGTTTGGATCCCTCTTACACACTGGATGTTGTGTTTTTACCATTTCTAAGCATTGTTTCATTCACTAAATTGTCTCAGGACACAAGCCCAGTAATGAAAGTGCTATATATAGAATGTGGTTATGAGGAATGTATACTTTGGCTATGTATGCTGTAGAGAGCTTTGTGTCCTAATAGGACACAATCACAGGAGCTGTGCCTAAATTAGAGTTTTATTATCAGATGCTTACCCTTTGCATATAAAGCAAATTTACATATGGGAAGTAAAACTAGGCAAGTAACGGGTTAAAATTTAAACCTTGACCTTGAGCATATATTGCCAGTTAGGGCCTCTGGTAAAAGGGTTGCTTTTGTGATACAGTCTTTAGTTCATCTGGGAAATGGTGAAAAGAGATCACCATTGCTCACTTGACTTGACACAAAGTCTCTAAACTGTGCCTTTCTACTTCCCGCTGTGAAACAAAGTGTATTACTATAATGAAGAAGCCTCCTAGTGGCAGTGCTGTGCAGGCTAATAATGCTTTGGGTTCGTCTGTTGGGGTGGGCTCATTTTTTCCCTTTTTTATGCTTTAGATTGCCAACATCCTAGATAGCCATGCAGCTACGTTGAACCGGAAATCTGAACGGGAAGTCTTCTTCATGAACACTCAGAGCATTGTTCAACTGGTCCAGAGGTAGTTACATGTAGTTCCAGATCCTAGACCTTTCCAGCTCCATGCCTGCCTTTCTTCTAAGTAGTCAGGAAGATATTTACCTCAGATTTGATTTAGAGAAATATAAAATACCTTTTATCTTAGAAAATACCTTATTTTCAGAATATCTTAAAATTGTGAGCTCACTCTCATACTTGATATTTTTGATGTTTTCTTTCTATTCTGTATGCTAAAATGGTATGAAAAAAATCATTGTTTTCTTTTTCTTTATAATTTACCCCCCACTTCAGATATTTACTTTTCAGTGTAAATCCCAGCCCCATGCACAAGCATGACTTTGTGCATTTAGAGGGCAAATATTTCCTCATTAAGTGGAAAATTGTGTAAATGACTTTCGGAAGTCCTTCCTTTTAAGAGGTTTGTAGTGAATTATTTCATGTAGAAGCCTGGACCTTCTTTTGTCAGTTCGCTGTGATCTACATTCACTGAGTAGAACTGGTAGTGAGACCTATCTTTTTCCCAAGGTTCTGAGTTATTCTTCACTGGGACTCATTTTGTTCCAAGGTTCTGGGTTATTCTTTCTCTCCCAACTAGCATCTGTATTGAACAAAGTCAGGTGCATGATGTACTACCCTGCTTCAGTACCTCCCATTCCTGTAAATGCAAAGAGGGTTGAAGCTAGGATGCTTGTTGGCCTGATCAAGGAGCTGATGGAGCATGGCTGCAGAAAAGGCCTGGGGCCGGCTTTCCCTTACAATTTTAAAACTCCAAATATTTCTTCTGGCATTGGACCCAACATAACATTTATTCTTAGCTTATGGAGCCAACTGTTGGACTGGAGGGATATTAATGAAACTTTCTAACTTTAAGATTCTTATAAATTTTCCAGATACCGTTAGCTAATTGAAGAATGTGGTAATCATTTCTCCTTAGCAGAAGGAGATAAATCAGGGTACTTAGGTAGAGCTATTAAGAGGTTTTGTTGTTGTTTCATTTCCTTTTTTAATCTTTGCCCTATTAAAAAAAGCCTTATCTATAGTCAGATTTCTTTTAGGCTGGGAATTTAAATTAATCTGGTTGTTTATTAATGTATACTTGTAAATTAATATATACTTGTAAATTGTTAATTCCAGACTAATTCCTGTCCAGTTCAGTAGATGGTCTATAAAGTAGAGCTATGCTCTGGGTTTCTTACTAAATATCTTATTTAATAGTGTTGTTAGTCTGTCGTATTTCAGCAGCGTCCTGTTCTGTTTGATTAGGTACCGAAGTGGCATCCGAGGGCACATGAAGGCTGTGGTGATGGACCTGCTGCGGCAGTACCTGCGGGTGGAGACACAATTCCAGAATGGTAAGCCTCTTCCTGAGGACTACGTGTCTGAGAGTTTCTCTGTAGGAAAAGCACAGCAGCAGAACCAGTACATACTGCTGCTAACTCTTGCTGTTAACAAACTCTTCTTCCTTTCACTACTGCCTTAAAAATAAAACCTTCATATCCAACTAGTGCCAAAGAAACAACAGCAAAACAGTTTGATGAGATTGTGAATCCAGTATGCTTCTGGGAAAGGGCTCAGATAATTTTTCTAGTAGAGATTAGCATTCCTTGTTGACATCTTCTTGACCTTGGACAATGAGAGTTGGCTGAATCATGACCAGGCTGAAATTGAGGGAGCCTATCTGAAGAGCTGGGCTCTCAGCAGCTAATCCATGGATTGAACCACAGATATCTGAAAAGGTTCAGACTTTCCATTCTTTTCACCGTATCATTTAGGTGGAATTTATCCCAGGCTTTCTCTGAAGAGCTTCACTAAATGATGTGTAAAGTCTCTAAATGTGAAATACCCTGGTTAAAATTTAAAAGTTATGTACGGCAGATACTGCTTTCTGCCACAAGATGGCAGTAAAACACCACAGAATTGGAAATACTGCCTAAGCCTAACATTTTCCTTGATCTATTTTGCTCCCTTTTGTATCTGTTGAAGGATGGTTTTGCCACTCATGACCAGCAGAAATCCTCAATAAAATATTGCAGATGGAATCCAGCAGTGTATAATACATCTCTACCAAGTTAGCTTTACCCCACTAATGCAAGTCTGATTACTAGTAGAGAAACCAATTAATATAATTTATCATGTGATAGATTAAGAAAGGGAAAATACATGGTTTTCCTCTCTAGGAATGAAGGGGAAAAAGCTTTTAACAAAATTTAGCACCCATTCACGATAAACTACTGGCAAGAATGAAATTGAACTTCTTTCATCATGTTAAGGTCCTCAACAGAAAGTCTGTAGGGTACATTATATATGGTGGTAAAATGTTGGAAGCATTTTTTAAAATTAGGAACAAGGCAAGGACACTGCTTCTTTTCACCATAAACTGGGTGTCCTAGCTAGGGCAGAAAGGTAAGAAGAATTAAAAGTTGCTAGGACTGAAAATAAAGGAATTAAAGTTACCTCTGTCAGATATGATATGATGTCTACATGGGAAGCTGTAAAAAAATCTACATATGTATTATTAGAATCAAAGTCTAACAAGGTTGTTGGATACAAAATCAATATACAACATTCAAATATATTTCTTTATAGAACAATTACTTAGAAAAACAGTTTAGAAAAAAGATGCCACTTAAAATAATCAAATAATGAAACACTAAATAAATCTAACAAAATATATAAGTCTCTTTAGAGAAAATTAAAAACGGCAAGCAATAATAAAAACATCCCAACAAAAATCATGGACTTTAAGTGAAATACATACTTGTGAATTGTTGGTACTCCCTGAATTCATGTGTAGATTCACTGACTTTGTAATAAAAGTTCTACTACAATGTTTTTGTAGACTCTGTCAAGCTAATTCTATAATTTACATGAAAGAGAAGTCTAGCAATAATCGAGTTACTTTTACAGGAGTGCACAGTGGAGAGATGTATCTGGAAGAGAGCCACATATACATGAAAACTTACTCTATGATAGCAGATGTTGTACATCATGGTAAAAGACTTCAATAAATAATAATTGAGTATTCAATAAATGATAATAAATTATTCATTTGCAGGATAAAAAAGCATGAGAAATTGGATCCCTATCTTGTACACATAAAAATCAATTCCAAATGAATTAAAGAAATTACATGTATATACAGGCAAAACTACTCAAATTTTAGGAGAATGTCCTAGAGAAGATTTTGTCATATAAGACACATCAAGTGCAAATTATATAGGAAAAGGTTGATTAATCCAACCTCTTTTCATGAAAAGATACTATGGAGAAACTGAAAATACAAGCCACAAAGTGAGAGAGGATATTTAGAACTAACACAGGATTAGCATCTTGGCTATGTAGGGAATGACAGTGAATCAATAAGTGAAACAAAAGAAAGTTAATAGAAAAAAGTCAAAAGATAAAGATAATTCACAGACGAGGAAGTACAAACTCCATAAACTTATGAAAAGATGATAGTCTAATTGCTACTTAGAAAGAACATGATCAAAATCATAATGAGATTGTCAAAAATTAGAACAAAAATCTTTCATTGCTTCTGTAAGCATATTTATATCAAATACAAATTTGATGTTACTACTTTGGAAAGTAGTTTGTCAACATCTAACAGAGTTTAATTATTTTATATTCTTCAACCTAGCAGTTTCTTTATAGGGTAATATACTCTAGAGAAACTTTTAAAAATGTTTATTAAGAGGCATGTACAGATTTGTTTAGGGTAACAGGCAAGAAATAATCCAAATATATATAAGTAGAACAGATATGTAAGTAGAACAGATAAGTGCATTTTAACATATTCCTACAACCTGGTAGGAATTCAGGTTCCTACCTGAATGAACTAAGATATACCTGTAAACGAAAGACTGAATCTTAAAAACAGTGCTGAGGAAGGGAGATAAGTAGCAGAAGGATCCATTAATAATGATTCCACTTTTGTCAAGTTGAAAACAGGAAAAATAAAATTTTTATACGTTTTGTGATAAATGTAAAGAAAAGCAAAAAAATAACAAAATTCAACTTAGTAGTTTCTGAGGAGGAATACAGATCCCTTTGACGGTACTAAAAATATTCTGTTAAGGAAAATGATAGTTACTTAGGTGTTTTGTTTTCTATGTATATATTGCATAGTGAGAAGTTTGTGAAAAGAGTATATTTGGTATCATTGCTCTTTCTTTCTGCTCATAGCTGCCTTCCCCCTGGATAAATTTTTGTTTATTTTCCCTCATTCTAGTAATTTCGTTACCAAGATATATTTCCATCGGTCGTCTTGATAGGGAATAATGAGAATTGATATAGGACAGCAATTTAAAATATATATATATATTTTAACAACACGAAGAATTTTTAAACAGTTTCTATTTTGTTGTACATGGTGTTTTGTTTTTTGTTTTTGTTTTTTAATGAAGTTTGGCAGCTTTTTTTTATTTCTCAGAACCTGTAAGAAGAGTCATCCATTCTTTTTTATCTGTATTTTAGTTTGATTTTTTGGGGAAAAAACCCTATGTCAATCTCTAATATTTAAGACAGGTAAAAAGCAGAGTTGCCCTGGTTGAATGTACTTAGTAGTCAGGAATCCATGGTAATGCAGTTTGAATGTTACTGTTCTGGTTTGTAGCTTAAAGTGGATTCTGAGTTGAGGTAATAATCCTTTAGTATTTTCATGATATCATAAAATTCTTGCCCTTGACACTATTCAAACACTAAATCTCTTTTTCTTGAAAATTTAATTCTAAGACAAGCTGTTTTTCTAAAGAGCTAAATATTACTTAATATCCCATGGTAGATATCACCAGAATATATCTGAAACTTGTACTTCTGTTGAAAAACATAGATTTCCTAGCCAGAAGTAACTTACTCCGGTGGCCTTGTGAAAGGCCAGTAAAAATATACCTACCTTAGTTTTCCCACAGACCTTTCTTCTTAATATGTCTTAGTTTGGATTTAGAATTGCTGGGCACTGCTTAGTTGCTCATGAATGTCTAGGGGAGAAATGTTGATTCCAGAAGTAGCAGCCACACTTATATTGCTTTTGATGTTTGTTTGTTGGGATTTATTTTTGTTCTGAAATGCTTCTGTCTATTTCGGGTAAAACATTTTCAGTGAGTCAAACATGAAACCAAAATCTCAAATTGGAATACAGTTTTAGTGGTATTAACATTCCTTTCTAAGCAATGGAACCCTCTTCTAGTTTAAGGAAGTCATTCCAGGAAACTTCAGTGAACAGAGTAGAGGTGCAGGGTATGGAGTTGTCTCCCAGCCCCTATTTCTAAGGCATACCTTTCCACAACCACCTCTCCTCCACTTTTATTTATTTATATTTATTTTTTTAAGTGAAATTAAAGCCCAGAGAGGAAAAGCGGTGTGCTTGGTGTAAGCACATAGTAAGCTGGTAACAGAGCTTTGAGTCCAGATCAGAAAGCACTTTGCCGGACTCATAATTCCAGAGTTCCTTTTACTAAACCACCCTAGCAGTTCTGTACAAATCCAGCCAAGAATGTTGTCAGATGTTTCTTCTCTCCACTTATTAAGTAAATTTCAGACACCAAGAAGCTGACAAATAGATGTAAAAATGGATATTCATGGATGAAGATCAATTCTTTTTGCTTCTGGTAGGTCACTATGACAAATGTGTGTTTGCTCTTCGGGAAGAGAACAAGAGTGACATGAACACGGTACTGAACTACATCTTCTCTCATGCGCAAGTCACCAAGAAAAATCTTCTGGTTACAATGCTTATTGTGAGTACCATTTCTTAGATCCCATAAGGCTGGTCAGTTATTTTAAACAAAGCATTTTTCCTGATACCTGTGGCCAAAGGACTAGTTCCTGTCTTTCATAGTTGTGGAATGAGTGGGGCTTGGATGGTGGATTAAGTTACTCATGTCTGTCTCTGTCCTTGACTTGAAGGAACCTGCTCCAGTCAGTAAAGGATTGTTCTGGCCATTATGCATATAATCATGCACAGGGACTCAAATATATATTCTACTTAGAGATGCTCTGTGCTTCCCTATTCCTGTTGTCACTCATGACCATAGCTTTTGATCTTAGTCTTTTCTTTTTCTTTTTCTTTTTTTTCTCGCTCCTCCCCTTGATCTGAGTCTTACATAGCCAACATGCCTTTTTTATTATAATATTTTTATTATATATTCTGCTTTTTCCATGAGTATAAGCAATGACTCTCTTATCTAAAACATTAAAAGCAGCCATTAAAAATCTAGTACTGCCCACCCCCCCGCCAAAGATATTTAAATTTATTTTGCTTTTTTTTTGGTCCTTTATAATTTCATCTATTAGGAAATCTAAGCTCAGATAATTATTGGTAGTAGATAAATGCTTTTGTATCCTTACCCTGGTAATAATAATGAGGGTTAGCAGTAAGTGGGACTGAGAGGTGACATCAGTACATGTAAGTAAACTAATAATGTGCATTTGACATTTGACCAGTGGATAGAATTTTGGGGACTCAAATATTTTTAAAGATGATTTGCAAGTCCTTAACTCCTAGATTATTCTGCTTGAGTTGGTTCTAGAATCAGAACAATAGGAATATCTTAGAGTCCCCCACCCCAAGAACAGTTGCCTTGTAGCTACATGTTTATTTTTGGGGGAGTTCAAGATAGCTTTTTGCTTCTAGAGTTTCCTTTCTTGTTCTTTCATGGAATTGGCCTTCTTGACACCTTAATCTCATCATTTCTTCTTGAAGGGAAAAAGACCCACATAAATCTTCACTGCTATTTTTATTTCATAGTTCAAAATGAAGGGAACCTATCCACCTTCTCTGGTTAACAAAAGCATCATTCATTTATCTGCCTAGCTAGTTAACTCAAGGATATAACATTTTAAGAACAGTGACTTTCAAAAATATGTGATTACAGAGAGAGTGCATTACCTTTCATACCCTGGAATGACTGGATGGTAGGGGAAACCACAAAATGCATTTGAAAAGAAAAAATATTGTTAAATTAAATATATATTTCAACTTCCCCAAGTGACAAGTTTCAGCAAAGTCATATAATGTAGCAGCTTGCTGATTTTTTTTTTTTTCCTCAATCAAAAGAGAGAAGAAATCTCTGACTAGGGTTTTTTTTTTTTGTTTTTTTGTTTTTTGTTGTTGTTTTTAATACTAGAATTGTTAATTATCATTTGGATAAAGCCAGTACTTTTGGACAGAAAAGAGTAATGATGAGGGAAAGAAACACTTTCATTTTGGACCTAAAATGGGGTAGGATTTGCCTGTTAGGAAGCTAATTATGGTGGGTTTTTCATTTTATTATGATTACCTTTTTAAGGACTTAACAGTTTTCCGCACTAAAAATAGACCAAAGCCCAGAATCCTTGGAGCAGGAGAAGAGTAATGATCGTCCAAGACTGTCGCTGGGTTTCTTAAATTCTAATTTGTAAGATATAGGGGCTTGGCTCGCTCCTTTTGCGGAGTGATTGTAAGTAACGCTTGCCTTAAGAATCTCATTATTGGAACACGGAGCCATATTTCCTCTGAGAATTCTGGAGTAGCTTTGAGCCGGGGCTGTTCATTTCTCAAGTAATCACGCTGGTGTGATGGAGAGAGAAAATGGCAGCTGTTCGGAGCTCAGGCCTTCAATTTTCTTCAGAGTCCAGTCACTCAAGTGTGTAATTACACGGGGGGTGCTGCAGAGGCGTTCGGCCCTGTCAGAGAACTGGTTTGAAGCTTTGCTTTCTGCTTTTGCCAGTCAGGACAGGCAGAAGCCAATGGGACTCTGACTTGCTGCTGTTCTTTCTTCCCCACCTTGTCATCCTGATTACTTCTTACCTGCATGGATACTACCCAAACTTTCTTTCCAACAGGCTGAACTCTTTGGAGAAAAGAGCTGTTTATTAATGTTCGGATTTGGATGAATAGGACAGATAGAAAAGGCAGAGGAAGAAGAAAGAGGAAGAAGGATGAAAATGTGAACCAGGAAGATGAATTTATTCTTTTATTTTGTTACATTCACATTTTTCTTAAAAAGCAAAATTAGTAAACATAGTAGGGTCTATTAGCTTTCATACTATTAAGTTTCTTTTGTAATATCACTTCATCTTAAGGATTTGGAAATTAGCAAATTAATTGATGTGATTGAGCTAAGGCAGCTAACAGTGACTTAACGAGCAGGGATGAAAGCTCAATAAAAAGATTTCTGATCTCATGTCATTGAGTGCCAGGCATGGCTTCCTCTTCTTGACAATGGTCAGGCCCCCTTCCCCTCCCCTACCCTGAATCTGCATTAATAGCAGTAGCTGGTAGGAACCATTTTATTTGTTTGGATTACTCTATCTGTAGGTTTTATTGTCCTTACATAGTAGCTTTTGATTCCCCCAGCTGTATACTCTGTCGTCTTTCCTTTCTTTCCTCAACTTTGCCTTCCTGATTGATGATTATGTGCCTGGCTTTCCAGTTTCTGCTTTCTAGAAGTAGGAGTGTTGGGTGTGCTTTGCTGAGGTATAATGGTGACTTCTGGGGTTTTTGAACCTGGTGGGAGGGGGTATAAAAAAAAATCAGATATCTGGGAATTAATATTACAGAATGTGGACTACTCCTGTCAAGGGAGGCCTAGTGGTAACTTGCCTCAGTGATGCTTGAGCTATTCTCTTCTACTCTTTCACCCTATCTGGAAGGCAAAGCAAACTATTAAATAATATGCTAAAGTTCTGTTTTCTCCATGTGAAGGAACTTCGTGCCACTATTAAAAACAAAGTCTGGAAGACCAACATAAGTTTTTTGTTTGAAAATCCTTCTTTTAATTTTGTAGGAAAAGACTTAGAATTTAGAACATATGTTTACTTAGAGATATTTTAGGGACTCTTTAACCAAATCAAGAGCAGCAACCAATGCTGCTCCAATAAATTGCTCCAATTGCTCCAATACCAATAAAGAGCAGCAACATCCTTAAAACCGTCTAGATGGCAAAGAACATCCCCTATAGCCACCCTTGATGCTGAGTAGTCTTCCCTTTTCTAATGATACCTGGTATGGTCCCCACCAACAGATGTCACTGTGCTTCTTTATGAGTAATACCATCCCTGTGAGCCTCTCATTTAGTTTAAATGAGAAGCATTTAAAATGTTGACCAATTCCTTCCCTCCTCCTCTTAATATAACTGTAATTTTTGTCCAGTGTTTAAGAAGAAAAAACGTTCTTAATGAATCCAAGTTTACCAAATAAAGATGATGTTAACAGTGTCTTGTTAAATTGGTACCATGACATCCTTAGACTATCAGAAAGACCATTTGTGTCTAGAAGAAGCTTCCATCCATGCTGATACTGAGACTACTGCCTCACTGAGCTGAACAGTTTTGAGAGCATTACATGTTCTTTTTACTTTGTGTTGTCTACAAACCTTAGGATGATAAGGTCAAGTTGAACTGTACTGGGCTCTTCTGGCACAACTGTGTCATTTTAGCTCTGGGTTAGTCATTTAAATATGCTTGTTATAGTTCTGCAAATTTGAAATATCCCCTGTAGTTAGCCATAAGGAAAAAAAAAAAAAGAAATAACTATGTGGTACCAATCTTAACAATTAGTGATTAATAATTTTCACTTGGGCTATATACCTGAATCCTCAAAATTAACAGATTGTTTTTTTTTTAAATGAACCTCTTTATGCTGAGGAGACACATCTGGTTGACACAGCCATGTCATATCATTGTTATAAAATGGTCACCAGGGTTAGATAGCATGTTGGGCTATCTGGTTGACCAGAAGAAGCCCATCTGTAGGATAGGGCCATTGCTTTCTTTTGGATGTTTGCATCTTAGGATGACTGGTTCTAATGAACAGACTGGTCTTCTGTCTCTTTCAGAACCTGAACATTGTGTCTAGGTCAAGGACAGAACAAAATTGAAAAGGATGCTCTACATATAATTTTCCACTGTCAATCTTTTCCTAAGTACTAATGGTCGCAAAGGAGAAAATAACATTTGAATAGAAAATTTCCAAGCAGATAAACTAATGGAAGTGTAGTGATTTATTCATACTGTGTTTGATATTTCACATCCCAGAAAAGTGTGGTTTCTGTACTTTATCACAAGGAGCCCAGGAAGATTGTCAGTTGGTGATTGTGACTGAATAATTACTTCCCTATTATTTGCTCTAATCTCCATAGTTCACTTCCCCCCCCCCCCAGATATGGTTTCTATTTCCCTACCCTCATTCTTACTCCCTTTCAATCTCATAGTGGAAAGATTAAATGGGAAAGTGGTTTTTTTTTTAAGTGATTCCTGTTATTTTTTTTCTAAAGTTACACTTTGTCTATAGTTAAGCAAGAGAATAATTCCATTTTGATTTATTCTTAAAAAGTAAACCTGGATTTCTTTTAAAGGGAGAATAGTGTCTGTTCTTAGGTAGGTAGCAAATGTTCTTAGATTGTCTTGTTGGCTTTTGTTGTTAACGTTGAGACTGTGGGTGTTTGCATATTTAGTTGCTGGGTTGTATTACCTGGGATACTTCCCAGGTTTTAACTCTTTTGTGAGTTATTCTGATGATTGAATTTAAGTACCTCAGAAAGGAATACTAGGAGAAAGGAATTTTGGTGGGAAAAACTTTATCTTGATTTTCCTACCCACTGTTATCTGTCTCGTTTATCCTTTCTCTTTATAGATTTGTCTCTGGTGACTTTATATATTCCATTGAAATTTTGCTTATTAATTCTCAACAACAACAACAAAAAAGAGACTTAATTGTTTTTACTCTCTCCTCTTAGCTCTTCAGTGAAACAGGTCTCTAGTCTGTAACTAAATACCCAACCAAGTGTTGGGTTGGTATTCACTTTATTAACAACTTATTTTCTTCACACTCAGATGAGTAGTTTCTTTCTACTCTAAGTAGGCAAAAACCAATACTTATCCTTCCTTAATTATAAATTCTATCATGTGTTTTATGACTGGACAATTGAAACAGACCTCTGGTTGGGAGGTTGGGGAAATAGAAAATACTTCGTGTTTCAAGATATTTGAGAAACATGTGGAGTGTTCCAAAACTATTTAACTTTGTGATGTGGAAGGTGGGAGAGTTGTGGGGAAAGTGTTATGTGGGCCAAAAGCCAAAAGTTCCAAGTTTTTATTTATACTACTGTGATAAAGAACTGTAAAGGGTTCCTGCCTGAAATGACAGCGTAAGTATGAAATGGAGAGTCTTCAAGAAAAGACTGATAATCAAAGGTAGAGAGAAGATTAAAAAGCAGCAACAGGAAGCTTTTTGGGAACTGATCGTCTTTAATATCCATTGATAGTACGGGAGGATTAAAATTTCACTAATATGTAAAGGCAATTATTTCAAACTCCAAGTAGAGCAGACTATACTTAAATGATTATATTTTTTATGGCATAGTATTAAGAGTTACTGTAAATAGTTGCAAATTTTAAAGGACAGACATGCACTAAAAATTGCACCTGCAGTTTTTCAGTTTATATAAAAATGACATGGCTGATGGGTGAATTTAAGTAATAAACTGATACTCTAGTCCAGAAAAATTATTTGAGATTTTTGTCTTAGTAAGTTTTAATTTTTAGAAATAGATTGCCTGATATTAAATAAACAGTTGCTGTCTAACGAGAGCGTACCCCCCCTCACCCCCATCCATGCACCTAAGATTCACTATGTTTAGATATCATGGGATGACTCTTGGTACAAGTGGATAAATGACTTTTGGTATTTGATTGTTAGAGTATGAAATGGTGTTTTTATTTAGTGAGTATTTATACATGAATAATTCCTTCTTATTTTGCATCCTCCTGAAATGCTGACCATTTGGTTTGTGGAATGAAAACCACCAAGAGTGGTTCCTTTTTGCCTTATTCCACATTTTTCCCCCAAAGTGGGAGAATAGGAAAGTCTTTAGTAGGTATTTATTTAAAATCTCTTAAATCTTTAAGACATCATCTGTTGTTGTTATTCAGAATCTCCTTGGCCCTTTTTAATGGTCTCCGATGAGTTTTTCTTCATGTTGAAAATGTAGTGCTGATTTGTGAAAAAAATACATTAGGCATTTTGAACTGATTAACAGTGATTTGGGCTTTTCCCTGACAGTAATTTCCTCTGGGATCTTCTTTACCACATTGTTTAAGATAAAAGGAACCGGAAGTGTGCATTTTCTAACCAGCCTAACTATGTTTACTTATTTTTATGCCTTTTTCCAATTGCAAAGTCCTCTCCAACTCATTTTTGTTTTTTTAATGGATGTGTATTTTTTTTTACAATAACTTTTAGGATCAGCTGTGTGGTCGGGACCCTACCCTCACCGATGAGCTGCTGAATATCCTCACCGAACTAACCCAGCTGAGTAAGACAACCAATGCTAAAGTGGCACTTCGTGCACGCCAGGTAAGGACATGAGCTCATTTCAAGGGAGGTCTGGTTTTCATGAATTGGCAGTCCCAGGCACAGGGAACCGCTTATCCAATTACCATACAAAGATTGCATAATTATCTATGTCTGTCTTGCTATCATAAACAAATGTTTTCAGGTATATATTTTTTAAAGAAAAAAGAAAAGATTAACCTTGAATCTTTTAAAAATAGCCCTTTCCCATGACCAAATGCTGTATCATTCTCTACCCTTTCTGGTAGTCTATGATAGTAAATCAGGTTCATGTGGAGGAAAGAGAACTGAGGGAAGGCAACACGTTCAATATTTCTTCTCAAAGGGAACTTAGAAGCATATGAAAACTTCTAAGCGTATAGGAAGAAAATCAAGTGTGGAAACCAGAAAGATAATGAAATGAATCTTAGGGGCTAGCAATCAGGACAACCCTGGAGAAGTCCAGTGAGTTTCACCCTGCAGTCTTCATTTCCATTCCAAAAGGTTTCAGCAGGGAAGCTGAGAGTTGGCTCTCCCTTTGTGCTGCAGAGCTTGGGCATTGACAAGGAAGCAGCATTTGAAGCTGTTCAGTGACCTTCTGCTTTCTCTACAATTGTATCCATGTCACTGAACTACTCAAAGTTATTGAACCTCTCAGTGACCTGCTGAGGGTATTCAGGTCCTGCCGCGTTCCTGTTTGTTTGTGACACTGTTTTCGCTCACTCTGCCCCTCACGTGCATTGGTGTTAGATTCTGAAGTCTTCTTCTTGGTGCTGAGTGCCAGAGCATCTTTTCCTAGTCTTCCTTTCTACTTCAGAGTTGCAAAAGGCTTCCTCTGCTGCATCTACCTTCTCCACAGCTGCTCCCTGCCAGATCTGATTCCCAATTAACAGCTAGTCATGCAGTCCCCAGGACTAGCAGCTTTGCAATGGTAAATCACATGCACTGATGGAACTTGATTGAAGCTGTTTTCTCTCCCTTCCCCCTGCCCCCAATGGGAAATTGCTCACAACACAAATCATGGTGAGAGTCACTGAAATGCAGTATTTGGTGGCATTGGCCTTATGTTACAGGACCTAGAAGTTGTTTTACTTGGTCTCTGTTTTATCTTTGATGCCTGCACTTACAGATTTATATTTATTGCTTTTGCATCAGAGCTGCCTAATAGGAGCCTAGAATAATCACTCCCTCAGGAACTTATGCCTCTTATTTTGCTCTCACTCTAGGTTCTTATTGCCTCCCATTTGCCATCGTATGAGCTTCGCCATAACCAAGTAGAGTCTATCTTCCTATCAGCTATTGACATGTACGGACATCAGTTTTGCATCGAAAACCTGCAGGTATACATCTAATCTTTTTTTACCTCCGAACTCTTGTCCCCTTTATTCCCAAGCAGAGTATAAGTAATTGAGCAATTAATTTTGATTATGAATTTTCATGCCCTGGCTTTCTAAAATGGTTTACCATATGAATTTGTTTTATAATACTATTGTTAGAATTCTGGTTTAACTTTAAAAATTAAATTGGCCTGTCTTAATAAATGTGTCCTGTTGAAGTCTTTACAAACTCTTGTGCTTTTGTCTAGAAAGTACTCTAGGCCAAAATTAGGTGATAGCACTGATTTCTAGTATTTGAATCAGATGGATAATTAGGTAGATGTTGGTCTTTTAGAGACTTAATCTCATTTCATTTCAATGCTTACTATTAAGCTTTCTTTTATAAAGAGCGAATTTTATAATAGCGTTGGTTGATTTTACTTCAAATTGAAAGGGCTTTGACTATTATTTCTTAAACAACATCATTTCCTCAGAATGATTTCCTATTTTTCTACCTGGACATAAGTATAATATTGTTAAATCTGGCCAAAGTATCATTAGCCTTTCTGTCAGATTTCCTTTTAGGGAACCAGGAGGGGGAAGAACGATGTTTTTGTTTATTTGATTCACAATTTAAATACAGGGTTTTAACTGGGGTTCAATCTAGGATATTCTATAATGAAAATCTGTGACTATATTTAAGAAGTAGACTACAGATATATGTCATAAGGATAAAAATAATTATCATAGACACTTGTATTATATATAATTAATACATTGTTAATGTACTGTAATTCTAAGAATTTTACATGTATTAGCTCTTCTAATCTTCAGTACAGACCTATGAGCAATAGGTATTACTACTTTTCCTGTTCTGGAGCTGAAGCCCAGAAAAGCCCAACACTATTACATGCCCAGAAAAGTTCATATGTGACATTTATAGACAAAATTATTGCGTCTCACTGAAGATTTCAAATGCCAAATACCATCCATTGATATTGTTCACTTTGCATGTAATTATTTAAGCTTGTTTTTGTACCTTCTAGAAACTCATCTTGTCCGAAACATCTATTTTTGATGTTCTGCCAAACTTCTTCTATCACAGCAACCAGGTAGTAAGGATGGCAGCTCTGGAGGTGAGTTTTCATAATAACATTACCTGACCTTTTTTGGGAATACTAGCTGATTTCCTCTGTACTTTGGCTATCATATCAGCCCTTTTCCTTTGACCTTAAGATTGGTTCTTTAGAATCTTCTTTTCCCTTGAAACAGTAAGAGCTAGACTGAGGTCTTCCTTTACTCAGGTATTTCAGTTGAACTAGTCACATCTGGGGTCCAATCATAATAAAATAGAAATCAGAATTTTTCAATAGTCTCTACTTTCCAGCTATTTTAATTCTCCTATTTCATAATGCATTAGGATTCCCTGTAACAACAGTTCCTTGAAAACATATGACTGATCAGAGCATGTATATCCTGTAATGTTTTGTGATTTGGGCCAAATAAAATGGGTTTGAATTATATTCTGAATTGTCAAGTAGTTCTTATGAAATATTTTGTCATGGGAAGGAAAGTAATACCACTTAATGAACTGTGTATTAGGTTCTTTATTTTTCTCATTTAATCCTACAATTACTTTGTGAAGTAGGAAGAAAGTGAGACTCTGAGAGGTTAAATGACTTGTCCAAAATCATATAGATAATAAGTGGGAGTTTGCCTTTGAACCCAGGTCAATCTGACTCAAAGACTTTTCTGTTTCCACTATAGCACACTACTACTTCATTAAGCACAAAAATTGCTGGCCCTGAATACTGCTGTAAAATTGCCAAGTAGATGTTTTTTGAAGATGAGGAAAAGGAGTGTTTTAGATGGTTTTATATAATATGACATCACTACGATCTGATGCCAGCCCTTTTAGATTATTTTTTTATTTGTAGTCTGTAGTGTTCCTACTCAGCAAATACCAAATTTTTAAAATACATAAGTAGTTCATGGTGCTTTCATGTCATTTAATGAAAGTCTTGTTATTTAACTTACATGCCGCTAGAGTCCCTTGTAACATTTTATGTGCAAGGTAAATGGGCTATGAAGTATGAGGGTTTGGACTGACATGTAGTCTCTTACTGTTTCTTTAACTCTTGAGTCAAGTTAGTATGTTTGAGATATTATATGTTAAAATATACCCTACTGTTTTTGCCTAGAACTTGGGGTATATAAATATTCTGTTTAAAAAAAAAAAAAAAAAGCAGAATTGATTTTGGTCAGTGGCAAAACAAAATAAAGGTAAAAGTTAAAGAATTGAACTGTATTACAATTGCCTCCATTTTTTATCTATCTTCACTCTTCAAGTGACCTAGAATCAGCCACTCTCATTTTTCCCACTGCTTGCTTTTATCTTCTGTAGAAATGATCACAGTTAATGAGGTACTAGTCATGGTTCTATATGCACCCTTTTGCTACAGATCTTCTCTGGAGTTTAGGTTGGCATGAAAGGTTTACAGTACTCCTAGAGGTATCCAGCAGAGGCAGGCTGATTTTGTTTCTGTTATAGTCATGGGTATAAATTTAAGATTTAAACTATTGTAATTAAAGCAATGTATGTATGTACAGAGACTTGGGACTTATATCACCATAGTTCATCTTCTTCATCTGATGCAGGTCCCCCCATTTCCCAGAAGTAGAAGGTTTCTGTTTGGTATGATGTGGTAGGTTGTTTTTTGGGTCTGGGAATGCTCTAATTTTTTTAAATGAATTAATGGTGATTATGTTCCCAGATCAAAAAAATAAATAAATAACCTACCGAGTCATAGCAAATTGGAATATCCTACTTCCTGATAGTGGGGGAAATCTGTACCAGTTTTCAAGACTGTCTTTTTTCCTGGGCTATTTCTTAGTTTTTGTTTTTGAAGTGTATTTACTGCGGCCTACTTTTTAACCAGGTGTATGTTCGAAGGGCTTATATTGCCTATGAACTTAACAGTGTACAACACCGCCAACTTAAGGACAATACCTGTGTAGTGGAATTTCAATTCATGCTGCCCACATCTCATCCAAACAGGTAAGTTTGAGCTAGTGTTGGTACCTGAGCCAGCCAGAAATCTATCAGGAGATTTAAGGGGGAATAAGATATATGACCGTTCTATGTCCTTTTTAATCTAAAAATTTAGTGTAGAAGATAGGCCACTTTAAACCATGAGTGAAGTACCTCTTCATACAAGTCCTTAATCTTTGAACTGGGAAATAAAGTATGGTCTAATTAAGATAACAGTTTAGAACTACTCCATTTAATTTTGCTCGTATTTTCACTGAGGAATCTTTTATTTTTTTTAAGTTGCACTTTAAATAAATAGTTGAGATATAAAAATATCTTGGGTGGATTGCTTTTCTGTATGTTTGCTATGGATTAAGATTATACCTGAGCCAACTTCTTTACCTCCCTTAATATAGATACCTGAATTTCACAGGCACAGCTCAGTTTTTAAAACTCACCTTGCAGCAGCAAACTTAAATTCAAGTAAATTACTTAATTAAGCCATGCCAGTTCATTATTCTTCCCTTCCTAAGACCTTTAAAAAATAAACATGTGAGAATTTATTTCAATATAGCTTTAGTTTCAATATGAAAATACTTTAGCTTGTATATCCATTTTTCAAAAAATATTCTGATGCAGTGAAAACCAAGGCATTCCACATATACACATGTTCATCCCCTCCTACGTTTTCATTCTTTTCAGTAATACCACAGGAAATATAAATACCACAGCCAATCTGAAGCTGCCCCCCTCCATTTCTTCTTTATGAGCTTTGGTTCTTCACTTTATATTACAAAGTACTGTGTCTTTGGGGATCCTTAGCTATAGACACCAGAAATGGTTTTGTTCTGAATTGCCACTTCACCCAAAGCAATAGAAACCCTTGCTAGAGACAAAGAAGTGTGTGCTGAGACTTTTAGCCACTGGATGCCACTGTTGATCCAGCAGAGGTCAGCAGATGCACAGAGACATCTTCAGAAATAGTACTTCTCTTCTTTGTCTCAGAAGGTCTTTTCACTTCTCTACCTCAAAAATACCTTATGGCTGGCAGAGAAAAGCATATATCCTTGATTTAGCAAGCATCTCTCGGTACATTTTTGCCTCCATGGATTTCAGAATCTCATTTTCTAGAAACGAATGGTTGTCCTTCAGCGAGCGGTGAAGTGCTCATGGCACACATGGGCTCAGCACTCAGTCTTCTTTCTTTTCCTGCATTCCTTGAATAATTGTACAGAACTACATGCTATACGTAATGCTCTTTGTAATTCTCAGGACATTCTCCTTTTCTTCCTGCTTCTGCTACCACTTCCCTTTGGGCAGTGATTTGTAGTCAGGCTGCAGAGCTGCTTCTGATTTCCTTCCCTCCTCATCGCTCCCCTTGTCTTTCTGAATTGCTCTCCCTGTCCTACTTTTTTATTTGAGGACATATGTCCAGTTTGTAAGGGAGAATCGACTGGAAAATGAGAGGAATGCTTCTTAACTGCTTTGTTAAGATTTCTTGTACACCTTTCCATCTTAATGGTATGAATGCTAGTTATTTCTAATGTTGTTTTAGTTTTATAGGAAACTTCATATTCTTACAAATATTTGTTACCATAAAGAATTATAACCTTATTTTGACACCAGCTAGTGTATTGCTTATCAATTCTGATACTAATCAGCTAGGTTAGATCAGACACTAAAGTTAAGAATTCAGTTTTCCACAAAACTGCTCCTATTTCAGATGGGACTATCAGTGGGGCCCGAGACCACCTATATTTCTGATCAGTTGACTAAAAATTTTGGAGTTCTCAGACCCTCTCTGGTCCAGTAGTTTACTAGAACAGTTTATAGAACTCAGAAAAGCACTGTATTTTTTTGTTAAAGTTTCATGATAAAGCTTGCCTGTCAGAATCAACCAAATGAAGAGACATATAGAATGAGGTGTGGCTACCTCTTTAGGATATCAATATGTTTGCCAACAAAGACTTTACATTGAGCTTCAGTGTCCAGAGTTTTTATTAGGGTTTCCATCAGAAAAGCATAGCTGATTGAATCATAGACTTTATGATGAACTTGGTCTCTAGACTTTTACTTTTTAGGTCAATCTAACCCAAAGCACTCAACCCTCTTCTAACATGGTTACTTTCTCTGGTGAGCAGCCCCCTGTGTTGAGATCTCTCATATGCTGTATTTAAACTCAAGGGCATGTGAATAATGACATTCCTACCACTTGAGAAATTCCAAGGATAGAGTCCCTACCCCAGGAAGCAGCGGTACCTGGCAGTCAGATACTTTACTATTCAATAGACCTGTTCACCTGAAAAATAGAATTCTAGGATGTCTTCCCTTTAGCTAGTTTTGAGCTAAGTTCCAATTTTTCCTAACCCTGGTACTTTTATGCTTTTCTCCTTTTTCTTATTCTACATAAATAAGTTACAAGAGACTTACCTACAGCAGTGTCCATTCTACTCCTTGACTTGCAAGGTTCAAGGACACAGTTTTTTCCGACTGTGCTCATTATGTTCACTATGTTCATTAGTTTGTGTCTAAATTAATGATTCTCAGAACATTCTGAGGAGTATTTTGAAAAACACATATTGGGATCCTGATTCCCAGGATTCTGGTTCTTTTTGGGCAAAGTCCAAGGGACCACTTTCTGAAAATCTCTGATAATTCTGATTGACACCTACAATTGAGACTCACTACAACTAAACTAGTCCTGTCAAAAAGATATATATTGCAAATCAGATATGTAATTATAAAATTTTCTATTGGCCACACATATGAAACATAAAATTAATTTCAGCATTTTATTATTAATTTTATCACAATACCATTTCAGTAAGTAATGCGAATTATTGAGTTTTTTCCCCACTCTTCATATTAAGTCTTTGAAAGTTAGGGTATATTTTACACTAGTATGTCTTAATGCAGACTGATCATATTTCAAGTACTTCTTGGCATCATAGACAATTCAATTCTAGGTCAAAAATTAATTAGGACAGTCACAGAGTCCTTTTCATTTTAATAGTAGTGCCTGTAGGTGGAATTTAAAGAATAACAACTCAATCTTATGTTGCTTGTTCTTAGTAGTTATGGGATCTATCCACACGTGATACTATAAATATCATGCTAATGTTATCCATTCCTTAAAAATTATTCAGTGACAATAGAGATCAGGTCTTTGCATGAAGATATTTTACTGATCAATGCAAGATAGGAAATATTATTTTCTCCTATTGGGACTAACCAAAAAATCTGGGAGGAGGAAATGTACATTTCCATAACCATTTTTTAAATCAGTTTTCTGTTTTATTTCCTGGGGCTTGGTCTTCACATTCCTAGTCAGGCATTCATTTGAAGTGGACTAAATTTGTCCAAACCCTTAGAAATGAGTGTCTTTCTAAGTTGTGACATCAAAGCAAGACTCTTGCTGTGTAGGGCCCACCTGGTAGAATTCCATTTTTGCAGTTCCTGATTTGTGATGTAACCCTTTTGGGTTGGACAAAACAGGGCTCTGTCTACAGACTGATAACCGCAGAGTGTTTTGTTTTGTTTTTCTTAAGAGAAATGCCTTAGATGCCATTTAGATTTATATCCCATACCCCAGTAGGGCATGTTTTGATTCTCAGAGAAGTAAGCAAAACATAAGCAATTCCCAGTAAATAAACTGGACAACTTCTAAAAGGGAAAACACCCCTTTTACAGTACACTGGGGCAGTTACTAGGAACTTTTTGTTTATGTTTAAACTCGTCATAGACTTTCTATTGCTTGGCTTTTTTATATTTTCTTACAGAAAGAACACTTAATGTGCTCCCTTAAGTTTTTAATTGTACAGTGCTAATTAGTAATACAACAGATCTCTAATGCTTTCAGTTTACTTTACTAAAACTTTTGCTTGGCATTTAATTACTCTGTATTTCAGTATAATTTGTGTTTTTTCTCATTTTTCTTGTAAAGAAGCAGCGACTAAACCATTTATTTGAAATCTTTGTGACTTTCTACATCATCCTTCTTGCTCAGTAGGTTTCAGTCAAGGCATTTTGTCTTGTTGATCTTTTAACCAAGACCTCCATTTCTTTTTTTTTTTTTTTTTAATTGTAGTTATAACTTATCAGGCACTCCCAGATCTTATTCACCAGAGGGTCTAGTTGTTAGAGCTTCAGTGGGGGAAGCTTTTGGTGTAGATAAACTCTTTTCAGAGATTTTCCTAATTTTAAAAAGAGACCTGTAGATAGGTGAAATGTGTATGTATGGTGTGTTTTTCTTTTTTTTTTTATCTTCTTAACAGTTAATCGCTATGTCCTATTGTAACTTAACTCTTTTATTTTATTTTATTTTATTTTATTTTGAGACTAGGTCTCGCTATTTTTGCCCGTGGAACCGCAGGCCCTCATTGCCCAGGGTGTCCCAGACTCAAGCAATCCCAAGCCTCAGCTTCCCAGGTAGCTGGGATTACAGGCGCGCGCCACCACGCCCAGCTATTTTTTTGGAACTAGATCTCGTTACAGGCCCCAGGCGGGACTCGAACCGTGATTCCCAGCCCCGGCCGCTTCATAGGCTGAAGCTTATAGGCATGAGCCACCGTGCCCAGCCTGTAACTGAACTCTTTTAAAAAGGAAGGCTATTTTCTGGGTTAGTTTGTTTTTCCTTTTTCAAGATGACTAGAGCCATTTAGCAATTGTTTTTAATAGGAAGTATCATTTTCTTTGGTCATTTTCTTGGTGTAGGAGTAGTCAGGATAGTTGGTCTACTCTAAAAGAACATTTTATTATCCAGACTTTTAGGACTTAATTCTCTTGTCTAAGGTTCCATCAGCTCAGCTCTTTAATGAGTTCACCAACTATTTTACATGGATTAATCCTGAAACTCAGACTGTATTGTTTAGCAATTCTTTTTCTCCTTCTTTCTCACTGAGGTTCAGGGTTTACGTACAAACTCTGTATGTGTGCTTGTCTTTTTTCCCATTCTGAAAGCTTAATCACTCACTGGTGCTGGTGATGGAGAATCTTATTACACTGAAGCATCATCCTGAATATTTTGTTTTTGACAATTTATCAAATTATTTGACATTCAGGATTTTACTTAACTTTGAGCTTATTAAGTAATTCAGTATAATCTGGAAATAGTTAAGTTCTTAAGTTAGCCTGTGTATTTAATTATAAAATAAATAGTTGTATTTATACAAATATATATAAAATATATTATTCCATAAACTCTGAGATGTGCATATGGCTGTGCATATTATGACTGCCAAATGGTTTTTCAAAAGTCATAAGCATCGGTGAACACAGTTTTTAAGAACTTTCAATCTGTGATGCAAATAAACCTCAGACTTAATGCAGGAGATAGAGTATACTTTGTTGTATGTTTTGTACATATGTAGAGGGTGAGGACCACCTATGTCTTAAATGGAAATCATGCCATGGTTAAATAGGTGTCTTGCATTGTACCTTCTCTACTGTTAGCTCCTAGTGAATTTTCCCTTCTGTGTCACAGTGTTTTAACTCAAACACTTTCTTGATGTCATACACCCAAAAGAGGTCGGCTATGTGCTCCCCTGATAGCACATGTTTTGGTTATGACTGATTTTAGGCTGCGTAGAAATGTTTATCTGTTGGTAGGTAGCCTCTGGACCTTCTTTTTATGATGAAGGTTGTGAAGAAGTTTAGATAGCAGAACCTTCCGTGTAACTAATCAGCAGCCTGCTGCCATTCTTGAGAATTCTGATAATCTTTCCCACCCAGAGATTAGATCCTTCTTTGGATCTTACTGAGACACTCAAAAGTCATCCAACTTGTAGCATTTTTTAGCAGTGGGAGCACTTGGTTGTAGTTAGCAGGCCAGAATGTGCTATAAATAAATAAAATCCTACAGTGCTTGCTTCCTTCATTCAGGGTAGTCTGCTGATAAGATGCAAGCATCTGGCAGAAGAGAAGATTCTCAGCAGGTTTAAGTGCTTACCAAAGTGCTTTCCTGTATCCATGGCTCAGCTTCTAGTCTCCACTGTGTTATTTTGGCACTCTAGACTTGTAAGATTGGAGAGTCGAGTTTAAAACTCTCAATATATCATTAGGGTAGCCCAAGGTCCCATCTTGTCAAGGAAGACTAGCTGATTCCAGGAGGGAGAAAAAGCAAAATCCAGGGCACCTGTAAATCCCTGTAGTTTTGTGCTGTGGGTTTCTAGCTAATTATACAGCAGACAACAGTAATGTGCTGCATCTCTGTTGGCATACTTGTTTCAGAAAGAGCAAAATCTTCCAGCAGAGCAAAGAAGGGGCTTTGGAGGGGCTGCAAATGAATGAAGCAATGATCATTTCATTGTAAACTAAAGCTCTGCGGTAGAATGGGGGCACCTGAACTGCAAAGAGGTGGTGGGGGAGATGCCGGTAGAAATACATGGTTCAGATGTGTTTTACAGCTCTTGATTTGGATTCTCCTGCAGAAATATAGTCACGCAAGGAGACCACCACTGGTCACAGCCAGTCAAATTGCTCTTTCTCCTATGGTACTGCTGTTAGTAACTGCTAGTAGGTTATTCAGCCGACCTCTTCTGATTCTGCTTTGCTGCCTGATTTCAAAAGATTTGCCCTGTGCTGGCTCTCAATCACAGCTTGATGTAACCACTGCTTGTTTGCATGCATCCCATCATTTTCATATAGGGCCTTTTTTTTCCCCTTCAAGTTAGAAGGCAAAAGAATCAGAAGCATTTTTATTTGATAAAAGATTTGTGTAGGGCCAGCTAGAATCAAGCAAAATGAAATTCAGCTGGCAGGGATGGTAAAAGGCTCAGAGAAGTCAGTGTGCCTTAAATAAAGAGGGTTCGGCCAGCAGGCAGCAACTCTGACTTTGCATTCATATTGAAGTGGGCTCTCCAGCCATTCTAGGCAGGCAGATCAATAAAATCAGAGGTGACTTAATGCCAAGAACCTCAGAATTCAAAGGATTTCTCTGTCCTTAAAATTTATTTGATATTGATGTGGAGTGCTAGCCTCAGGAACTAGAATGAGAAAAGCCTCATCTGAATTCTGGCTATGAAAGAATATTGAAGAGTGTCCTCAGAATGCACCCCTTTGGTTTGTCAGTTATCACATCTGTAAAATGGAGCTAACCTATTGGAAGAAAAATGATTCTAATACTTATCAAAACATTGTGAATGAAGATTCATTATGATAAATATGTTGATTGCCTCAACAGTTAATGCCTTATGAGCAATGAACTCATATCCATTTGTGTATTTAAAAATGCAGTTGACTGCCTGAGTAATTTGTTTTCTGCGTGTGAATATGCAGTGCAATTTGGTAGGTTCTATTTTATTTTTAGCTATGTAAGTGAAATATTTGACTTGTGTAAAATTTCTTCCTTGCTGGTTTATTTTTGTATAGACCATATACCTAGATATCTCATATATTACAGTAGTGTACAGTATGCCACACTGGCCATATTGTGAATCTGATCAAATAGCTCTGACATAGGGTAAGAAGGTACATAAATGATCATTATAGACATGGTTAAGTATTTACCTGGTAACTGTTTTTCCTTTCTTCCCTGCTCGCCTATCTCCCCTACAGACTCACCTATCCTTATTCTACCAAAGAAGATAAGCTGCCTCTAAACTTACCTCTTACACGATTGATTTGATTGATTTGAGGCCATTTCTTTAAGAACTGGAGAAGTTGGGAGTTTTTATTCTTGCCCCATGCTGTGTAGATAGTGCACAATTCCTACCACAAAGCAGCAGGGGGCTCCCTATGAGAGCTTGAGAATTGCTGATGGAGAAGGGCTAGCTTTTTGTTGGTGATACTCTTTTCAATTCAGGCCCTTTTCTACTGAAAATTTGGCCCTTATCCTATGGATACTCCCGTAGGAATTACAGTATAGCTACAGAAGCAGTGAGGCCATTTTATTAGTTTAAGAAATTGGTTAACAGTTAAAGGAGATTATGCCAGTTTCTCCAGTTTCAGAAACCTAGGTGGATGGAGCCTGAGATTGCTTTGGTTATGCGATTCTTTTCTCTGAACTGAGACTGTGTGCAGGTGGCCCCTTTCTGTAGAGTTCCCTTATAAAAGGAAGACTTTCCGACATTCTCATTAGCACCTACAGTTACTTCTTTGCTTAAGTACTTCTCACTCTGTTCTAGAATGTATGCATGGCTTTTGTTTGTTGATGAAGGCAAGTGCAGTTTAACTAAGGATCTCTTGTAAAATGAAACCCATTCCCCTGAGTGAGAGACTCAAAGAATTCAAACAGCAAGGATGATTTTTTTTTTTTACTCTGAGGTTGTTCTTGTTGCCTTATGAATTCACTCTGTGATACAGGTTTGATGCAAAGAGCATTGCTACTCACAAATCACATGAGGTATACAGTTTGTGTGCAGCGATATGTCACAGCTTTTTATTTATATGGCCAGCTCAGTCTATTCTGCTCCTTTCACTGCCATGGAAAGTGCATCATTTTCCTCCCTCTCTCCTCCTGTCCACATATCATCAGCACCACCCACTATGTTCTGCCCATTAAGTCTCCTGTGTGCCAGAAAACCCCAACAATGATTAAATGCTGATAAAAGAATGTTAGAAGGTTAAGATATCAACCAATCAACCCCCTTACAGTACTTCTAAATTGTGGGTGGTAAGTATAACTTTGCCCTTTTAACATTGAAAATACAGGGTTTCTTTATTTTGTTTTTGTTTTCAGTGAGGAAATAACTGACATTAAATTTTGTATAAAAAGGGTTCGTGGCAAAGACCAAAGAGAATACAGGTTTGCCTTGCAGTTTTCATTGTTAGTCTATTCTTTCTTTCCTGGTTTTGACACATTCTTATCAGGAAATTCTAGAGCTAGCCAAATTTATATAAGATTTTATTTATGAGACACCTAGGGTTTTAAAGCTTACGTAAACTTTAAAAAAGTCATTATCCTAAACTCATTTTTTTATAAAATACTAATTTTAACAAATTGTACCACTCTAATTACAGACTCAGTTATCATTACATTCCCACATGACTTTCAGTTCCTTAAAGCTCCTAGAGTGTGGAATATCAGTGATTTCCATCATCACCCCATCACCTCCAAATGCCATCAGTGGGTAAAAGAGCATGGTTACAGAGAGTTTGAAAAAGGTAGCTGGGATCCCAGCTACTGGAGTTTTTCTTTAGAGGAGTATTTGTAGGTTCATCACAAACATCCTAGAAAAGCAATTAAGGTGGGAGGGAAGGTTGTGGAATCAGCTTCTCCAGACACCCTCCCCCCACCATTATATATGTAGTACAACAGGTACAAGAAAGAAGATTCTCTAAGAATCATGTTGAAATTTAATATAACAGGAGTATCATAATTTTTAAATAAGTTTTCATGAGCCTTTGTTTCAGAACTATCCTGCATTATTTTTTGGTAATAGAGAAACAAAAAGTTCATGATAAATACATTTCAGCCCTTTCCATCAACAGCTGGTGTGGTAAGGTCGGTCAGAAGGCATACCTCTTTGGAGGCAACCTGGGGGCTGAAGGGTCATGAGCACTTAGTTATGTCTGCTGAGTGCCAGAGCTGCCTAATTGGAGCTGCTCACAACTGGTTTGTATCTGCTCTGACAAATCTTTTATTATGGTTTTCACTAACCTATCAGTAACTAACTGTGGTTGTTTAATTACAGGGGGAACATCCCCACGCTAAACAGGTACCGTATGTTTAGTTTCTTTTTCATTAAAAGTACCCTTTTGGTAACTTAGGATAGTGAAATCAGGGGAAAAAATAACACTATACTTGACAAGTTTATGTTATTTTTCACTATAGAGTCCTGAGATCTTCTTTGGACATAGACAATTATTCTTTCTTTCTGTTGGGAAAACATGTCTTCAGCTTTTCTTCAGCTGTTCAAAAAGCAATACTTGAGAAGCCTCAGTATGGAAACCCCTCCCCATCTAGCTGTGTATAGTAGGGGTGTTTTTGGCTTGATGTTCAGCTCTGCTGTACACATCTTCTTTTGCTAAGTTCTCTGTCTAGATTGGGGCTTTCAGAAGAGAAATCCATAAGGTTCTTTCTATCCTGGACAATTTGTTCACAGTTTTTTTTAATTTTTAGTTTCTTTAAAAGCTTCTCCTTTTGGAAGAATGTAAATGCAGAATAGCTGATCTCATGTTTTATCAGTTTTTTTTTTTAGCTGTTTTTCTGAAGTGTGATAATGATATGAAAGTCAAATATTTTAGACATTAATAAGATTAACATTGGAAAAGTATATTTAAATTTTGATGTGTATAACTCTGTGAAGAGGTTTCCAGGTGAATACAAAATGAATGATATTTCAGATTTTTTTCAGTTCTTCCTATTTCTTTGCTAACGCAAGGCAACACGATGCAAGTTTGAGAGGATAACACTTCTGCAGTTCAAATGCTCTACCACTAAGCTATATACACCTTGAGAGGATAACAATTCTGATTGGAACCTAGTCAACAAAAACACTAACGCTGTAGTGATATAAGTCAGTGGCAAACTCTTTGTACACCATCATTTATACATTTAAATATTTATAGATTTATGTTTACTTTGTCCCGCTCCCTTTACATATTAAGTTATCTAGACTGACAAAAGCTTTTAGAGTTCAGTTTGAATGGAAAGAGACTAGGGAGAGCTTTTGTTTGGTCCTCCTGTCTTGGAGAGTGGGCAGAGTTCATTCCTGCCTGCCTTTAGCTGTCCTGGCCCATGAACAGCATAGTGAGAGTAACTGAAGAATGGTTATTTCTTATGGGGTTCAGTTGAGTGAAAAAGGTTTTTAACCCCATGTTTGCCATAAACACAGCCTGTTAGCTTTTTCCAAGGACATGCCCTTTAAATGTTACCAGGAACCTTTTTATCTTTTCCTGTCTAATGCCAGGCAGTAGAAAAGATATGCCTCACAAACTTGCTCCTGTAGTAAATAACACCTGGTAATCCTAGAAAAGAGGGTGGTGATAGCAATTGTGAGTTCCTATAACTCTGAACCCAGTTTGTAGTGGGCACCTTGTGTAAGACTTGCTTTATGTGTGTTTCATTTGTTTGTTCCATTCATGGTATCAGTGGTTTCTTCTCCCACTCTGCCTTTCTGTTCTTAAATACTGTCAAAAGATAACATTTTTCATAGTCATCATCACTAAAGAAGTAAAAACTGGGAGTATCAATCTCTATAGTCTGTGTGAGCAGCACTATTGTCCTATAAGAAAGTCCCATTGCTCTCTGTAATTACAATTAGCACTATAATACAGCATGTGTCTGGTCTCGTCCTCCTGCCACACTGCTGGTGGGGCACTTTGAGGACATATTGAGCAATGCTCTGGTGTTCAGGTGCCATTGCCTCACTCTGAACTTGCTTCAGATTTAAGTGTGCTGGCAACATGTCAGGCCAGTTACAGAGGCACCCTTGAGCTCGTTTCTTCCTGACAGGCACACATTATAGTATTATTTATCAGCACCTGCTGCTGAGGTGCATGATGGAATGTACAGACTAATTATGTTTTTAGATTGGAACGAATCAGTTTGGTTCTCTTTGAGAATTAGCACCTGCTTGTGATGCTTACACATACTTTGAGACCCATACTCTGCCCTTATGTCTCATTGGGAATCTATACAGACCTTTGAAGAACATGTATTTGCTTTGGTATGAAAAAGTTCAATTGGGGCTGAAAAAAATATCTCTTTCAAAAAGGGAGGAACTGTAATCCTAATAACTGCTGTTCTAATCAGCCTGTTAAAGAAAAAAGTAAATACCTCTGTAAAATTCCTTTTGTGGACTGTGACTTGTTTCCTATAATAGTTTATAGTGATTTACTAAACCATTCTAAATAACTTAGAGTAGTTGTTGTACATGCATATAGTTTTCTGTAAATACTTAATCTATTATAATTCCTAGTGAAAATTGCCTCAGTGTTGCATATTGCAACTCACTTGGCTGGCTTTCTTGCTTTCTTTTCTTTTTTTTTTTTAAAGGGAACATTTTAGGGAAGGGGAAGATGCAGGATGATTTTTACCCCTTACGTGTTACCCATTTATTGAGCATATCTTTAAAATCCTTGTATTAAAAATGCCACAAAATTGTGGATAATCCTTTTTATTTAGAGAAATTTGGGTATGGTAAAAGTATTGTTCAGGCTGGGGAAATTCCATTGAAGAGGTAAATGTGAATCTAGCAAGACAGTCTTTTCTGTAATGGGTAAAAAACCAAATCTGCTCTGCAACCTGACCCTACTTTAGAGTTTTCCTAGCTTCTTTTAACTATTGTTATTCTCCAAGTCCTTGCTTCTATTCTCTTAGTGTAATGAACTTTATTGAATTGTCGTTTAGAATGTCCTTTTCCTCCAACCTCAACCACTATGGCATGACTCACGTAGCTAGTGTCAGCGATGTGCTGCTGGACAACTCATTCACACCACCGTGTCAGCGGATGGGTGGAATGGTCTCTTTTCGGACGTTTGAAGATTTTGTCAGGTAAGACACACAAGAACTGTATCTGTACATGAGAAGGCTTGGGCATTCCTGCTTTGGGGTCTCTGATTCCTGATGAATGAAAAGCCACAGAATAACCTTGAGCCAGTTAAGAAGGTGCAGCCCTTGCTACTCGCTGTGTACACTCTGAGAGAGGTATATATCCTTCCATTTCCTCCTCACATTCAGACTCTACAAACCCCTACTTGTTATATGAGCCTGGTCAGGAAAAAAGAAACAAACAAAAGCCATCTTTTCCTTAGGAACTCACAGAAGAAGCTGTCTGCTCTGTGATGAGTGAAATGTCAAGAGAAATTAAACACAACACTAGAGTGAGCCCCACCAGAGACGATACATCTTTTGATTAAATGCATTCAGCATCTATCTCTTGATGTATACTGATGCATTACCCTAGGGGGAGGGGTAATTACATTGGTCTGTCACTGCTCCAGTCCCAGGCTCTTTCTGTTACTTTAAGACCGATGATGACAACAGTGCCCATATCTTACATATGAAAAAAACAAACAAACAAAAAAAGCTTTACATCATTTTTTTTTTGAAAAAAGAAAAAAATATATATGGTTTATTAAAGTTTAAACAATCCATCCTCCTAATTTCTGCCACTTGCTGAAATTTTGCATGTCACCTCTAGCCACTGGTGATTCTGTTCAGCCGACTGTTGAGCACAGGCTAGATCATTCTTTCAGAGTGGGCTGGTAATGGCAGTGTTAGTTTCCTATCACTTGGTTTTTTGCCACTTGGGTTTTCATGGTGGGTGTTTCTCTGATATTTTTCAGGATCTTTGATGAAGTGATGGGTTGCTTCTGTGACTCCCCACCCCAAAGTCCCACGTTCCCCGAGGCAGGTCACACATCTCTATATGATGAAGATAAGGTATAGTGTCCCTTTGTTCTTTCAGACTTCAGGTTTGTCCTGTACACTCTCTTTCCAGCTTTGGACTTTGGATAGGGAAGAATTTGTCTTTTTGCTCTCCTTGATATTATTTAATATTGTATGCCTCATCAAAGTATTTTTTGAAAACAAGTGGAATATAAGTTCTAACCTTAAAAAAACAAAACCTAACCTTAGTATCCATAGGGTAGAATGAGTTTAGCTATAGCCATTGCAGCTGCATTGGGGTCTGTAAATATCATTTTAAATTTTTGAAATATGGTTGCTTTATTTTTATTCATGGTGCCTGGTTATTTGTTTTGGGGGGCTATCACAGTCTTCAGAGAAAGATGACTTTAATAGAAAAAATTAACATTTTATTTAAAACTTTGTCCTTTTATAAATCTCTTCCCTTCATTTCTCAGTAAACAAATTGCTTTGTGTGGTTTTGTTTTTGTTTTTCCTTTCTGTTGGGTTATTTTTCTTTTCTTTTTTTTTCCTCTTTAATTCTTTAAATCATAAACTCAGTAAATGGTTTTTGGGATATCTCCCCCACCTCCCTCTCTCAGGTGCCCCCTCCATTCTTTCATACTCCACTCTTTGTTGTTTGCTAGTCTGTGTTAAGTCCATTAGTCTCTTTCTTTCATGTGGTAGTGTTCTTTCATTGGGTGACAGACTCTGTTCTCGGAACCAGGTGAGCCTTGATGGTAGGTTTTCAGCCTTAAGTTTGCGTTGGCCAGCCAGTCTCTATTTATTTGTGGTCTTTTCATGCTTTCTCATTGGGGACTGTCTTCTCTAACCCCATCTGTGTTGTTTTGCTGCTTTACCTTATGGTTCTGGTCAGGCTTAGGGGGGTCTCACCTCCTGCCAGTGTCAGTGAAGAAGTTTCTCAGTGGATACAGGCAATTGTGATTGGCCATTGTAGATGATCTCCTCTGCCTCAGTTTGCAACTTTGCTGTGGGGCTGATTCCCCCAGTCTTTGGCTGTCCTTTCCTCTTCCGTAGAGTAGGGAGGGGCACCTTGCTCTCCCAGAAGGCATCTCTAAAATGAGGTCTTGGGTCTTTCAGATCTGGTGAGCGCATAGGTGCGCTTCATGATATCGTGTTTCTATAGATGTTTCTCCTTTCTCACCTGGATTGGTTCTTTTAATTGTCCATCTGCTGTGTCCAGCTCAGGCTTATGGGTTGGATTTTCATCTGGTCCCTCACCTGTTTTATGATGGGGTTTGTGTTATATATGTTCTTGTTCCTCCTGAAGATTAGCTGGAGAGTGATAAAATGGAGGGGGCACCCCCCCCTTGCCTGCCTGCCTGTGCATTGGTACCTCCCTGCGTGGGGGCGGGGCCCAAATGTCCATGCATGTGCCATCCCAATCCCGCCTTGGGCCGGAGCCTGGGGAGCAAATGCCTCGACTAATCTGGGCTGCAGATGGCTGCCATGCAACAACCATCCACTGGTGGTTGGGGCTACAGCCCCATCCATCTTCCCTCCTGGGCTCTCCAGACTTGGTGGGGCTTACCCCGGGGTCTTCTCTGCCCTTGCTCTCCGCTGGCTAGGGGTGGAAGGGTGAGAGCCCTGAGCCACATGGGGGCCTCCAGGCTTACCTAGCTACCCCTGGCGGTGTACAGCTGGCCTGAACACCTCTGCACCCTCTAGACAAGAGTGTTGGGTTATTTTTCCATGATACATTTTTAGAAACTATATTATGTGGGAAATCACATAATTCCCTTCACTCATTTTCCTTCCCATTCTGAAGAGATATTAGCAGGTGGTTTTATTTCCATTTTATTGGTGGAAAAGTTGAGATAACTGGTTTGCTTCAAATTCGTGGAGCCACTCTAGTTAAAGCTTCTGTGGTCTGGTTTTGCATAAGTTAGGTGTTTTACTTTATTTATTCTTTATTATGGATGTTGGGAAGTAATTTCAATTGGCTTATTCCTACTAGTGGTTGTATTAGAATGTCTTGTGAGGCTTCTCTCTTTCTCAGGTTTCTACCCAGTGTGGTAGCTTCTCTGTCCCTGTATTGGCTGGTCTCCTAATTTTTTTATATGTTCCTGGGTTACAGGTCCCCAGGGATGAACCAATTCACATTCTGAATGTGGCTATCAAGACTGATGGTGATATTGAGGATGACATGCTGGCAGCTATGTTCAGAGAGTTCACCCAGGAAAACGTAAGTCTTCAGTTGGGTGGAAATTGGTGGTGGCCCTTTGCTGCTGACTGTGTATCTTGTCTGTCTATCCTTTTTATCAGTTGCTACTTGTAAGGCCTATCACTGATAATGATTATATCTTTGTCATAGTTCTACCCGTAGGGATAAAATTCTAAGGTAAGTTAGTAACATATAGTGAATAAATGTTTTAAGGAAGCAAAGTTGTGTTTCTAAACCTTTCTAGTCTTTTTTTTTTTTTTTTTTTCTGAGACTTGGTCTTGCTGTTTTTGCCCTTGGAACTGCAGGCTCACATTGCCCAGGGTACCACAGACTCAAGCAATCCTCAGCCTCAGCTTCCCAGGAAGCTGGGGTAACAAGTGTGCAACACCACGACCAGCTATTTTTTTGGAACTAGGTCTCCCTACGTTGCCCCGAGCGGGACTCGAACCGCGGATCCCTGGTCCCCTCCATGGCTTCCTAGGCCGCCGTGTACAGGCTCCTGTGCCCAGCTAAACCTTTCCAATCTTAAACTTACATTTAGCTGCTGAATATTTGCCTTTAGTGACTAAATTTCACATCTGTATCCATACTTTCCCTTCTGTGTCCTTCCCTCCTCTCCCTTGAAAATATCAGTTATAGTCCCATCCTCCTTTCAGTCTTGTGTCATTTAGATATCTGATGTCAAGCTCCATAGTTTAAATTCCCATCATTTCCTTCCCTCCTCAGCAACCTCTCTCAAACAAAACAACAATAAGAAAACCCAAGTTACCAAGCTGTTTACCCCCGGTCACTCAGCAGTCATTGGCTTCTTCCTTTTCCTTGCTGTTCTGTTATTCTACTCCTCTACATAAGTACGTGTTTACTCATATATAGCCAGTTGCCAAGACCTGTTAGTTTTTTGGGCTTGGAGGGGGGTTCTTTCTCTTACCCTTTCTTTCATTTCAGATTTTAATTCCTGCTGCCATATCCTCTAGCTTAAAGCCTTTCCTCCTTACACCGAGATACTACAACAGGTTTACTTGTGAGCTGCCTAGCTGCCTTCACTCTCTCCAGGTGGTTCCCATCCTGCTAAGTGCCACACAAATTAAATGGACAAAATGCCTTCTTACCTGTTACTATCCCACTCAGCAATGAGTCTCTTCCTTCAGGAGACTTTCTTACCTTGATACATAACATCAGACTAGTAATGGAGGCCTGACAATCTAGTCTTCACTGTTTTTGTGAAAAGACCTAAGTCTTTTTATTTCATCTCCTTTGTTTCTTCTGCTGCCCTTTGCTCTGACGATTTTTCCCTTTCCTCTTCTTCCTCTCCCCATTCCTCCCTTTTCTCCTAATTCCTTCCTTTTTTCCTAGGTTTTGTTTCATCTCTTTTGTAATAAGGACTTTTCTTAGTAGTTCTCACCAAAATATTTTTCTCCTTTGAATTTCTAAATAATAACATAATTATTAGCAGCAATAATACTTTTTATTTATGAAAAGCTTACGTATAAATTTTTTCATTTGTACCTTACCACAGTTCCATGGGATTAGTCAGGAATTATTCCATTTGTGCAGATGTGAGAAAGCTTGAACTTTGAGAGTTTGTACATAGGCTACAGAGGCTTATGGCTCTTTGATCAGCAACTGGTAGAAGATAGTGCAAACACTACAATTTAAGGTTTTGATAAACTCTAGAGAGTCTTGGGCCTGAAGATGTGTGTAGTCTGGTTTGGGGGACTGGTGGGCATGCTCGAAATCATAATTTACAGCTGTGTTTGATTATGATAGATGATATACCATAACCTCACTTTTCAACTGCTTTTAATGCCAAGATCCAAATATATTCTCTGAAGGAAAAATACCTACCTCTAGTGCTAACTATGGAGACAATTTTTTTTAATTCATTCAGCAGTAATACAATTAGTGCCATAGGCATTCATGTCATCTAATGCTAATGGTACTCGGGAAAAAAATATAACTTGGTGGTTAATATGAATCTAAGTATTCGCTATACGGTGTCCTCACAGCACTTAAGCTGACTGTGGGATTGCAAGAGCCAACTAGAAATATAGATATGGTAAGAAAACTGAGAGGTAGGGGGACATGCCTGGGAATTTCTCTTTAAGAATTTGCTTTCCTTTTTGCACTCAACTAATGACCACATCAAATGAACTGGATTCAGAGACTCATAGGATTCAGATAACATTAGTTGAAAGAATCCTAATGGGTGGGGCTGCTGCTGCTTCATGAAATAATCTATGAACATTTCTGTTCAAGTTTTGAGCCACTCATTGGCTGTATTAGATTGTTCTGACCTTAACTTTAGACTTTTTATTATTCTCAGATCTAAGTATCATATGTATTTACATGTAGACTTAAAGATGCAGTTTCCTCACTTTCATTACATAGACTGGTAGTATTAATTGGCAATGAGAAATGACCTTTTTTTCCACTGGACTTGTAAACTGAGGCACAGAGAAACCCAGTGCCTTTACCTAAGTTTGTTTAGAAGAGTAAGAGTAGATGGACACCAACATTCCAGAAGCAGAGAAGTCATTAACTGGATCATGTACTGTGGTTATTCAGGAATATTTGGCATGTTCACCTTCCTGTTATTAAAATATATATATGTATATGAAAAGACAGAAAAAGCAATTTAAAAAAAAACCTGAAGTGATAACTAGTTTTGTTTTTCACTTTATGATCATGCTTCTAGCAGTTAAGAAAAAGTGTTTTTTTTTAAAGCACACATTAAACTATCAAATAGGTTGGTCCAAATTGTCCAAATAATCTTCTAGTCCCAGCATGTCTTTTTTCTCTCATAGAAATTAGGATCATATATTTGTAAATGACTTGTGGAGGAGATTGAAGCAGTCAGTGTAAATGGAGTTTCTCCAGGTGCTGACGCCTAATCGCTGGGTAATAGCTGTGGACTTGCTGTGAGACCCGCATTATTACAATGTAATCAGAATCCTGTTGCTCTGCTGTTATTGTCAGCCACTTGTGGAATTTTAAAAGCAATAACAATTTTGATTTTAAATCATGGCATTATTAAAGTTATTTTCTTCCCTTGCCAGACATAGCTATTGATGCTTGTCTTTGAAGGACTTGGCTGTAGTGGAATTCTTTGTTGTTGTCAGAAGAAATGTTTCTGTTCCTGGGTACACTGAAAGAATGGAAACCAACACCATCCCACCCCACCCCTTTGTTCCAACAGTTTTTTCTTATTGTAGTATCACTATTTGGTTATTTATAGTAATGGATATGATGTCAGCACAGATCTTTTTATTTTTTTTTAATTTATTTTAATTTATTTATTTGTTTTTGGTTTTGGTCTTTTTTTTTATTATTTATATATAAATTTCACATCATTGTAATCCCAGGGATTTACCTCCCCCCCCCTCCATTCCCCCCCTTTCTCTCCTGCTCAGAGTAGCACAGATCTTTTTAAATGTGCTGAAATCAAAATTTATTTACATTTGATCTGGGACTTTATTATTAGAAAAATTTATTCTTCCAGTTATCTTTTACTTATGCTATTATGTGTGGCTGCTGGTGTTGCTAAGCAATGCCATAGGAAAAAAGACCCAGGAATACACTTGTTTATAAGGGGAACCAATTTGAGTTTAACATTTTTTAAATATATAGTGCTGTGAAAGTTAAGAATTGTCTTATGAACACATCTTTTGATTCAAGTTACAGCAAGGAATGTGGTCAAACTAAATTCTAGGATCTAGATTGTGTTATTTTTTCTACTTGTGTTATTTGTATATTTTCTTTGGCCATTCAACTGGTGGATTTGCTTTCCTGTGTGGTGTTGTATAACCCCACTTTGTTAGAAACTGTTAAAAGCATGTATTTTATGTAGTCAGTCTGTTTCTTTGTCTCCATCTTCTGAGACAGCAGAGGCAGGCTTAGATTCAAAGGCCCAAAATTTATATAGGAGGCTATCTTGAAACTGCTGGTTTCTCTTGGCTTCTAATATCCTCCTCACCTATGCCAAGTGGAAGTATTAGTTACCATTAACTCATAATGCTTAAAACTTGTTAAGCTTTGATTTTAGAAATTTTTAAAGAGAATCTTTTTTAAAAATACCTTTATGTAAAGTAGGGGGAAATGTTATAGAAGAACTGAAAAGGTCAAGATTTGTCAGGATGAGTTCTGTGAGTGTTGTATCTGATGGTAGTTAATAACTATAATCTAAACAACAGTGTAGTGCCTCTAGTCTCTGTTTTATGGAAATTGCTTCTTTTCCCTCTGCCTAGTTTCATTTAGCTTCTATTGACAATATTAATCTGCACATTTGAATACATGTCTGCTAGTATAATTTCTATACACAGAAATTATTTTAAGGTCCATTTTATTGTGAATCAGTCCTTAGAGCATTTTGGTGACCTGATATAACCCTTGCTCTTTCCCTCCAAGTTCTCTTTCAATGTTGTCTAGACCAATATAAAATCTATTCCATAGGAATTAGTCCCACAAACCAAATTGAGATTTGTTTATTTTTAAGTTAGAAGGCACTGACCCAAGATACAGGTATCCAGAAAGGGTGCCTAACACAATCAGAGACTTATGAAAACCAAATGGGGTAAAATCTGGGATGAATGGATAGCTCATCTGTCTTCTGTTTCATGTGTTTGTTCCTAGAAAGCTACCCTGGTTGAGCATGGGATACGACGCCTTACTTTCCTGGTGGCACAAAAGGTATCAACGTGTGAATTGTATCTCTAGTATTTCTTAATGTTGCTGCTAGAACTTCTAAAAATAAAAAATGAAATTATAATCATATGTTTATTTGTAGAATTTGTTCTTAGAAATAGCTTTTTTTGATGTTTAATTTTAAAAGCATTAGTTTAATGCGTCACTTTTTGCTCATTTTGTTTTTAATTTTTATACTAATTGCCAGCTTCTACTGTTTTTCCTTTCTTTCACTTGAAAGGATTTCAGAAAACAGGTCAACTGTGAGGTGGATCAGAGATTTCATGTAAGTAAAAAGAACTGTAATGAAAGATTATTTACTCTTTTATCTGTTTGCCATTGATTACTTATTTTGCCATTGATTATTTAAATACTGAATTTATGTGAGTTGTTTAGAAAGACTGACCTGCTGCCCAGCCTCCCTTCTTTTAGGAAGTATTACAACGAATAGTCAATTCTGTAGTGTTCAAGATAAAGGACTTTTTACCCTATAATGAAGTTTCAATATCTCTCTGAGAAATAGTTAAGAATGAGCATATGCATTTATCCAGATAAGTAAGGTAGAAGCAAGAGCTAACTACTAATTTCTTCTGTGCACAGAGTGAATCAATAATGAAGAACTGCCTATTGCACTTTAGGGTATCAGTTTCTACCAAATATGCATTCAGGTTCTGTGACTGAAAACTATTAAGTTTTGGAAAACAATCATTTATTATTTTAAATACCTAAACAGCCCAAAGTAGGTTTTTTTTTTTAATCTTATGTTAATTCTAGAATAGGAAATAAATAAAAATCAAGCTTTATGTTGTTTGTTCTCAGATTTAACTGAATTAACTGCTAATATTCATGAAGTTAAAATTTTATTGAAAAGAAAATTAGGTTAATAACCTGGCATCTAAACTATGGTATGCCCATATGATCAGAACTGATGTGATCATTGCAGTAAGGCCAGAATCCAATTTGTGACTAAGAAGTTATTCTCTAAAATGTCTGGTTATAGTCAAAAGTATTTCTTTAAGAATTGATCCTAATATCACTAAGTAAGATTGGATATTAGAAAGTCTTAGTTTTCCTGATAGGGTTTTATTTTATATTGTTTTGTTTTAATGATTAGGATAACTATATTAGTTTCCAAGCCCTGCACATTTGCAATAATGAAGAAAACATTTAGGATTCTGGAAAGGACTTCTAAACTCAAGGACCTATGTGTGATTGCTTTTATTGCCCTTTTATTTATTAGGTCTCTAGCACTTGACATTTTGTTTTCCTTCTCACAGTACACCATGTTGGTTTAGTCTATAGAGAAACAAGAGAACTTATGCTGCAAGCTAAAGAGCTAAGATCTTTCTGAAATGCTTTAGGAAATGTTGTGGACTGCACAACTCCTCTGTGTTATTGATGTCAAGAAATCAAGCAGAGTGCAGATACATATCAATCAATAACTGTAGATAGAAAACTGGAGGCAGTGGAGAAATATGAGGAGCTTAAAGAGAACCCTGAGGCTTTAGGAAGAAAAATCAGAAGCTTAGAGAATAAAATTGATAAGTTGTGATAGACTATGAGAGCCCATGAATAAATACTATGGCTGGTAGATGCTGATCAGAACTAATGTAGGTATGTCAGAACCAGGCCCTGGGTTTGGGAAGAATAAGGGTAGATTTAGATTCTCAAACAATGTGATTTTTTTCTTTTTTCACTGACTTTGGAATAATGTATTCTTCTGGGGAATAATACTGAATTTAGTGTATTGTTTTTCCTAATTGCTCACATGGCGTTTTCAGAAGGAGTTTATTCAGCACTCATTTTCTATGATTAGCATTCCTTGAGAAAACACTCCACTAAATTTTGTATGTTTTACACATACCCAAAAAACAAAACAAAACAAAAACCTTTTCTTGTCTATGAATCACTGTTATATCCTAGAGTATATGTATATAACTTCAAATGTTTCTTCTTGTTATCCTAATATTTTTGGATTTAGATTTAATAGGGACATGTGTAAGCAAAATTTGACAGGAAATGAACCCAGCAGTGAATCTTCTGCAGAAATCATGGTCCAGTTCCTATTTATAGTGGCATCAAGTAGAAATCACTTGAATTATCCAGTGACTTGATTTGTCATGAGTTAAGTTGCTTCAGGATGTCAAGAACACTAAGGTTTATGTGTAGATTGGATTTGCTCTAAAGAATTGAATGGCAGAGGAGTTGGGGTGTTTTTTTGTGTTAGGCCCTCGGAAATGATTAGTGGTTATGCAGGGGCCAAGGGCAGCTATTACTAAACTCCAACCATGCTCCACAATTGCCAGGAGCCTTGGCAGGAGTTGTACAAATCCAGGCTCATTGTCATGGTGCTGCAGTGAGTTCCTCTGCTGGTGGTAGCTTGCCATTCATGAAGAATGCTTAGCCTCTGTCATGTCATCTGACGTGTGCTTGCCCCATAGTTAGTGTAGTGTGAAAAAGAGGAAGCTTTCCAGGAGTGTTAGAGCTGAATCCCTTGATCTCTCTGGCTTCTTGGTAATCCACTGTGATGTATGCAGCCTCCCCTATTCTACCCTGTGAAATCCCTATATTATTGAATAGAAGAGAGAATGTGCACATGAGGGCCAAGGAGAGGAGGAAGGTTACTGAATCTCGTTCAAGAACAGCGTTAGCTGGTATGGATGAAGCAGCTGTGCTGTCGCATAGTCTTGTCTCAGGCTGCTTCACAAGCAGAGCGAGGCAAATGAGAGCCAGCGTAGAGGTTCCTAGAGAGTATGTACTACTGGATGTTTATTCAGATGCCGGTGAAGGCTATACACATTTCCAAAACATCGCCATTTAATCATGGCAGTCCCCAGAGAGCTGTCCACTGTAATGTCTCCGTTCTACATGGAGACTGTTCTTCTGAGCTTGCGATGCTTGTCAGCATTAAAGAGGATTGGTGTTGAATCTGTTTCCATAACCATCTAATTAAATCAAGTACCCATAATGGGTCTTGAGTAACTGTTTGAGTATTGATATTTAAACAAAAAGTTTGAGGAAAAACAAGTCCATCCTTGTAAATATTGCCTTCATATTAAAAAAAAAAAGAAAAAGAAAAAGAAATTGAAGTGTTGAAAGCAAAAGACTTTGAATTTCTGCAGCCCTGAAAGCTGCGGCTCTTCAGTTTTATATAGTATTAAGCCTGTTCATTCCACTCACATTTTAGATTCCAAAAAGTGCCTCAGCGGTGCTGTTGAATTGGAATATAAGTATTATGCTTTTTGAAGCTTTCCACATTTTTTTTCAGACAAGTTTTATTAAGGTTAACAAAATGAGGATTTTTCAGGGTTTCTTCTTATCCTTTGTGACCTAAGCAAGAACATCAAGTCTAAAACTGTGGTAAGATTCGAAATCAGTTTTGCTTTCTGTTAAATTGCTTTGTTTCTTATTTATAAGATTTTTAAAGTTATGCAATAAGTCACCAAGGAGACAGATATTTTACTGATTCTTGTAAGTGACTCACGTTAAAATTAAATGTTTTCAATTTGGAACTTGGTTTCTGTCAAGTATCTTATACTTGATAGACTTGATAACGAATCAAAAAGTTATCATAGTTAATATTTCATTTCTTTAAACATTTTTTGCTATGTCAATAATACATCTCAATAAATCTGGAAAAAATTGGTAGTTCTTTTTGCTAGTGGATCAACTATTAGCTTTCAGAAGGTTTGGGTTTTTGTTTTAATTACAGTCTATATAATTAGTTCTCAGCATGTTGAGGTAAAAGAGAATTGTACCAGCAAGCTTCCAATTTCTTCATCTCATTAGGTTTTTAACACGATTATTAGTATCATAATCAGCTATGATGTTTTCTGTTGCAGGTTTTCACATTCTCTGATTTGCAGGGTGTCTTGATTGGCTAATTTAGGCAAATTATTTTGATTGTCTTGATGATGGTTGGTTGATTAGAACACAGCAGGGGTATAATTTCTTCCTGAGAAATGTTGCATTCTTTTGTTTTTGGGTACCAGAATGCTAAGAGGGATTTTCTTTGTGTACATTCAATTATGATATTTGCCCATAACACAAGTAGAATGCCTGGAAAGCAATTACATTAGTGATGGAGTAAGCGTGAATGCTGTTAGTGGAAAAACTGACGGTTTATGGATGATGTAATATGAAGGAATTTTCTAAAACTATAGGATCAAACTTTTGGATTTTATTTGTGTGTGTGTGTGTGTGTGTATGTTTTCCTATGATTTTGAATGGCAAAGAGATGACTTTCTATAAGTCTTTAGACTTCCATATCTCCCAAAGAATTATTCGTTAATGGTGCTTCCACTTTGCACAGGAATTCTTGACATCTCCTGTTCACACTTAAATCAGGGACTTTCCTGTGGAGCTAAACATTTACTCAGAAGTTTAAAATATTAAAGACATTTGCTAGTAGCACATCATAATACCTTTTCTTAGCTAACTTTAATGAAAGTGGCTTTTTTGATTGGTAGTTTTTGCCCACCTCTGCCAAGAATTAGTTTCTTTCATTATTTGTAATAAAGGTATTTCCATTCAAATTGTTTGCATTTTATGCCCCTTAGCTACTACAAATTTTCTTAATTGGTTTAAAGGTTAAAGAAAGCATTTTTTGGTTATTTTATTTTTTTGTAGGAAAATGATTTTGATTATACAATTGTACACACTTGACTAAGTGTGTGCTAAGTAATTAGTTAATTAGTTAATTGTTGACAGAATGAAAGAGTGTTATTTAAAAGATTGTATTATTACTTTCCTTGGTTTTTCTTTCAGAAAGTTCCATGGAAGGATTTTGTCACTCTTCCTTTTTTGACTTGTGTTACTTCTAGCTAATGCCTTGAAAGTCCTAACTCTCAAGAATAAAACCCAAACTAGACTGTGTAAAGAAAGCCATGAGCATGAAATGTACTGACAACTCAGCTCAGCATCTTCCTGCTTACCCTTGAAGCCATCCCCATGTTCTTCACTATTATTCAGAGGAATGAGAGAATTATTTAGAACAAAACATCATCAGTGAGCAATCCTGCTGTGTAAAATCTATTTTCACAAAGGGCTTTTTAAAACCCCACACGCCTGGATGGGGGTTTCCTAGTTTGCTAATTAATAACCAAGCTCCTTAGAAACTTGTTAAATGTAACCGTACAGTTGAAATACCAAGGAAAACATAAAAGTTTATTAACTAAGCAAACGTTAGGAAGGGTGAGGGAAGACAGAATACCTTTGAGAAGATATTTGGGAAATTCTCAGTAAATTCAAGAACTGCAGATTTTTAGTGTGAGTTTTTGCTTTGTTTGTTATTGGTGGTTTTTTTTTTTTCTCCCCCGCCTCCTTTTTCCTTTAAAGTCTCTAGCTCTGTCTTCTGTCTCTTTAAAGAGAAGTTCTCCAAATAAGGAATTTGAATTACAACAAGAATAGAAAGGTGGCTTGCAAGTCAGAGTGGTAGAGACCAAGGGGCATGGGCTCCTGCATTAAAGAGACCCCAGTTCACATTCTGACACTAGGATCCTTGTGATCCTCAGGAGGCATACCACTGGGACAGACAGGCTCCTCCAGTTGCAGGTCATAATATCTACCTCAAGAGGTTGTTGGGAGCAACACATGGACAAGCTATGCAAGCACCTGCCACCTACGAGGTTTTCGGTTTGTGTTTCTTCATGGTTTCTAAAGCTCATTGAGGGATATTTAGGCAGCAGGTCCTGGTCTCTCTGCCTTGAACCAGTAAGTGTTTGATTATGTTGTACTCATAATGAAGAAGATGCCTAATGAAACCTCCCATAGAGGCAGATAGTAATGACTTGATTCCAACGCTGCCAGTAGAGCTTCCCATCCGAGAAACAGGGGTATTTGGTGTTAATAAGTTAAATTTCAGAAACTAATGGACTCTGCTAATTGAATTCATCTTTGTTAATTAATAAGGTTCTAGTAAATTGGTTGCTTTCTTGTGTAATGCCCTGCAAAAGAGCAGTAAGACCTAATGATTACAAGTTCACTACTTCCGCTCCATTCTTTCCTTTGCATACCGTGGTAGTGACCGAAGTATATCCTTGTATTTTTCTTTGTCTTGAGACATTATTGTTTTTTTAGACCCTTGAAGTTATTGACTTGAAAGTGAATGGGGAAAAAACATGGATTGGGGATTCTAGGCTGTCTGGCTAGTTTACATTTTAAGAGTTTCTTAAGGAGAAACTTGGGAAATCAGTCAGTAACTACTATTGTAATGGCTGCAGCATAGGGTATATTGGTTTCATTTGCAAGGTTGTGGCAAGAACAACATCCAGGAAGACTTTTTTTTTTTTTTTACTTGGTTAATAAAAAAAAATACTATTTTCCCCCCCCTAGGGAAGGGGTAGCTATTGAAGTTAGGTTAATAGTGTAGTGATTCTCAAATTTGGAAGTGGGGTCAAAGTGATGGCTACCTAGAGGATCATTGCTATTCCCTGGGCTAAGGTTAGGTAAGGAGTGTGCTTTCTAGGAATCTGTCTTCTAGATGCTTGACTGTTTCTATACTCGGTGTTTATCCCCAAAGAGCCATATCTGTGAAGGACTGACACATTTTCCTGTCTTCTTTAACACAGAGAGAATTCCCTAAATTTTTCACGTTTCGAGCAAGGGATAAGGTAAGGACTGATTCCTCCCCTCATTTGTTTAAAAAAAATTTTTTTTTTCTTAAAAGCCTTTGTGTGGCTTATCTTTGCTTATCTTTTGCCATTTTTTCTCTGTTTGAACTTGTGCTTCCCTTTGTCTTATATGTTTCTTAGAAATGAAGAGACCCATCTGGAAAGTTTGATTTAGGAAACAATCAAATATACTTACCTATCCAAAGAAAGTGATAACTTTTAAATTCTCCCCTATGCTGGGACAGTTCTATGGTGTAATACTGACTTCTGTGCATAGTAGCATCACTTATATCACCTAAAGTTCATTTATACTCATTTATGTGCATTTTAATTTTCAATTTTAAAAAACAAACTTTCAGACCATGTTGGTATTGTCCCAATACAGGCTTATTTTTGTCTCCATTTATTCAATTGACATACCTTGGAAAAGCAATTTAATTTCAGCTATACCTACAGCAATCATACTGATAATTTTTTTTTCTTTCTTTCTTTTTTTTTTTTGAGACTAGGTCTCACTATTTTTGCCTGTGTAATCACAGGCTCACGTTGCCTGGGGTTCCATAGACTCAAGTGATCCCCAGCCTCAGCTTTCCAGGTAGCTGGGATTACAAGCACGTGCCACCACGCCCACCTATTTTTTTGGGACTAGATCTTGCTGTGTTGCCCTGGCTGGGACTTGAACTGCAATCCCCAGTCCCAGCCACGACTCCATAAGCTGTCGCGTACAGGCATGTGCCACCATCCCCAGCTAAACTTTTTTTTTTTTTTAAGATATGTAAGTACTCATATGTTCCCAAATCAAATATCTATATTTTGAAGAATTATAGGTTTATTTTTTTGTTGAGTATGGACTGTGTGCTTTGTGGTGTGCCAGAAATGATAAGACTTGGGTTCTGCTCATGACCATTTTACATGAGGTGGGTAAACCCCAAACTTTGGTCTATAAAGTAGTTATTAATGTGAAGTAGTTTGTGGTTAACTGCCAAAAATTTATTATAAGCACATTAAATACTACCATTCTAAGGGGATTAATGCTTTTGTTTTTAATGGAAAGCACCACCACTTATAAAAGTATAATGATGGAAGTTTGGAAAGTAAAGATTAAAGCCTAATCCCATGTAAGCTATAACATTATTCTTGTATGTAGCTTATTGCTGCTCATTATTACCTCATAGCTTATGTTTCTATTTTTACATATACATTTATTATTAATCTTGTAACTGCTTCTTGTGAGCTGTTCTCTTCTCCAATTCTCGTGCAGTTTGAGGAGGATCGTATCTATCGTCACCTGGAACCTGCCCTAGCTTTCCAGTTGGAGTTAAACCGGATGAGAAATTTTGACCTGACTGCTATTCCATGTGCAAATCACAAGATGCACCTTTATCTTGGGGCGGCCAAGGTAGAAGTGGGCACAGAAGTGACAGACTATAGGTTCTTTGTTCGCGCCATCATCAGACATTCTGATCTGGTCACCAAGGTGGGTGCTGTACTTTAACAGAGAAATTACTCTGAGGGCACAGAAAAGAAAGGCATGGCTGATGATAAGGTTTTAATTTTTCAAGTCAAGACTTTTGTTTTCTTTCATCCGACTCCAATAACCAGAAGAATTATGAGTCATTTCTCTCATAGATGAAAATATTACATGTGAAAAAGATTTCTTTCTTCCCTTTGACTCCCCCCCCCCCCTTGGTAATGGAAATATGGTAACACTCAAATGAGAAAAGGAAAACATCCTAGCAGAAAAATCAATGGGAGAGTTAGGTGACAAAGAGGATAAGGAGAAAAATGACCCCTTTGTGAACCTGTCTCAAGACCTACAGCAGTGTGCCTCCTAGTATATTGGTTATTACTGCATCCATAACCATAATCTCTCTTCACCTCTCCCTTTCTAAGCAAATTTGAAGTATTTAAACTATTTGGCATATGTGAAATATAATCCTGTTGGGGTTATAACTCAAGGGTTACCCAACATCACCTGTCGGAAGGAAATGATCCACTGGGAGACAGAAAGGTTGGTAGGAACTCTGTCTCTTGCCTGCCCCTGCTGCCTGTCACTGGGACTCTCGGCAGAAAGGTGAACAATGTAACAGGTATCATATGAGCAGTGACATAATACTGCTTAAGCAGTTATAATAAACATTTCTTTATTGCCTCTTCAAATACATTAATGGTAATGGTGATTTTCTTCCTACATAGGAAGCTTCTTTTGAATATCTACAAAATGAAGGGGAGCGGCTGCTCCTGGAAGCTATGGATGAACTGGAGGTTGCTTTTAATAATACAAATGTCCGCACCGACTGCAACCACATCTTCCTCAACTTTGTGCCCACAGTTATCATGGACCCATCAAAGGTATGCTTCTCTCCCAGCACTACCACCTTGAAGCTGAGAGACTCATTCAGATTTATTTCCACTTGGTCCTGGAAACAGGTTCTCTTGGTTAGCTGGTTGAGTCTTTGACTTTTAAAGTTTATAGAATGCATATGAGACTGGTTTTCTGGGGTGGTGTCATAAGTTTGAGAGCAGACTTTCAAAATTGAAGGTGATATGATACTATCTTTGTTCATAAGCAGTGCAAAAACATAACATCTCTTCCTCTTCCACCACTGGTACCTGTTTTATGAAATTTGCCATGATAATGGTTCTGTTTTACATCATTCCTTGTGATTTCTCATCTGGAATAAATACTCACTTTTATTGGACATTGACAAAATTACTGCTTCTTTGCCCTAAATATCACTTACTTGGTGGCCTTAGGGAGGTACTGTACCCTCCCAGTGTGCCCAACCTATTTCTCTTTAGTATTTTTCCATAGGGAGAGAAAAGGGTTGATAAAGAATTTCGTATATATTATATGTTTTCTTCCCTGAGGCTCTATTCTAAAATGTATTCCATATAATTTAAGAAATGAAAGCGAAGTGATTCTGTACTTGACCTTTTATCCCAGATGTAATAAAAACAGGTTACTACCTCTAACCTCCTTCCATCATAATATTGTAGAATATGTAGAGGTGAACCAATATCTCTATTTCTCAAGATCAATTGTAAGCATGGAGTTTTACTTTTCAGTCTCATAGTACCTAAGGGATAAGAAGAATTTTTTTTCCTTTTTCTTTTTTTCCCCACTACTTGAAACTGCCTGTCTGTTGCTGTGGTCTGTCAGGGAAGCCAGTGACAGGGCTACTCAGTGACTATCAAGCCTTGTAATCTAGTTCAAGCAAAGGTTGAACTCCTAAGCATTCTAGGACTGATGCAGCTGGCAGGCTTAAAACATAGCCGGGGCATATACAGCTATGCAGTTTTTTCCATCTGTCTTTTCATGCACACAACATATTTATATTTAAATCTCTTAACAATGTAAATTGTTTTAGATTTGACTTTGTATTTCTCAATGAATTTTTAAAATTCCAGCCTCTCTGCTTCTACTCTAAGCATCTATATGCCCCGGCCCTTCTAATGGTAGGTAGATGTCAATTCCCTGTATATAGAGAGTGTTGACTTGTTTCCTCAAGAAAAGGATGAATATCTACCTCTTGGTTAATAAGCAGATGCGGTACTAGAGCACCTGAAACCCATTCTAATCTAAAGTTCTTTGGTGTGAAACAAACCCCAAGGGCAACACACACTTAAGGAGAACCACAAGAAAAGGGTGGGATCAGATTTCTTTGAGATTCTCTAAGAAGTTGTAAATGTTAATTTTGAATAGTATGTCCTGACTTCCTGCCATCATGTTGGAAAAAGGGATCACTTTAATGTTAACTGGGTGAAATCCTTTCTAAGGCATTTTCTCACTCTCCTACCACTGAAAACTAGGTGGTCTAAGCTGCCTTGATACAGAAAGCTTAGAGTAAATAGGGAACATCTGCCTTATCTACTTAAATCCCAGTTAGATCTGACAATGACCAAACTTTGAAGCTATGTTTAGAGGGAATGTTCTAGCACCACCTACAAATTGCCTTTCTTTAATTTGTACAATTTACCAAGAGGCATGTATTATAACGTTTAATGAAACTGTATGGAAAGAAGCTCATGGTGGTAATTGCTGTGTTGATTTAAGGTCCTTTAAGTGCAATGAAACATAGTTACCATGCATATAAATGCTACTTAATAGCTGTTTAGCTAGAAATTTTATTCTTATTCAGGGCTTTTTCTTAAATCCCATGGCTTGTAATTTTAGATATTGCAGATTTCTGATATAGAAATAAATATAATTGGGAAAAGAGAAGAAAGCGGCATGATTTTGGGTATTAGGAACCAGAAAAAACTGCTCAAATGCCACGCCAACTTGAAATTGCCGCTGACTTGTTCTAGGCAAGAGTAGGGTTGGGGAGAAACTTACTTTTTATAAGGAATACATATAGTACACATCTCCAGAAACCACCATCTTTTTCCATTCCTCCTTCCCAAAGATAGACAGATCTGAAACAGGTCCTTGTTACAAGGTATTTAAGTTTTTATGCTTGGTGATGTGTCTATGTCAGATCGAGGAATCTGTGCGCAGCATGGTAATGCGCTATGGAAGTCGGCTGTGGAAATTACGCGTCCTCCAGGCAGAACTGAAAATCAACATTCGCCTGACACCAACTGGAAAAGCAATTCCCATCCGCCTCTTCCTGACAAATGAGTCTGGCTACTACTTGGACATCAGCCTGTACAAGGAAGTGACTGACCCCAGGACAGCACAGGTATAGTAGCCATCAACCTCTCAATTTGGATATGGTTTACTTGTCTTTGTCATGGAGGGCCTACCACAGATCCCACTGGTTTTTCTAGTGGGATTATCAGCTCCATCAGCTCAAATAGTTGTATGAATTTGAAAAACCTTCACCTGCATTAGGAGATGGACCTGTGTTCCTGATCATGGATATTAAGAAACCCTTAACCTTTTGTCACATGTTGGTGCACCTTGACAGATGCCAAGTGAACCTGCTTTCAGATACCATTCTGCAGTTTAGGGCCCATGTACTACTTGAGGATCTAGTCTTCTCTGGCCTGCCTTGTCCTTCTTGTTTTCAGCCAACTTTAGATTATTCACTGACTAACAGGGACAGAAGAATTGTTGAAATATGTTACCAGATCTGTCTCTAGAAAGGAAAATTTCAACTTAATCTATAGCTTGAGTCATAACAAACATTGACTTTATCAAGTCAATTTACCCATCATGTCATTCGATTTATGCACATTGTCTTTCCTTCAATGTATTCAGTGTTTTATGTCTACAAAAGTGCAAAGCTGTAAGCTTTAACCCATTTTTCAGCTAGAAAAATTGAGAGTGAGAAAATAGAAAGTGACTCTTCCGTAGATAAATTCTGTTGTAATAGAGAATTCCCTTTTAATCTGTTCTAGATATTTGGCTCATACTAGCTTTAGATTGATTGACTGTGTCTTAAAAAGACATGGTGTCTTTTTTAGAACCTTTGGCCTGAACTTGACAAGTGCATTCTAGTTAAAGAATGAACTTGCTCAATTATGTATAGACAAATGTTTCAGTCTGTTCTGAGCACTAGGTGCCAGGAAGAGATTATATGTCTCTTGTTTTTAACTATGTCCTTTTAAATCTGAGTACAGAGATAAGGGAAGATACTTTTGCTGGTATTTTGAAAATGAATTAAAAACCTGAGTGTGAATTGTTGTCAGAGCAACCTTTCATTTTATGCTTTGATTCCCAGTTAGATGGCTGAGAAAAATCTCTCCCACGAGAAGTGAACAATTAAGACAGAGGGATAGAGAGAGCACAAGAGTATGAGGGGTGAACAAGAGAAAGAATATTCAATGATTTTTGCCACATTTGATCTTTTTCAGGACTACCTTAAAGACATTTTCAGTCAAAGCTTTCCATGGGCAGGGATGTTTTTAATTAACTTTTACAATTGCTTCAAGGCAGGTCTATTCTTGTGAAAAATAAGATGGCCACTTGAGATTTTAATGTTTTTGATAAATATGTTTGTTCTTCATAACTACTTTCTTTTTTTCCTTTCTTTTATTAGAAAATGCTCATATATCCTCATGCTGGCCAGTGGTGGCATGGGCATAAAAGGCACAGATGCCTTCAATCAGGGTTCAGTACAGGGCCTAGCACCAAATAGGCACTCAGTAAGTACCTGAAAGGATGAATGAGTCACCTTTAGCCTGAGGGAGAACCCCATTTACCATGGTTCCTATCTATTTACAAAGCCCTGAAGGAAGAGATCCTCTGTCAGGCTCTTCATTTCAGAGACTTTGCAAGCTGCTGTCACATGTGATCTCACTTGAGAACCCATGACTTGAGGAGGGAAGCAACAATCATTGACTTTATCACTTGTCCATTAATTTAACATTTATTGACCATATATAGTATGTCAGACATTATGAATGCAACGATATCAAGTGACCTCTAATTTCAAATTTATATCATGATGGAGGAAGACAGGTAATTATTTTTCCTTGGTATGATGTGCCATCATAAAATAAGGAATGGGTTCTAAAGGAGCAGACTATATGGAATCAGGTTGTTTTTGTTTTCTAAGAGACTCCCTGTTGATAACCTGTGGTAGAAGGCATATGATATCTAATATGTGCACATGTTTTCATGAATTTGTGAACTATATGTTTACCAGTTTTTAATTGCTGTTTGTTATAGTAGAAAGTGGAATTAATCCAAAGACTAACAATACTACCCATTATTATCACTCTCTTGCCCCAGCACATCATTTATTTTTCCTGTCAACAAGAAATAAGGCTGACTGGCTAGAGTTTCATTTTGTTTTGTTTTTCTTGTATAGTCCTTGTGGTGTTCGCTTGATACCAGGCAATCATAGTGAGGAAAAGTGATGTGAATAATCTGTTGCGTAAATTAATTGATTTCCAATGTATAAAGAAGCAAACATTTTTAAAACTTTTCATTGAGATACAGTATACATATTATAATAAGTGCACTCATTTCATGTATACAGTTTGCTTCATTCTGGTACTTGTACACATCTGGCACCATCACAAGGTAGAGTATCTCAATAACCTCAAAAGGCCTTCCTTTGCAGTTTAAGGTAAAAGCATCTACTTCATTCTACTGATCTGCTCTCTATTACAATAGATTGGTTTTACCTGAGTGAATTTCATAGCAATGAGTTTAGATAGTGTGTGCCATTTTGTGTCTGGCTTCTTTTGCTCAGCATAAGCAAAAGAAGTTTTTCAAGTTCCATGTTTTAAGTTCCATGACTTGTGGCCATATTCATTTTTGTTACTGAGTAGTATTCCATTTCATGGCTACACCAAGTTTTTACATTCTTTCAACTGTTCATGGACATTTGCTGTTTTATTTTTCAGTTTGGGATATTATGAATAGAGCTGCTGTGAACATTCATTTACAAATCCTGTGTAAATATGGTTTAATTTCTTTTAAGTAAATACATGAGTGTTAGTGTTAGATCATAGTGAATATATGTTTAACTTTATTAGAAACTGCCAAAGTGGCTGTTCCCTAAGTTCTCACCAGCAGTGAGTTTACCGAGAGAGCTTTCCCGAGCCCACAATCCCCTTCTCAGAGCACACAGCTAAATTGCTTACCTGTGAGCAGCCAGACTTCAGTTCCAGCCAAACAGAGTCTCAAGCACTCTATCCACAGGTCTTTTTTTCCCTAATAGACAAGAATGAAGTTCTAAGAGTCTGCTGCCTTCCTCCGTTTTCTTGTTTTGATTTGAGTCTCCTCTGAGTCCAGATTTCTCATAATTTTGACTTATTTAACATTTTAAATCTCTTAAGACATTACTTTATCTCACACATTCCTAAGACTTTACTAATTTTACCTTCCCCATGGTGACCATTGGCCATGCAGAATAATACTAAGAGTGTTATTCTGTGGGGTTTTATCCAACTAGAGGCAAGTTTTGCCCAAAATAGAACCTGATTAATAAGCCAGCATAATACACATGTCCCCCAGAACTGGCGGGCTAATTCACTTAGCTAGCCTGTACCCAGGATTTTTTAAAAAACTAATTGCACATTTTTGTGTCTATTTTATATCATTGTATACCTCGAGGTTCTCCCACCACCTTATTGCCATGAACCATTATCTTAATCACCTGTGCCCACCCCTTCCCTGATTTAAATCCTTTCCCCTCCCTTGCTCTGTGCTTCAGTTCTGCTGACAGTTTAAGTTTTACTTGTCCTTTTGTTTGTTTGCTTTTCCTGTATCCTACATGTAGGGAGATCATCCAGTATTTATCTTTTTCTTTCTGACTTATTTCTGCTAGCATGATTCCATCTAGTTTCATCCATGATATCACAAATGCATCAAGGAAAGGATTGAGGACTGACTTCTGTTCTTGTAACTGTATATCAGGTCCATAAATCTGTCCATTAATAGTACAATTTAGTGTATATATTCTAGACCCAAATGGATATGTGAGTATATACACATACACTTGTATATCCCAATCTTCATTTGTATTCATTATGTTGGGAATCTATTTTATGTATTCATGCATAAGGTGCCTAGTTTAGTGTCTTACATACAACCTCTGGGCACTAAATAAATATTAATTGAATTGAAATAATGGCATCCCTTATAAATATTCATAAGCAAATAAAACTAAATATATGGAGTATGAAGTACTCTTCTAGAAATATTTGAGTTAAAATGATTAAAAACTGGGGTAGTGATTTCATTATACAATGCTATAGGTATTACAAACCTTATTCACTAGGTGTAGATGTAATATAATGGGGGAAACATAATTTAAATATGTATATTTTTATTTTACTATAGGTTATATCTTAAAGGCTAGCAAGAACTAACTAGATAGATGGATAAAATTAGCTTCTGGTAGAAATCTTTAAATCTTTAAAGAAATCTTTAAATCCTGTGTTATTTATATAGCTAATTATACTTTTGAAACAATTTCTGATAATCAAATAGACTGACACATAAATCGTATGGTAAAGTATTAAGCTGGCCTTCTACCATTGAGGAAAGAACACAATTCTCTATAGGGCATAGCTCTTTCTCAAATTAAATACTGGGGCTGTTTGGACTGGTTAGTTGACTGACTTCATTTCTGAGTATGTGGGATTTAAGTCGCTTAAGAGGGCAAGTGTTGTCATTCTACCTTTGAGATGTGAAATTTGCACTGTGCTTTCATGTTGGTTTCAACTAATTCAAAAATGAGAGCAGCTTACTGTTAGTTTCCTATCATTATTTGGGTGTTGGTTAATATGTAGAAAGGTGACAGCCCTAAGTACCCATTATAAAGAGGCATATATTAGCACTCAACCACCAAAAATAATGTTTCAGGAAAAATTTTGTAGAAAGAAGGCCATTCTAAATAGCTATTTGATTTTTTTTTTCCTCTGTCTTTCCCCTTCCATTCTTCTTTTCTTGCAGATTATGTTTCAGGCATATGGTGACAAACAGGGACCATTACATGGGATGCTGATCAACACTCCTTATGTGACTAAAGACCTTCTTCAATCAAAGAGGTTCCAGGCACAGTCCTTAGGGACCACGTATATATATGATATCCCAGAGATGTTTCGGCAGGTAACGGTGGCTAACTGCAGGGCTCTGACCTGTTCTAGAGTCACAAGGTCTTTCCTGAATTTCTATCAGATACAACTTTGACTGGAAAGGGACACTTCCAAAGGGCAGGAAATATCTTGACACTATTCTTGCTTCTGTCTTACTCAGGATTTAATGACTGCCAACTCAGATGTAAGGTGTTTATGAGTTAGCAGGACAAATGCTGAGACTATAAGTTTATTACTAAAAGAGAATAAACTGAGACCATGTACCTCTGGTGACAGTTTACAGTGATCTACGTATAGAATTATGTTCATGTATGTATTTCCTAAATCCATATTCAAATTATGGATATTTGAAAAAGGTATGAAACTCTACTTCTCATTTTTCTATTTTCCAAGATAACCCAGGTCCCTTGCTGATATCCCAGGTTAATATGATGAGAATCAATATAGATAACATATACAAATGGATATAGAGTTCATGGTACACAGTTTAAAGTATCAGTTCTTTTGTGGGAGATTTATTACAGCTGAATAAAAACTAGCGTGAGAAAATATGACATTATGAATTTCATCCTCTATATGAAAATAAATTCCTTTGATCTGTATGGTGAATCATCTCTATGCTACAGATTTTTCTTCCATCAATGGAAGGCAAGAAAAGTATATCACCAGCAGAAAATGCAATAGATAAAGAATAAGGTATGAAAAGAATACTAAATTTGTCCTTAAAAAGTCTGAGTACAGGATTTTCCCAAGTCTTCTAGTTAATACTGTCACTATTACCACATTTGAATTTTAATAAAGTAATATGTGTGGTCTTGGTAAATAGTCTACCTATAAATCCTGTGTTATTTACAAATATGGGTGATTTCTTTTATGCAACTGTTTGTTTACAATTTATATCTCTTGAAACATAGCTATCTTCATCAGTGTTATTGACATTACTAACCCAAAACTTGAGTGTTGATTCTTTTTCCCAATGTCAGTACAATAAATTGGAATCATAGTCTATGTAATTCTGCCTATAGAATAGACATAAACACAGTGATTGGGACATGTAGATATGAATGAATCATGTTGACTTTAAATGTTGTTTTAGGCCAGCAAAAAAAGAACTGAGCTAGTTCCCACTTCATGAAGGATTTGTTTATTTTATAGTGGTTTTTAAATAGATAGGTATGTGGTATTTTTCAGATTCAAGCAGAACTGATCTGCACATTTCTAGATAGTCTTACAACTGTAGTGAACTAATTCCTGTGTCTGGGTCTCTTGCTCTAAAAGATAAAAGAAAGAGGATGCTGTTGCTGAACCTCTATTGGAAACTTTATTCTTTCCTTCCTGGACTTTTTTTTTTTTCCTTTTGCTACTGCTGCCCACCAACATACCTCAGATTTTTTAAACTGAGAATTAAATAAAGTGTCTTGTCACTTTCCTGTTAGTCATCTATTACCAGTTTGTTTGTTTGTTTGTTTGAGACTAGGGCTAGTTACGTTGCCTGGAGTAGTCGTGATCCCCAGCCTCAACCTTATTACCAAGTTTTTCTAGGATGTGTCTTTTTTTTTAAGAGAATCAATGCTACTTACTTAGTTTTTTAATTTTCCTAAGTAATTGTTAGGTCTGGTGTGTTTGTTAATGCTCTAATACTGATTCACAGTCACTTAGTAGTTCACTTAGTATTGTTAGAAAAGTGCCTGATTTTTGACATGCAAAGAAAAATTATGTGAAAAATAACTACAAATCTACTTTAACTGAATATAGGAGCTGATAAATTTGATCTAACATTTAGACTCTAGCAGAAAACTTGAAAAGGAAGAGCAAACCCAGATTGACTGAATTTTTTAATATTTTCTTTTTGTCCATGTTGAAATGCCACTTGTCACTGATTAGTCAAACTTCTCTCCTTTGCTAGTCCCTGATCAAACTGTGGGAGTCTATGTCCACTCAAGCATTCCTTCCATCACCACCTCTGCCTTCTGACATGCTGACGTACACTGAGCTCGTGTTGGATGATCAAGGTCAACTGGTTCACATGAACAGACTTCCAGGAGGAAATGAGGCAAGTAGTTGAACCCCCTCCTCTTTTTCTTCTCTCTGCGCCCACTAGTGCCTTTTTTGTGGGGGTGGGTCTCTAAATAGTATTAGTGAGGATCCAAGTGGCATAGGGAGCATAGCATTCTTGCTGGTGAAGTCCTTAGAGAGAAAACACTAACTGGATAGATGTCAAGGAGTTATTGTTAATTTTTAGGTGTGATAACGAATATTATTTTTAAACTATTATTTTCTTTTACACATAGATTAACTATAGATGAAATGGTCTCATGTATAGAATTTGCCACAAAATAATGGGGGAGTATGGATTGAACAAGATTGCTCATGGCTTCTTAATTAAAACTAGGTGATATAAGAGTAGACTGTTTTCTCTATTTTTGTATATGATTAAAATTTTGAGGATTTTCTGTAATGGAAACATAATTTTTCTTGAAGATTTTCCTTATTTAAATAGTTATTGGCATATTAATACACATTTTGTGGTACATTTTCCTTACTCAGGTAATTTGATATGGTGCTTTGTTAAGCATGGTAAATATAGTCTTTGTAAAGGGATTCAATCAGAAAAAAGGATTTAAAGACATAAAAGAAAGTATCAGAGACTCCGCTTCTGAAAGTCATCCAAGAATGCATTTTCTAGCCTGAGTCATATTCTGATATATTCTTGATATAAAGTCAAATTCTGCTCTATACCCTGTGTCCTACTGTTTGCATTGAGATTCTTCCTGATTTTAACTATAGTTCTAATGTAATAAGAGGTATGTTTTTATTTCAACTTTGGATATCCTCCCTAGACAAATTTCATTTCTCTGGAGTAACTTCACCTGGGTGTTCACCATAAATAAACTGTAGATCTTTGGAGATAATACCCAGTTGTTGTTGTTGTTGTTGTTGTTGTTTAATTTCATGAAGTCTCTTTTAAAAAAAAATTTACTATATGTCCAAGGTGTGTGGCTGATCAGTAAGTACAGCATTGGATGCCAAAAGTGGATGGTTTGGTAATAAAATGGGTACACGCATTGGACCAGGTAGAAAGTATCAGATTTGTTGGAGCTCTTCTTATCTCATGCCTTGACTCACAGCAAAGCTCAGAGTCTAGAGAGGAAGAACACATATGATTGTGATCTGAGTGGATATATACTCATTAAGGCACAAAGTTATAGCAGAGGTTTGTGCCACTGTGTGTAACAGCTACTGACTGAGTCCCTGAACAGCTAAGAAAAGCTTCATTGTGCTAGATGTAAATTCCGATTCGCCCAACTAGTCTTCAGACAGGGAAGGCACTCTTGTGAACATGGGGCTGAGTGAAAAACGGTTTTAACTAATGTAATTAAAACACAAAATGAGATTTTGGCCACGTAAAAGCTAGCTGCAGTGCTGTGTAAAACCTCTTGCCATGATCTTTCTCTCCTGCCTTCTTGCCACTCTCATTCTGTGTTTGAGCGAACGGAGACTAGGGGAATAGTGAAGTCCCAGAGGGACAGAGCTCTGTTCTTGCTGAAATTACAAGCACAGAGCTGCCTGGGCATGAACATGTAGTGTTTACTCTGCCAGTATGAATACAAATAGTCTTATTATACGGACTCTGTACCCAAAGACCACACACACGCGCGCGCATACACACACGCGCGCACACACTCACGCACACACACAAGAATAAAAAAAAAATTAAAGGGTTTTTTTTAACCCTTTTAGACCCAACAAATTTTGGTGTAAAAGGGATGTCTCAAACAGCTGCATAGGACAATAGCTGTAAGTAGCAGAGTTAGTATAGGAACCACATGTTTTTCTTTATGTGGTACTTCAATTCCTTGAAATCTAAAAATACAATAGCATTTAAATTTGTTTTTCTTTTCTGTTAGTTCTCACTTTCTTCTTTTTCTACACTTTTCCCTCCTTAGTTGCTTGTTTTCTTTGTTCTCTTTTCCTTTCCTTCAAATGATTGACTAGGATTGAAGCTGAGTATTAGCTTGCTGTTTCTAAGTCTTTGAGCTTGGGAGGAATGAGACTGATGTTCTTTTGTGTGCAGTTAGTGACTAATGCTTGGGATGGCTGGTGAAGTCAGTCAGTGACTGTAGCTAGATTATAGGGCACTGCATGACAGGAATGAGGTTGGGGTATTAGTATCAAACTCTGTTTGAATAGCTTGAACATACAATGGAGTATGTCCACTGAGAAACTGACCAATCTGAAGATGGAGTTTCAGCAGTCAGAACTCTGAGGGACAGCTGTGCCTAAGAGATGACGAGGTGTCAGTAGGATGTATTTCCTCATGCTGAACCCAGTTTTATCAAGGCAAGTTGACTTTCAGCTATTGCAGTTTAATTTTCTTTGGCCAAAGAGACAAGTTTGTCATGAGTCTGGCACTCTACATATTACCCCAAGAATGATGTGAGGGGAAAGAAAAGAGCTCATGCTGATGAGATTTGGAGCAAATCTGTCCTGTCCCAAAGAGAATGGGCATCTGAACAGAGCGTTGAGAAATAGTTTTATTAAAAAAGGAATAAAAAATTGACCTGTTAATGTTCTGAGAGCCAAGGCTCAATGTAAATGCATTGATGCTACATAGACATTAAATCATCATAATGTGGTGTTCTCCAAAGGTGACGGCCCTACCAGGTCATCATGTGGGTGATATTGCATTACCTTGAAGGATTGGAGTTTCTGGGATTTAAAAGCTAGCACATGGATATAAGGAATAAAGGTAAAACAAGAGATTCCTGCAGAGTTTCCTCATGAATTGAGATACTTCTCCCCATAATCAAAGGCAGAAAACCTGCACTTATCAGACCATTGGCTGTATGGGTGGCCGGTCTTTCTTTCTTATTTTTTTCCAGGACAGTAAATAGGTAAAATGGTGATGGGACCAGAACTTGGAACAATTCAGTTCCATTTAGTTTTAGGTAACTTGTGTGCCATTTAAGGAAGAATATTGGCTGTTTCAGCAGAGATGTGATCTGCATTTTAAACATTGTGCCCATGTTAAAAGCAGGAGAAAGAGAGCTTTTCTGATGCCATGTTAGCTCCTTTCTCCTTTCTGTTTTCATAGTCATCCCATACCCATCAAGAAAGATGTAACTGAAGGAATGCCACCCTATGTATGATGAAAAGCATAAGAGAACATATTTTTCTCATTGTCCGATTTGAATGGCATTGCATTTAGTGTGAATATAGAATAGGAATAAAAAAGATGTAGACAAAATCTGTGAAGTCTGTTACTTGCAAATATCTCCCAAGATGTAGTGTCAGGGATTTTTTAAGTAGTTTCAAGTAAAGATGAAAATTGAGGAAAATGCGATTGCAACATAGACTAAACTGATTTTATTTGTGGCTGTGATGATGCCACATGATGGGCACTGTATGTAAAAGTTAGATGAATATATGCTATTGAGCCTGGATACAGAAGAAATGCAGTAAACCAGTGAGTCTATTTTTACCACTTCTTGAATTTGGAAGAATTGTTTTCATTCTTCTGCCAATCTGCTAACTTGTTTTGATCATTTGCTGGAAGCTGCAATTGCAGGTGAGAACATTTTGAGTAAGGGTTCACAATCCAATGCAGCTGCTTTTCACAGTAGATTCCGTCATTAAAAGGTTCAGGCTAAGATCAAGCCCAGGGCTGTAACTGACTTGACAAAGAACAACTTAACTTTGTGAGGACAAAGAAAACACTTGCTCTGTTAAGAGGGTGTTCTTGTTTGTTTTGAATTAGTCATAAGTGTTCTTTTTTCTATATTTCCTTTAACAACTCTGAATTGTTTCCGGACTCTCTATTTATGAGATATTTGATAGAGAGGTAACTTCCAGAGGAATTCCAGTATGGCTAGGAATTAGAGCCCTGTTTTCCTTATTATATCAGAACATGAACTTTTTAACAATATGAACCCATCCATTCTTTCACATCACTCTGGTCATAACACAAAACTGAAATGAGGAGCCGAGTTTAGAAGCAGTTATAATCATAAGGCTGAGGGCATATACTCCAAAAAGGATTGGTAATTAAAGAATTCTTTCATGGTACTGAATTTTGTCCTTAAAATTTGTTTTGGAGAAAAGTGTACTCCAGATTGCATGCAATTTGATAATCACCTCCAAACACATTACCGACCACACTTATGAATTGTAGATGGCTCCAAGACTTCATTTTTTCAGATGGGCACTAGGTGTCAGGGTTTTTCCTTCTCAGCCTTTTGGCATTCAGAAAAGCCTCTTGAATTTGCCCAGTTTGCTGAGGCAAACCAAGCAGCATCCTTCCCTTTTTGTCAGCTGCCTTAGTAGACTTTGCCTAGTAGCCAGCCATGTGCGGTTGAAGTTTTAACTTTTTGGGTAGAGATCTGTTGAACTGCATATTATGACTCTTACATTATTACAGGAAACTTTTATGAAGAAGATGGGGCGGGAGAGAAGTAACAAAGTTTGAAGATAGCTGCCATCATGACTAGTTGTTATCTTGGCTTCAGTTTTGCTTTGTGTTCTTGGGGATAAAGTGTTGGGGAGTATAGGGTTTAGGAATTCAGTTCTAGAACTGCTCAACTTTGTGCTCGCTTTGGCAGCACTTATACTAAAATAGAACTGCTCAACTTTACCAAGGTCCTCATTTATTATTTGTTTTATTGTTGGCAATATATTTATGTCCATAAGCATTTCCTTAATTTTTTTATTATTAAACATTTCAAGCCTTAGGGAACTTAGGCAGAGTGATAAGAAAGATGCGCTGCATTACCAACTAGCTGAAACAAATCTCATTTTCACTTACATGTTACTATAATCCTTTGAAATTGTTATTTTAAGCATAAGGAAAGTATTTAGGAATTGAATAGGGAGAAGTTGGTAAGCTTATATAAACCTAAGAGATTGGAAGATATTAATTTAGATGTTTTGACAGTTCTTAGACTGGTTCTCTTAAGGATCTTTTATTTTAGAGAAATTACCATAACCCTCAGTCTTAACCCACTTGGTTCACAAGTCTTAACCCACTTGGTTAAAGGAATTCCTTGGGTTACCCTGGACTCAAGTTCTAGTCTGTTTTGAAAATTGGACTGGAAACAGTAGATTTCAGTAAGGAAAAGGTTGACCATGTCTCATGCACACAAAACCCAAATATTTTTATAGTTTTACATTAGGTTTGTACATATTGTTTCACAAAACTTAACCTTAAATAACTGCATGAATATGAAACTAATTTGTTTGTATCTTACTGTGCTTATGCTTCATTTTTTTGGAAATTATTTACCTTTATATTCCTGGTGTGGAAATTGAATCCATGTCAGTCTGTTAGGTATATGTTGGAAAAGAGGTATATTTGTAGTCTGCTGAAGGTAAGTGCTGAAAGAGACCTGAGAAAAGTACATCTGAAAAACAAGACCATAGTCGGTGCACTGATTGTTCAGGCTATAAAAAGAGACTAATGGTCCTTGCTACCAATCTATCCCTAAAGATGGGAGAATGTTTGTAAGTTCTTTGAGATCTTCGGTAGAAAAGTATCACTGATATCACTGATTACATATAAACATTCATAATTTGTGCTTGACTTATTTTTTGCCAAGGACTTTGAAAGGCCAATTTTAAATCCTTTCAGGTCTGGCAAGATAGGAGTTTCAAGTATAGAAAACAACATATTGTACATATGTGGTAAAATATTTTTATTTAATATTACTATGTTCTTTTTTTCTTTCATTTCACATTCTAAATGTGCATGTTTGGCTATACATCGTTGTCTAAAATGATCCCCAGAAGCACTGTTGAGTTCTTCTTTAAAAGTTGAGACTAATTTTGAAAGATAAGTCTTCTTGCCATAGAATTACTTCAAATGAATTTCAAACACACTTCTTGTGGGATGCATATACTTTTCTTAAGATTCCTTCAGAAAGACTGCTGTTGGTGTTGGAGATTTTGCATCAGGTTGACTAGTTCATTTAAACTCATTTCATTAGTAGTAAACAAAAGACAGTGAAATTGACTTTGAAAACCCTAATGCATTCACTGGCTGACTAAAGTAGCACTTGTGAGTCTCAGTTCCTTTCAAAACAAAAGGAAGTACTTGGCAGATCTTTACGCCTCTTAAGTTTTAAGATTTTATGAATAGGGATGTGATATTTGTCAAGAAACTTTACAGCTCCAACTAGAGGCAATAATGAACACCAGGAAAGCAACAGATGACACCCAAAGATGAGGTGTAGCTTGGAGCATCAGAGTTCAGTATTCGTTTATATGATTAATGGGCAAGGCTTCTAGAACTGTGGTAGGCCAACATGGTTAATATCAGCCAATTAATCCTGTGCCTCATTTCTCAAATACCACTGACTTGTTTGTGCTCTGTTGCTTGCTTTTTAAAATATTGACATGCATATTAAAATATAGTGTGTATGTATTGTACGTATGTCTTATATGTGTGTATACAATATTTTGTTAATATTTATAATACATTAAATATATACTTAATGTAGTTTCATGTACATAAATATCATTGGGAAAAGTAATTCTCCTCACCGAAGTTATTGTTTCAAATCTTTGGTGTTCAAAGAATTATCTCGGATAAGAATTTTTTCTCTAAAAGTATTTTTTACCCTTCTGTTTCTTTTTTAGAGGGTTGAAGTAGATTTGTTTAGCCATTTTTGAATTATCCAAGCATGAAAAAAAGAGTTCTTCAACTCTTAAGAAAATTGTTTTCAGCTCTTTTATGTGAGCATACAACACCAGGCAGTGGAACATGATATTCAGCTGATAATACAATGTGGAAATACATTGACATTTTTTCAGTGTGTTTTATCTGTATGACATAAATTAAGGTAAATATTGCATTGCCTTTTGGTTTAAGAGTACACATTTTGGGAATATACACATATCTCTTCATGAGATTCTAACCTGTTAAAATTGTATGTATTTTTTTTTATATTATCTAAAAGTAAAGATGTCATACTCTGCAAGATACAAAAGGGGAGGAAGCCAGAACATTTTAATTAGTGTCTGTAAAGGAAGTCAAGTTCAGATTCTTCTCTTTAGGTGTTAGTTTTCTTGTCTTCGTGATGCAGATCTGTCTGGCTCTCACCTGCTGGAATTCTTTGTATTGCTGCACCAGGGCTTGCTGAGCAGTCCTCCTTCCTGGCATGAGCAGTAGTAGGATAGTTGCTGATGCAGGTTTTACCAGAAGACTCACCTTTGACATCTGGCATGAAAAAGAGGCCTTCACGGCTCAGGCACTGTGTAACCTGGGCATAAACCTTTATAGAAAGATATTTTTACAACTGAACCACAAATTATGGAGATTTAAGAAATGCAACTGAAGCAAATACTCCTTTTCTGCTTCTCACAGCATAGCTTGAGTTGATGAACGCTTCTTACATCCTTAAAGAAAAAAAATTGTTTCTGTTTTTTGTCCCTTATCTTTCTACTCAAATTTCTTTGTTGAGCTTAATGTTTTATTTTGTACTGATAGCAGCTATGGAAAATATGTGTGTGTGGATGTGTGTGTACATTTGTACATCCTATTCACATTGATAGTACAATTAATGTTGATGTCAATTTTGGTGTTAATTTTGGGTCATGATTAGTGCTGACATTTTGTGTCAGACTAATGGCATTTATGGGTATCATCAGAATAAATGTTAATATTATCATGTTTTTAGTATCTGTTATAGTAACATTAAACCAGGGTCCTCCCAGGAGAAAAAATACATATATGGATAGATAGATAATGTCTTTCTGTATCACTGGTGTTACTCAGTGAGAAAATGACATCTCAGGGCAGAATCCTAATCACTGTTTGGAGCATCAGAAATAATGATCACCTCTGATCGGAGGTTGTGAATAATTCATTCGTTTTGATTTTCACGTCCTGTCCAGTGATACTTTTCAAACCAAATGTGTTTCTACAGGAAAATAATGGTCCCACTTCTTATGGAAATACTGTGGCACAAATCATTTTACCCACATAAAAACAGTTAAATAAGACTGTTCTCTTCTGCTTGCTTTCTCCTCCCCATTCCCTCCTCCCTCACGTGTGCCTTTTTATTCCAACATCAGGCCCTGCCCAAAGAAATATTTTCTTCCCTAGAACTTGTATAACAAAAACAAATACTCTGTTTATCCATAGCTTATTCACAGTAACTCTTTTGGTGATCTTACAGTTTCATTTTAAGGTAATTATTTTAGGTTGATAACCCTGAACTTAAGACCCCTCATAACTGGAATGTCCTGTTATCAAAAATAAACTGAAATTAGATATTTAAAAAATGACATGACTATATTGATGAACATATAGTTGGCAGTAAATGCTTAGGAAAACATGGTTAGTAAGTGTCTTCAAGTGACATGATCAGGGGGAAAAAATGGTAGCGCTGCCAGGGGTCACAAAACCTGAGTCTGAAGTTCATTAGACCTGAGGCCTATCCACTCTCACAAGCCCCTCAAGCTAGGTGCTGACCTTTTATTGCTTCCTCTGCTCTTCAGTTCACTTGGCCCTTAGGTCTGAAGTGTTGCTTTCACCAGGTTTCACCTGCATAAAAACATTGGAGGGAGAGAGAAGCCAAAACAAGGGGATGCAATGATAGGATTTCCCTTGGTCATTATTTTTCAGTTAACAATTTGGACTTAGGTGAGATCAGTGACTGTCAAATTCTTAATTGTTGCCACACTGGGTATCTGCTTTTACAGTGATGCAAAATTGTGATATAAAATCTCCATTGTGTGTATTACACAGATTGACCCATCTATTTAAAGTAAGTTGACTGGAAAACTTACCGTGTCCTAATTAAATGGGGGGGGGGGGCAGTAATGACCTAATCCTCTGAGACAAAGCTATTCTTAGAATATTTTGAACCATTTCTCCTGATGTTGTGACCCCCTTCTTTTTTTTTCTGTCCAAATTTGACAAGGACAAGGAGAAACACTTTTCAATCTAGTTCTCATCATCAGATGGGAAGTATTTTGCACTCAAAAACCATTTTTAGTATCAAATTCAATTTTGTCAAGTGATTAGTTGGGTTTGGTAGAAAAGAATTCAAAAACAAAACTGGAAATGGCGGTGGTGCTTCCACACTGAGGTGAGCAGCTGCTGTTCTCCAGTTGCAAGCCTTCTCTCCGTGACTGCATCACAACTGGATTATTGTGTTACATGTTTCTGCAGCTGTTACAGATCTGCATCTGTTGACACCATGTGTTTCTACCCAGGACTGCTGGAAGAAATAGGGGAGTGGGAGAATTGATACCTTGCTGCCTATCAGTCTAAATGTCCTTTTATGTACATATGTTTGTAAAGCTCTTTAGCCCCCTTCAAGATGAAAGGCTCTGTATAAATATAAGCTTTTGATTTTAGTACATGTTTGTAATACATGTGGTACAGTCCTAAATATGTATTTAACTGATAGGCAGTGTTCTTGTCTATTGTACAAATATTGACTTTAAAAGTATAAATATGTATTTAACTATCAGACCAGAAAAACACTGAAGCAGTTACTTTACAGGTAGAGATATTAATATTGTATAAATCTATATATATACATATGTTTACATTCTACCACATCACTGTAGGCATTTCTTTTTCCAAAAAGGAAATAATGGCCCCAACAAACTGAGACAGTTCTTGATAGCCTTCTCCCTTTGGGATGAGGCTAGATTTTAATTTTCTTGTGTTTATATATCTTTCTAAATTTAAATAAATATGATCTTTTATTGTATTATTAAAACCTAGAGTAGGTTGTTCTAAAATATGAGAAATTCATTAGGTCAGTGAGGTTTTTTTTTTTCCTCCTTTGAATTTTTTTTATTGTGGAAATTTTCAAATGTACATTAAAGTACATGTACACTAAAGCTCTCATGTACCTGTCATGTAGTTAAGAACTATTTTATAATCTTTTCTCACTTTTTTAATTCATAAAAATTTATCGGAGGCTGGAGCAGAAAAAAATTAAATTATCAATGCAATATAAATGATCTCATTATCACATTTACTTCCTTCCAAAAATTTTTTATCATGACTTTTTTTACTCAAAAAAAATTGTAACAAAAAAAACAATTGTTACAGTTCTACAAATCTAAGATTATATTAAAGTAAAAAAAGTCATAATAAAAAATTTTTGGAAAGAAGTAAATGTGTCTTAGAGAGCTCGCAAGCAGCTTCACCCTGTTTCTTACGGTATAATAATCAAAACTGGGAGATTAATGTTGGTAATGCTACTATTAAGTAAAGTATACACTTTGTCTTAAATTTCAGTTTTCCCGCTAATATCCTTTTTTCTGTCCCAGATCCCATCCAGGATACACATTGTCTTTAGGCATCAGTAGTGTTTACGCTTGTGTTATTAATTTATATTATTTTTTCTATATTGTTTCAGCTAAGTGCACTCACTCCACTTAGCGAAAAACTTCCTAAAATTTCTCTATTAAAGAAATATAAGTTGAGCAACAGATAGCTTTCTCAGTTGCTTATCCATTGTTGCTTACTCAAAAATGTAATCTCTTGATATACTAGGGCTTGGGTAGCAGTACCCATTTTGAAGGAGGAGGGGGGAGGTTAATGAGAAACACTTTGGAAAGATATTGATAAAGAGTAGTGTATTCTTGGTGCCACTGTGTTGACACATAATTAGAAGTCAATATTGTAAGCATAATGACCTAGCCAATTGTTGAACTGACTGCCCAAGTGACATTGAGTCCCCAGGTAATAACAAAAGATAAGAGTATTACTTGCCTGCCCAGTGCCACATATACACGGTGTTTGCATTAGCATGTAAATGCTGAAGTAGATTCTTCAGGGCTTATATCTAAGCTGCTTCTGGCCTAGGTGACTCAGGTTAATATATCATAAAATTTGGTATGAAACCCAATCTTTGTGACTACAAATGCTTTTGGAGGAAATAGCCTTTCTTTCATGAAAAACAAAAGAGACCTGGGGTTAAAGGGCCACATGAAAAAAGCAAGTATATTAACCAGCTTCTTAAAAACCATGACCAAAATTATCCTGACATTTGGAGTGTCTCTGTGCTATTTTTTGGATGAGCTGTTTCTCCTGCCTTTTTCTGTCTTTAATGAGCAGAGAAAGTAATACTTTATCTCAGAAGGTGATTGGATTTTTTTCCCTGTATTTCCTGTATTATCTCCATTTTGATTTGTATTTGGCCAATGGTATGATATATTAAATAGCTTATATTTATCTGTGAGTGTTTCATATATATATTTCTTAATGCTGAGAATCACAAATAGCTGTGTGGAATGCTTCAACCAGCCTGATTACAGTGGATGTGCAATTGGATTGAGGAATGTGTACTCAGAGCTTATGATCACTGGCCCGGTTGAGTCTGGGTGATGCATGTGGCTTTCCAGGGATGCTGCTATTTACATCTGTTAATGGCCCTTCTTGATGGCCGGCTCCCCAATGAGGTGATATGCAGCAGCCTGGGGATGAGGGACCAAGGCTGCAGATGTGGCTGGGCTCCATTAGGCAGGACCAAGAATACTCATCTGGTAGGCTTTGTGTTTGTGGGTGAGTAGTGGGGGTTGTAAAGAGGGGTATGTGATAGAAAGAAACAAAACAAAAACAAACAAACAAAAAAAAAACACACAAAAAAGGAAAACATTACTTATCCAGGTATAGGGAAACAGACAGGCAGACATGAAAAACTGCAGCTGTAACTGGGGTGTGAGTTAATAGAAAAGAAATAGAACTAGTGAATAAACAAGTAGAATTGTCTAGTTCTCATATAGAAGGGGATTCAAAAAGGAGAGAATGATGAGGGTTTGCAGAGAGACATGTCACCCCTACCCTTTAAGTCACTATCAATTAATTGTGTGTCTGGTCAGATGCTGCTAAGCAGAGAACAGATTTACGTATATCTCAGTGCAGCAAGAGATTAGTTCCTTGCATCCTTTGGTTTTCTGGTGCTGGGAGAAAAAGGCAAGAGTTGCTCACAAGGATGCAATACTGAGCTATAGTAAAGTCTCCCAGAAATGGAAAATGCCTAAAGCAAGCCAGCCAGGACTACTGCTGTCATTCCTAGCAAGTGCTAGGGATGGTAAAAGAGGCTTACAAAAGTTGCAGGGTCCATAAGAGAGGTTCTCCTCTCATGTGTTGGGGATTTCTTGAAAAGAGTCTCACAAACAATAGAAGTGTAGTGTATTGTGTCTTAGTCGGTAGGGTGGTAATAAAATCAGAGTCCTGGATTTAATTTCCAGTGCCATGGTGTTCTGACACACATATCCTGAGTGCCCTTAGACTGATTTTTCCATTTTCTCTAAGAAGGCCCAAAGAAGGCATTGAGACAACTCTGAAATACACGGTAAAGCAGCAGTTATCACCATAATCTGGAGAAGCGTGGTAGAAGTTTTGTTCTAGTTTCCCATGGGGAGCTTGGCTCTTCTGCAGTGCATATCTTCATAGGCTGTGTCTGCGTGCAGGCTGATATCTTTCAAGGAACCTGGGTCAGAAGCTTGTATTTATTTGTTTATGCCTTTGCAGATTGGCATGGTAGCTTGGAAAATGACCCTTAAAAGTCCTGAATATCCAGAAGGCCGAGATATCATCGTTATTGGCAATGACATCACATACCGAATTGGGTCCTTTGGGCCCCAGGAGGATCTGCTGTTTCTCAGAGCTTCTGAGCTTGCCAGGGCAGAGGGCATCCCACGTATCTATGTAGCAGCCAACAGTGGAGCAAGAATTGGACTGGCAGAGGAAATTCGTCATATGTTCCACGTGGCCTGGGTAGATCCTGAGGATCCTTACAAGGTACAGACTGAGAAAAAAATATACTTCAAGACACTATGTGGTTACTCTGTGTGTGTGTGTGTGTGTGTGTACGTGTGTACGTGTACGTGTACCTGAGGAGAGGGGTAGGAAAGACTAGAGGTTTAAGTTCAAAGGTCAGTACTTATGATGAACTGCAATCACATGGAGAACAAATTACCTCTTAATATGTTCATGGATTTTCCTCTGTTTCTAAAATAGATTGCTCTTCCTTTGGTTGAACGTAATAAGATGAAGTAGTATGTGTGCCTTTAGTGTGAGACATGCTATGCTATAAAAACAGGTATCTACCAACTCTACAAACTCTGGGAAATAGGGTCAATCATCAAGCTGGGCATGGTGGCTCATGCCTGTAAGCTTCAGCCTATGAAGTGGCTGGGACTAGGGATCGTGGTTCGAGTCCCACCTGGGGCAATGTAGGAGACCTAGTCCCCAAAAAATAGCTGGGTGTGGTGGCACATGCCTGTAATCCCAGCTACCTGGGAAGCTGAGACTGGAGATTGCTTGAGTCTGTGGTACCCTGGGCAGTGAGAGCCTGCGGTCGGTTCCATGGGCAAAAATAGCAAGCCCTAGTCTCAAAAAAAAAAAAAAAAAAAATCATCAACAAAACGTTTGATAGCCTCAGCTTCTTCTCTGATTGTACTCTAACCTTCTCTCTACTTGAAACATGTCTGTCCTTTCTTTAAAACACTGCTTCCCCATAAACCTCTAAGTAGTGACTCATTTCTCCCTTTCCCAACCACTGAGCCTAGAGGAGAAATCGTGTCTGCCTTGTACCCTATTGCCACTTCCACTTACCTCCCTTGTCTCTGAAAATCCCATCTTAGAATCTCATGTCTCCAGACTGTGGCATGCTCATCATAACAGTGTTCCCTGAACCTTTGGTCATTCCCTCTCATTCTAGTTGTTAGCACACTGTCACTTTCACTATTACTACTCATCCTATTTTAATTCTTGGTGACTTCCATATCCATATAGCTAACCCATCCATCCCATGGTCTAGTCTTTGGATCTTTGGCTTTCTCTCCTCTAGGGTACCCAGCCTCCACCTAGGCTCATACACTCATTCCCCATAATCTCATTTTCAAGCTGCTCTTTCTTTGTCAGCCCTCTGGCCAACTTTCTGGTTCATTCTCTTTAAAACAGCAAGTCCAGCAATCCTTGAACCCACCAGCAACTGCAACTGTTGATCTTACTACCTTTCTTCTGTTCTTTACTTCCTCCTCATTTTATTCTTAACCAGATTAAATTTCATGATCAGTCCTAGGTTAATTATTATCTCTACCTTTACTATCCTCTCTTTCTTTGTTTTTGCTTCTCTCTTCATTCGACTTGCTCTGCTATTTACAAAGTCCTTTTTAAAACTTAACTCTCTCTACCTACTCCCCTATCTGCACCTGCAGATCATCAAGGTAAACATTGATGGAGTAAAATACATAGTGTTGTTGACTGGTCGGACTTCAAGCCTACTGACTTCCTGAGTGATAATTTTCACATCTTCTCTTTCTTCCTCAAACCTCCAACATCCTTTGCAGTCATCCTCCCCCTTAATTGATGGCATTGCTTCCCAACTTGCTAAGGACGAGAACTGTGCAGACTCCCACATAGCTATGCTGGACCCCTATGCTCTGCTTTCCTCCAATACTTTGGCTACATAGTCCCTGCTCTCATCTGAGGCTAATCCCGCCGCTTGTATGCTGGACCTTTCCCCTTCTTGCCACATCAGGATATAGAACACCACCTTTCCCCCTCTTTCTTGTGTCATCACTGTTCTCTCTCTCTACTAGATCTGTCCCTCCAGTGGCTACACCTCCCCCATTTTCTGCCTCCCTTTACAGCAAAATTTCTTGAAATCTTGTTGATATCTCAAGATACTCTTCTCACATATCCTTCTGGACCCCCTGCAGTTAAGCTTATACCCTCATCATGCCACTGTAGCTACACTGGCAAGATCACCATTGAGTCCATAGTGTTAAGTTCTGGGAATCTTGGTTTTTATTTTAGTCATTTGATGTTTCTAGCAGCTTTAACACAGCTTGCCACTTTTCTGTCCTTCAGATACTCTCCTCTCTTGGCTTTCAGGACTCCAGTCTCCTTTTCATATTTCTAGTTGCTCTTTTCCAGTTTTCTTTGCTACCTTTCTCATCTATAGTAAGACTATTTCAGAGGATGATGGACATATTATATTTTTATTATGGTGGTGATTACCCAAGTGTATATATTATCAACGCATCAGGCTGTAACACTTAAAACTGATTGATTTCACTGCATATAGATTATTCTTTTTTAAAACTTTAAAAAAAGTGTATAAAAGGTGTTTGTGATAGCTAATAGGTACAGGGTTTCTTTTGGGAGCAGTGATGGAAATGTCCTAGAATTAGTGTGGTGATGATTGCATAATATGTGATTAGACTAAAAATTACTGAATTGTGTGCTTTAAATGGCAAGTTTTATGTTAGATGAGTTTTATCTCAACTTCTTGGGTTTAACCCCCCCCCCCAAAATGATTAGAGACAGCAGGTTCTCAAAGGCTACAGCAGAGGGGTCCTTGACCCTGCAGTCCCAACTCTGCTGGGACCCAGTATCCTCTTACCTGGTGCTTTGGCAGATTAGCCTATAGTGGGGAGGAAGAGAAAGAAGGGCTTGGTCCACCTGACTGCTCCTCTTTCTTTATTCACCTTCCTGGGTGATCCCATCCATTTTCAGAGCTTAATTTCCATGTATAAACTGATAAACTTACAAAATTATATCCTACTCCTGAACTTCAGGTTCATATTCAAACTGAGTGTCTTTACCTAACATATCTGCTTAAATGTAACTTCTTATCTTCTTCCTTAAATTTGTTCTTTCCACAGTCTTCCTTATCTCAATAAATAGTATGGCTTTTCTTCCATTTAAGTAAAAGAGCTTAGCATTCTTTGTGTTCTCACTTTTTCTCTCATCAGTCAACTATGTTTAACTCCCAACCTTCAAAATACATCCAGGATTCAACCACTTCTAACCAGTTCCTCTACTGCATGTTAATCCAAGTGGCTGTCAGTTCCTACTTCCTTTATTTAATAAGCAGCTTGCAAATTGGTCCTTCTGCTCTGGGCTTGCCCCTCCCCCCAAGTCTGCTCTCAACATAAAGTGGAATGATTCAGGTGAAATATAAGTCAGATCATAGCTCAGAACCTTTCTCTGATTAAAACTCTTTAATGACTTCCCAAGCCAAGTGGAAACCAAAAACTGAACAAACCATAGTCACTGATGAGACCCTTCATAGGTAGGCAGGCCAGTGATGCTCTGCCCCTTTCTTGCTCACACACCACATTCCACTCGGACTCCGCCACACCGCCTTTGCGCTGCCTTCACCCTGCCAGGCCCGCTCATGCTGCAGCACTTTCCCTCTGCCTAGAACAGGCATCATCTGCCTTGAAATATCCTCACTTCTCATCCTCAGCTCTTAGGGTCTTTACTTCAGTGACACTTTCAGGTAAATCTTGGCTACTCTTTCTAAAGATCCAACTCTCCTTTCTCTATTTTAGTTTTTCCTTAAAAATAATTCCCATTACGGTACGCTGTTTTGTATATTTTCTGTCTCTTGCTAGAAGGTAAGTTCGATTAGGCCAGGAATTCTTGTCTGTTTTTTTTTTAATGCCTATTTTCCAGGACCAGAGCAGTACGGTATCTCGCATTCAATAAATACATGCTGACCAACATGCTAGTAAGTCAGTCCAGAGTGTTCTTATCATAAGCCAGGCAAATCCATTGACAGTTTCATGTCTCTCCCATGTTCTGCTCATTGTGTGACAACAGTGTTGAATTAAATGGTGGCCATAATTTCTCATAGTATTTTGAATGTTTTCTGTTTGCTTTTTTTTTTTTTTTGACTGACTAAAGTTCACTTATGTTACACATATGTGTGATATGATTTTTTATATATGTATAAAAACAATTCAGTTATGAAATGCTAGTACATAGCTGGATACGGTGGCTCGTGCCAGTAAGCTTCAGCCCATGAAGTGGCTGGGGCTAGGGATCATGGTTCGTGTCCCACTCGGGACAACGTAGTGAGACCTAGTCCCAAAAAACAGCTGGGCGTGGTGGTGCACACCTGTAATCCCAGCTACTGGGGAAGCTGAGGCTGGGGATTGTTTGAGTCTGTGGTACCATGGGCAACAGGAGTCTGCCGTTCCACAGACAAAAATAGCAAGACCTAGTCTCAAAAATATAAAAGAAATGCTAGTACAATTTTTTAAATGTAAGTAGGAATTAGTAGTTTATTTTAAAAAGCAAAAGGCATTGAATTCAGTGTTCACTGATTATTAGCTCTGCACAAACTTTTAATATTAAAGTCTTAGTTTGTGTTACTCTCCGTTATCCCCAGACCACTTATATTCTGCTGCAACTCAGGATTTGAGAAAGTAGAGAATACTGATAACTGGATTCTTTAATTTTGTGTTGGTATCTTTAATAGAGGTGTCACTAAAGTCAGAAGATGACCCTTTAACCCTGATAGAAATGAAATGACTGGAATATACATAGAGTTGCGATTACAACAGCTTGCTTCAAGGGCAGTCAGTGACTGCAGAAATAGGCCCTTCCATCTTTCACCAGAGAACTGTCTATGTTACTATTCTGTTAGACAGTAACGCTAAGAAGTGATGTGGCAATTTAAAACTAGCATTGAAAGAAGCTGCATAATGTGTGCTTTTCTGTGTCTTCTGGTTTATGTGATGATGGCAAATAATGAGTTAAAAACAATTTTTGCTTCACAGGGATACAAATATTTATATCTGACCCCTCAGGATTATAAAAGAGTCAGTGCTCTCAACTCTGTCTATTGTGAACATGTGGAGGATGAAGGAGAATCCAGGTAGGTAAAAGTGTATCAGAATAATTTGGCCATGGATCAAAGAAGGGAGAATATTTTTTCCTTACTGTCTTGCTGATCATGACCTTGAAGAGCAATAAAGCTTGCTTGTTACATAATGTAGAGGACTTGGTTTGTATGTTAGCTCTACCATTTGTTAACTGAAAGACCTTATTATTGATTGAAACGTCTAAATTATATTCATTGTAGAAAAGTTGGAACATGTAAGCAATTATTAAAAAAAATAGCTACAATCTCACCAAGAGCTCATAATTATTAGTGTGTTTTGTATTCTGGCTGTCTTTTCTATAATAATATGCCTATTTTCTACATATAGTGTATCATAACAGAAAAACTCTTGTGTTTTGGGGGGGAACTTTGTAAATTCTTAAAATGTTATTTGAGAACATTATATTTAATGGCTTGAGTATTTCATTATAATGAATATATTGTATTTAAATATTCAGACTACTCTAATTTTTAACTGCTATATTCCTGGGCTGAACATTCCTTTATATAAACTTTTAATAATATCTCTGGTTATTCCTTTGGGCTAACTTCTAAAAATGGAATTACTGGTCAAAAAGATATGTCCATTTTAGAGATCTTTTTGATAATTTCAAATTACCCTCCCATGGTCTGAAGTCTCACCAGCAATATATAATAGTGCTGGTCTCCCCTCTTTAATTTTTCTTCACCCTTGCTAGCATTGATTATTGTCAGTAAGATAGAATAAAAACAGTGATTGTTATTTGAACTAGTACTTTTGATTACCATTGAAGTTGAACATTTTTGTAATCTATCTGCAAGTCTTTTTCCAGAATGTTAATCACTGGTCCCAATATCATTTATTGAATAACTCATACAGTCCTCACTTTTATAATTATTTTAATTACTAGACTTTATATTGTTTTTTTAATTTTTAATTTTTTTTGTCTGTTCTTGAACCAATGCCACACTCTTAATTATTCTAGTAAGGCAGATTTCTTCACATTCTCAGATATTACCCAAATTTTATTGACTGCTTTTGTCTCTTTATGTATAGTCTCGATTTTTTTCATTTCTAAAAACACTCCATAATTTAGTTTGTTGGTGATTTAAACTCAAATTGCACTAGGTTTACAAATTAATTTAGGAAGGCCTGACATCTTCATAATATAAACTCTTCACAAGAAACATGATGTTTCTTTCCATTTATTGAAATATATTTTTAAACTTTTTATAGTTGTCTACATAGTGGTTATGCCAAAATTTCCCATTCTTTTGTGATTCACAGCATCCTTACCACCTTTGTAATTTTTCACAGTACCTTTGGCCTAGAGGGTATACCTTATATTTCTGTCTATTAAGTAGTGAACTATACACACCTTAACAAACCATTTGCACTTATGCTCTGACAACTTACTAATCTTTTAAAAATGCAGTGTCAATAAAAGTAGAGAACATATTTAGTTTGTAAATAATTACATTTACTTACTAATTCATATCTGTACAACTTCTCAAACCTTGGAATCAGCTTAGATACAGCCACCTTTCTTTCTTGTTTTGCACTGATTTTTGTACAGAACTTCATTTTTTTTCAGCTTTGCAAAGACAGGACATTGTCAAAAGTAATATAGCGCTACCCAAAGTTAATCCATGAACTATCTAAAGCTGCTAGTTCACATGGGACCAAACAGATATGACATAATTTTTCTCTAAAAATTTTAAAATGCCCTATAGTGTGCCAGAACACCTTGGTGCACAGAGAATATGAATGTGGTGGGATTTTTGTTTGTGTTTCTTAAATACTTAGTATTTTTTCTTGTTACTCTATAGGACTTTTCCCCCGCTATATTTTTCGATTATTTATTGCTGTTATCTTAGAAAGCTGTTGCCTTTATATATTTTTGTTGTTTTATATATTTATATAAGATATATAAATATATATATATAGAGAGAGAGAGAGAGACTAGCTCTCGCTATTTTTGCCTGTGGTACTGCAGGCTCACGTTGCCCGGAGTACCACAGACTCAAGCAGTCCCCAGCCTCAGCTTCCCAGGTAGCTGGGATTACAGGCATGCGCCTCCACACCCTGCTATATTTTTTTGGAACTAGGTCTTGCTACATGCCCCTGGTGGGACGCGAACTGTGATCCCTGGCTCTGACTGTGGCTCCTTAGGCTGCTGCTTGCAGGCATACGCCACCATGCCCAGACTCTATTTTTTTATTTAATATAAGTATGCATTTTATATGTTACACTGAGCACATAATAAACTGGAAAGAACTCCCGACTATTACTGTTCTTACCTGGGTAAGAGCGATATTACCCATTACACTGAGTTGTTGTGATGATCAAAATTATGTACAGATAGTTAGATGTATTTTGTTAATTGTATTATACTATACTAATAATATAAGAAATATTAAAATGTGGTACTGCTTTTAAGAATAATAGTTCTTGTAATAGAAGAGATATGGGTCATAGAGCAGAAAATGGGGATTTTTACTCTTTTTCATGTAGTACAATGAAAAAAGAAGCTGTGTAGCAAGTCACAAATACCTATGAAGCAACCTGTAACCCTTAGAGAGAGAAGGTCTGCTTTGCTAGAAAGACTGATTGAACTTATGAGTTTCTGTGACTACATGGCATGTGGACCTTATAAAAAAAACACATACCTTACAACCACCACCAAAATTAATGTGGCTCATGAACTTCTTAAAGAAGATTAGCTTTACTGTAACATAACTCTAGAATTTAGAATCTAGATACAGAGTAAAAGGAAGAATTGAGGGATTACAGAGATAAGCTGAAAATAGAAAGGAAAAGGAATCTGGGAAGCAGAGATGCAAAGCCTCACGCAAACAGCAAAGGCAGAGAAAAGGAATCGATGGAGGACTGAAAATAAAGAAGAAAACTGAGAAATATGGGGACAAAAAAAGTAGTTTAAGAGCCACTGTGGGATATTTATTTATTATTTCAATTTATAAAACTGTGCCCAGTGCCAAGCCTTCTGGGTGCACACAGAACAATAAATAATAATGCCCATCTCTACTTCCAACTTTGTATTTTTCCTTTCTTTTATTAGCTGCATTCCCCATCTCCCATTTCCCATTATCAGCTATCACTCCTAATCCCCTGCCAACAAGACAGATGAGTAGTTCCCACTGGATCCATGGGATGCTTTCTGGACAACCTGGCCAACATTTCACATCTACACACATTCCATCTGCCCCTCCAGAGGACTATAGCCAGGAACCCTCATGTATACTCTTGATATTGACAAAAAAGTTAGAGTGGGAGTGCATTGTATTGACCTTCCTCTTTACACCTGTCTTAGCAAGAGAGGATTTTGATTGAGCATTCTTACTATGCCTCCAGATTTTTTTATTTCTGAGAAACATTTATCCAAAATTGTTGACTTAATGGCTCTTGCTTATTACAGAAAGATTTATGTTGATCTTTCTTTTAAGAAACATTATAGAAAGTAAAGAGTGCCATCAGTATATCAAGCCCTTTCCTTGTACTTTAAATTCTCACATCAACCTTTAAAGGTAGATACTTTTATTCCCATTTTACAGAAGTTACTGTTTTCTCCTAGAATCATACTTCTGTGTTTGCCAAGAGTGTGCATTTAGCCCTACTTCATAAATTTTTGGATTTTTTCATATTTGCTTCCAGTAAAAATAAGCATTAAGCTAAGAAGGAAAGATATATAAACAAAGAATATAAGAAGAGTAGAGAGCCCTGGTGTTAAATAAACCACTCAGTACCCTTTAATGTTGATTAGTCTTTTAATGGATTGTTGTACTGCATTTCACCTTTATAATTTGGTGTTCTTATATCCAATAGATACAAGATAACCGATATTATTGGGAAAGAAGAGGGACTTGGAGCAGAAAACCTTCGAGGTTCTGGAATGATTGCTGGAGAATCCTCATTGGCCTATGATGAGATCATCACCATCAGCCTGGTAAACTCTGCTAGAATGTGCAGTCTTTGAAGAGTTTACTGTGTGAATAGGATTTATTTTTGCATCCATCACTGCTAGTCAGTCCCCAGTGAGAGTATTTCTTGAAACTGTACCTCTGCAATTTGATTTTAGTCATGCATGATAATGGAAAGATAGGATAATGTAAATAATTGAACTTCCCTGAGAAACCTAGCACCTCATTTTACCCTTTAATTTAACTTCTTATTTCTCAAATATTCTATCAGAGTTTTAACAGTTTGAATCTCTTCTCATAGTGCTTACCTTGCTCATGTAGATATCAAGCATCTGTGAAATGGGCAAAAGTATAAATGAAGTAAAAGGCCTGTGATTCTTTAAGTGTCTAATGTTTGAATTATTGACTGAGTCCCATACCTTTTTTTTTTTAACCAGAAAATTGTTGGTTTTTATTGTTATTAATCAAACAAACTTCATAAAATGCAAGGTTTTTTTCTGTTATTGTAAATTTTATATCTCTGTGCCTTAGTTCTCATAGCTTGGGAAGGAACATAAGTATGTGATGTGTAAAATTTTTTCTCTTTCAAGGTTACATGCCGTGCCATTGGGATTGGGGCCTACCTTGTCCGGCTGGGACAGAGAACCATCCAGGTTGAAAATTCTCATTTAATTCTGACAGGAGCCGGAGCTCTCAACAAAGTAAGTTTCTAGGATTTGAGATAAATTTGTGAAGCTGTTTGAAGATAATTATGAATTCTTACTTCAAGCTCCTGACTGGGATAGCTATTCCATCAATACCTTCTTCAGTTTATCCCTGCTCCTCTACCCCCATCTTCTCTGCCCAGTGACTTCCTTCTTCATTCATTCACTTCATTCAGTAGATATTTTGGGTACCTACTATGTGCCAGGCACTGTCCCAACCCCTGTGGATATATTAATGAGCAAACTATATAAAACTTCTCTCTCAAAGTGTTTACATTTTCATGTCTTTTCTAGCAAGACAGAATTAATTAAATGCCTTTGTTTTTGTTCTCCCTCCTTTTTTGTCATTTATGAGTGAGAAAGATAAGATCTGTCCCCAGTCATGGTGCTGACTCCGAAACACTCTCTCAATCTGTCAAGAATATCAAATTTTGATGTTTTGAGAAATCTGTTAATGTCCTTCTCAGAAAGGGTACTTATGGTGGTTCCTTATAGTACAAGAAGTACTTGGTCAATATTGAATGGGAAGATGGGTGGATGGATGCATGGATTGATTGCTGGGAAAGAGAATGACATTATCTTCCCTTCAAAAGAAATGTTTATGGCTTTTCAATGTGAACTCTTAAGGGCTTTTCCAAAAGTGGGGAAATGAATAGGGACATCATTGCTTATTAGAGTGAAAACCGTGGATAATTGACTATACAAAGAACAGTGTAATTCTGACTTCTTTGTAGTCATAAGAAAATTATTTTTTATTCAGAGTCAGGAACATGTGTGGGGCTGACTGGTTAACCTTGTGCAACTCATATGACCTCTTTACCTACCAAAGGAGAATAATTTATACCTATGAACGATGCTGTAGAGATCAGATGAGAAAAAATAAGTAAAAAGTACTTAGACTTGGCACAAAGTATCTGCACTCCTTAAAACTTCAGTTTCTTTTTCTTTTCTTCAGTGGTTTGAAGATTGAACTTCAAGAGTTAGTTCTACTCATGCCAAATTGTATTGGATATGATGTAAACTTGTGTAAACTCTGTATTTTTTTATATCAAACCTTGATTTGCAAGTGGAAGAATAGGAATTGACCTATTGTTCCCATTTAGAAGAAGTTGCTATTTCTATTGATCCAACTAGCTTGGGGGGGGGGTGTCAGAAATCAGAACTATTTGATGTGATCAACTTGCTCTCTGCCTTCATAGGAACTGTATTCTGTCTGGTTTTGCCTTTCTCTCAAAGGAAAGGTAAGAGAAGATAGCACTAATAATGGCAAACTTGACCATCCTGCTCCCTTTTTGGAGAGTAGCCTGGACATTGCTCCTAAAGGAGATTATTGCAGTGGGAGAAACTGAAAGTCTTAATTTATTTTTTTAAGTTGCTCTTTGGGATATCTCCTTAGGTATAAAGTCTTGATGACTGTTAAAGGGAATATAAGTACCATTGTCTATGAGGATAGAATTTAAAGAAGACACCTGAATTTCCATAATGTTCCTGTAGAAAAAGAGCTAATTTCTGAAATGTGTCCTCTTACATTGAGTTTCTTATTTTCTCCCTGATATTATGTTATACACAAACTGCATTACAAATGCAATGGTTTTACTGCTACTGCGCTTTTTATTTGTTTTGCTTTGCCTAAAAACTTGTTGGTTGAATTTCATTTGTGCTATAAAAAAAAGGCATTGGGATTTTTTCTTAAAGTCTGGTGAATTGCCCCCATCAAATTTATTATATTCACCACCTTCCTAGACTACAGGCTGCTTGTTAAGGAAGAAATCTAGTTGCAGGGGGAAAGACAAGTAAAACTGCAGCCGAAACTTACCAAACAATGCTCATTTCCAGAAGAACATGATCATTTGGAGTTGAAAGGAGTGATCAATTATAGAGGTCTCATCCTGCTCTGCCTGCTCCACTATCTTCATGTCAGTGCATCTTAGGTATAGAGTCATGTTGCTGGGAGACAACTGATTTCATGCAAATTCTTTAAGAATGCCTCTTTCCCTCTCAGGTAGGAAAAAAAGAAACTATTCAGAAGCTACATGCTCAGACTGCTCACTCCTTGTGCATGCTCTCCCTTTGTGTTTGCTGGTGTCTTTCTCCATCTCTGTTTGTTTGCCTTTTTTTCTGTAGGAATCTCTGGTTCACATGCTCTGGGTACGTGCAGGTCACTTTGAGCACCTACCTCTCCTGTGTAGGTGCTGGTCTTTCTGTCTCTTTGTGTCTGTATATTGCTTGTAGATCCCCCTTTTTTTTTCTGTTTGCCTCCCTGAGTATCCCTGTGTGAGAAAGTCTTTGTGTGTGTCTGAAACACTGTAGCGCTTCCTTAAGCCTTGACCGTTTTTGTTCATAATATGGGTGTACCTGTGTAAAGTGGAAATGTAGGCGGTATATTCAAGATTTTAGACTGTAAACATTTGACCCCCACCTTTTTGAGTCTTCATTCTTTATGTTAAACATTGGGGTGAAGAATAAGAAGGGAGGGGGTGCGCAGAGGTTGTAGGAAAAAAAATCTGTGTGTGCAAGTGCCGATCCCGTTGACCCCTTTGAAAATTGAAATAATGATAATGCGCGTCTCCTGACTGCATCAAAGTATCAGCACATCAAAAGCCAGGAGGCATGAAATGCAAATGATAAAGTGAAAGCAGATGGATTGTGCATGATCGCCTGATGCCCAATGAATTTTAAAAGGTGCCGGTTTGCAGGAGTGGGGGTGGGGATGGGGGGTGGGGGGGACTGAAATAAACACGTTATCCCTGCAATTTTTTTTTTGTTCTTGACGCTCACTCCTGACAATATTTTTTCACACTTGAGTGAACATCCACTCCATCTCTCTCCCTTTCTCCCTCTCTCTTTCTCTCTTTCTCCTCTTCAATTCCCTCCCTCCCTCCTCCCACCCCCCAATCTCTTACACGTCTCAGGTCATGTCGCTGCAGCTCCGGTGGAAATAATAAGATATAAACCACGAGGTTGTTATTTGCATAGAAATAGCATGGAGCCCCAGGCAGCAAGGGAGAAGGACACAGGGATCATTTGTCTAAAATTTTAATGAAAACTTTTGCTGAGGCAGAGATTTTTTAAAAACTTTCTTTCTCCCTGCTATTCTCCCTCTCTCCCCAACACCCCCCCCCCCAACTAACCCATCTCTGATTTGACTTAACAGGGTTCAATTTGAAGAGAAAGGGTTGACATTCCGCATATCATAGGCTGTAATGCAGCAACACATAAATAGTTTGTTCCTTTAATCGATACAAAACTGGAGAGACACACATTCCCAACTTAATACACTGTGTGTGCACAGCAAGCTTTTATGACCACACTCCATCTCAGTGCACATGGGAGCTTCTCATCATTAGCCAACCTGTTCTTAATTAGTTTAGCCCTTCCTACCTTTTGCTTCCAAAAACTTCCATTTTAAAGGATTATTTTTTGTAGTCACTGGTAGTAACCTGCATATAAAATATAAATATCTCTGCAGTTTCCTTTTTTTAACTTTCAGAGATTTTACTGGCCATGCATGTATTTTATTCATGGCCACCAACCATTCGTTGCCACAGTGTCTTTTGTTTCAAAACCAGAAAGAGCTTTCTACCTTGTGTTTTTATCCCTTTTCCCTTGTGAGCTCAGAATTTGTGTATTATCTTTCCTCTTCAGCCTTGCTCTTTGTTGCCTGCAGTTATTTGTAAAATATTAAAATATTACCAGGTCCAAGAGATACACAGTATCTGAGTCTTCTTGAGTGTTGTAGAAGTAGATTGGCCACTTGACAGTGGACTGGTGATGAAAACTAGTCTGCAAGACTTTACTTGAAACTTCAAATCAAGAACATCTGTTTGGCTTCTTGCTGCTTTCTGGGGTGAGCTGGTGGTGTCAGGGCCATTTCACGGATGGGAAGACTACAATAGTGAGAGGAGAAGTGACATCGTCACACTGGCAGACTCAATCAGGGTCATAATGTGAACTCCCGCATCTCCAAGTTTAACTTTCAGTTCCCTGTGCTTAGTGTCCTCGGGGTCAGAGGAATCTGCTCCTTTTCCTTTTTGTCCAAATATCACAGGAGTGATGACATAAATAATGGAGGCTTCTGTTGGCTTGCTGTTTCATGTCACTCATTGTAGTGGGTTCCTAGCTCCTCAAGCAGCAAGCAGTGGGTGGCATTTCCCTCATACTGCCTCAGTGAGTAGTAGGAGTAGGCCTAACGGATGTGACAAACTGTCCTGCTTAAAGGGAACCATGTTCGCCTGGCAAAGGCCTGTTTTTGCTTGGGAAACTGGGAAGAGACAATTTGTAGTCACAGTTGAAGTGCCACCGGACCTCCGCAGTGATGTTTAGATTTGCTTCCCCCTACCACCACCATTCCTCCTCTCCATTTCTATTTAATGTTTGCTATACTATCAGGTGGTGGGTGGCTGGAAGGGCCTGCTGTTTTAGGAAAGTGTTGCTAGATACTGCTAGCTATCTGACTGTTGTCCCATGCTTGGTGAGAACCTTCTCTGTACACAGAGAAATCGGGATTCACTGTTTATGACTTTTCCTCTGGGCTGTAATTGTTTATGGAAGTCAGGTATTTATTCACCAGTGGGTCTGAAAGATGGGTTCTAGACTCATTTAGTAGCTGATGGATGACTTCCTTGTGATAAGCATTTTAAAGCTTCCTTTTAGGAAAAAAAAGAATCCCATGTTCTCGTCCCTTTTAATGAACTCAGGCCCCAGTTTGCTCTCAATTTGCCAAGAGAAAAGAAGTTCTATATAATATGGCTAGAGTACTATGTTAGGTTGTAGGGGACTAATTCTTCTGACCTGCCTTTGAGACTTGATCTAACTCCCTCTCTGGATCTCAGTTTCCACAAACATATTGCTGTATAGCTATGCAATAAGAAACATGAAGTTACTGCTGACTGTTGGGTACAGTGTCAGGGAACCTTCCAGGAGCCTGAACTGTCCGTTCTCCATACTCCATGACTCGGTGACACAGAGATGAATGAGTCACGGAGACTCAGGAAGGGAAGCAGAGATTACTTGGTTCTCACTGGGAAGGAGCTGTATAACATACACATAGCTTGAATAGACAGAACGGACCCTAGAGCCAAGACTGCTCTGGTTTAATTCCTGGCTCAACTGCCTGCTAATTATATGACTTTGGGCAATTTATTTAATCTTCCTGAATCACAGTTGTAGTCTTTTTTTTTTTTTTTGACTTTGTCTTTTGTTGTTGTTGTTTTTTCCAAGGGCCACAGTTTTATTAACTGTAAAGTGGTGATAATAATAGTACCTATCTAGCAGGGTCTTATGGGGATTAAATGAGTTAATATAGGTAAGTCGCTCACACTGTTATAGTCTTTCCTAAGTCTTTCCTATAGTCTTTCCTAGTCTTTCCTGTTATAGTCTTTCCTAATGTACCTTTCCTAAGGTACATTGTAGGGTTCTTTTCTCATTGTCCAAGGCCTGGAAAGGAAATATAAGCAAAGTATTCTCTATTCTCTCTGATTCTTTGGAGATAAAAATTCCTTTCAAAAAATGTTAGATGTTATTGCTTGCTGTGGAAGTGCATTCATGTAGTGGCTTTCCCAACAGATGTAACAGATGTTATCTCAAGAGCATCACCACACTTTGGAAAGCCATTAATGTGAGAGGCACCATGTCCAGTCATGATAGGGTAGTATATATGTCTGTCATTTGTCTACACGTGTCCCCAAGGACTTGTTGATACAATAGCCCATAATGACACTAAGGATCAGTCCAGTAATTTGCATTTTCAAAAGTCCCTAACTACCTATTTTCACAACAGACAGACCCTGTACTCCTGTAGCCACATATGGGATCACTCTTCTTTCTAAAAAGGGCATTGCACTTACTTTCTGAGTAATCCTTGTTTTAACATTATGAATAAATTCTCAGAAAGGATTGCAATGAGTCGGTCTCCTTGATTTTCAACACCCCACCACGTATGCACACAAAATATGGGCAAATCTGGCCTTGGGGGGCAGTGCTTTATTTTTCATTTGCTGTTCTGTAAGTTTGGTAGGCTACTACACTGGATATGTATGACTCTCTTAGTGTGTCCTGGTGATCTCCCAGCAACCTGCTCTTGAGCTCTGATCTGGATTTATCAGTCAGAGATCCACTAGAGAAGTTGCCTTGATTCTCTAAGACAGCCACTTGTGGGAATGGTGACTTAGAGAATAATGACTTGGGAGAATCTACAAGTGTCAGTTCAGAACTTCTAGATGAAGCAAAAAGTCTGACGCCCTGCTTGGGGCATTCATTGGGTCTCAGAAATCATATCTAACAACTTATTATAGTTGTACTTAAACTTTTGAAAGTTACCACACCTTTATTTAGATATCTTTTTGATTATTGCCTAGTTTTAAAATTTAAACTGTAGTTGACATATAGCATTATATTAATTTCAGGTGTATAAAATAAAAAGGTTAGATTTGCCAAAATGCAAACAAAAAAACTTTGATTGTTCCCTGCCCTGCCCCATTCTAGGTGAGCAACTTTATACTTGAATCTAGTTGGTCTTCAATTTCCTCTTTGTAAAATACATCTCCCACCTAAAAGTGAAGAGTAGAGGATATTTTAATCTTACATTCTCATCAGTTTCCATTTTTCTGTTATACTTTATAGATGTGTATTGATTTATATCCAGGAACAGTGTTAGACTGGGGCAGAGAGAGGATACATTGAGGGAGAGAGAAATCTTAAAAACAAACAATAAAAAAAACGAAAACAAGAAAACAGAAAAGGAGAGAGAGACTTAGGATAGTTTATATATTGTGAGATTACATATCAGTGATATAAAAAATTACTGTTACTAGTAAGATTAGAAATGGAGTTGTAAAGTACAATGGTGTGAGGTTTTTAATTTTTGGTTCTTTTTCACATTGTAGAAAAATAACATAGTGGTGGAAGTAGTAGTGGTGATGTTGAAGATGAACAATGGCCATAGAATCATAAATGTTCAGAGAAAGATCCTCAAAAGTTTACACAGTCAACAGTTACTTGAATTTACATAACACCATCATCAAGTATTCATTCAGTTTTGCACAAAAAATTCAACTGACAGTAAATTTTGTTACTCTCTCTTGTCTCCCTAAAGTTCTTTCTTGTATTTGGCTCAAGTTTCTCTGTACAGATAAAAGTAGCCTTCAAAATTAACGAAGTAACTTGCAATTCTATGTTTTAACCTATATAGAGCCTAATGGAACCCCAAGTCCTTCCCATGCACTTTTACATTTGAAGTCTAGCTTTGTCTCAAAGAACAAATGTCATGATGATGAAAATGCTATTCAAAGATAGAAGAGAAACTAGTTTCAAAAGTAACATTCTCCCTGGCTGAAAAAAAAGAACTAAGTAAGTACAAGAGAAACAGCTAAAACAACCCACTCAGAAGCACTGTGCATGATCTTTGGGGTCTGCTGCATAGTATTATGCCAAACTTTTGGCTCTTGATTGATATCCTGCTTGCTTATCACTTGTCTTCATGAAACTTGAGAGCCTGATACATGGCTGGAGAACTGGATCTTTTAGGGTGGTGTATATGGAGATATTAGTTGAGTCTCTTTGGGTTCGAGTTTTGGTGGTGCCTATCTCAGGAGTCAGGAAAGGTGATAAAGACATAGGTGCACTCCAAAATACTTTAGGTACACAAACCAAAGCTAAAATGCTAGTATTTATCACCCATTCATCTCAGCAAGCAGTCTCTGGTTTACCTCAATGTGGGGACCTCCATTATGTTTCTGCCCTATCTGAGAGTGTCCATTTCAACCTTCAGGATTCTGATGCTGCTTGAGTTTTGGAATGAAGAAAAGCTCCTGTGTCACAGGCATGTAGCATGTACGGCCTCTGCATTCTCTGCCTCTTGTAAAACAGCATCTGAACTCAAGCTAAGTGCTCTCTGAGGACTATGAGCCTGATACCTTAGCCATAGTGGTTCAGCTTCTTCAGCTTCCAGTCATGTTACCATCCTTAAGCTGGATTTTCTTCATCTTTCTCTCTTACTACAAGTGTTCATAATGCCTTCTTTGCAGATCAGTGTTCACTTGAAGCTTTGTCATTCCATCTACCTCTTCTTTCCCTTTAACCTTTCTTCTTCCCCAAACCCAGCCTGAAACCCAAGTAAATTAGCTTCTCACCCCTGCCCCCTGGTTTAAAGGGAAAAAAAAAATCCCATACTCCTCCAACAGTGTCTGCTCTTGGATTTGCAGTCAGCAGCCATCTCCAATAACCATCAGGCTGTCAGCTTTGCAGCTCCCTACTACCTCCCACCTCCCCCATCACTCACCAGAGGAAAAAGAGAGCCAGAGCAAGAGCTTGAAATATATCATGCAATAGTGTATCATGAATTTGTTGTGAATCACAGCGGTGAAGCAGGTTTATTTATTTCTGAGACCTTAAATCAATACAAAGTAGGTCTCTTAGTTCTGAAGCTGGGATGGAGTGTGAAAAAATGAGCCCATTGTACTCTTAAAACTTTGGGGAAAGGAGATGACAGCTATATAATTCCATTTACCAGGCACTAGGGGCTTTAATGTGAAGGTGACAGGGAGCTCTTTGTGCATTTAGAGCACCATATCTTCTAAATAAAAGATCTGTAGACTTGATAGTGGAGCATAGCTTCAAGTTTAATAATCTCCAAGCATTAGACCGAGCCAATATGTTCCCAAGTCAGAGAGGTTCCCCCCAAACACTCATAAATTAAAAGTGCAAGAACTGCACACGTTGGTAGATTAGAAATGCAAGGACTCCAGTCTTTTCTAGGAGGAAGACAGACCTGGGCCCTGGCTGTTCACAGACTGCTGTGTGAATATGATAAAGACATGGGAAACGAGATTGTTTAGAAACCTGACTCCTGGCTGTTCATCATTCTGTGGAATGTCCCCTGTGCATGGATCCAAATCTAACTGTGCTCCCTCTCATTCAGAGTGGCCATCTTCACACAGTCTAATCAGCTAATGTACACAGTCAGGAGTGTTGAATTATGAAAGGAGAAGCTATAAGAGCTGTTTAGATTGAACTACAGATTACCATGCCCAGACTTCAAGTTGTTCTGGTTGATTCTTGACTGGTTCCTAATTTTAATAATGTCTCAATGTCTGGAATTTAAGCCCTTTAAAAATAGTTTGCACACAAGAGAAATTGAGAATTTGGTGTTATTAAGGAAAAGAACCCTCCCAAATTTAACCAGCCCATAGAAGCAAGTATGAGAAGTGAAGACCACTGGAACATATAATCAAGTTTTGAGTATCTTCATTTTCTATCTGACCCAGTTATTAAAATGTCTTTTCTCAACAGATAAAGCAGGTTTATGCAGCTCACTAGAGCAAGTCTAATATAATAGGACTCTATATAGTTACTAGTTTAATTCTAGCCCAAGTTAAGATTTTGAAAGAAAACCCAGTTTTCACACTGGGGAAAACTAAAAGGGTAGGGGTTTTTAACCACTCACCTTGCTTGAAAAATCTGCCACGTGTTATAACACTAATAGAGATCTCTTGCTCATAGTAGTAGTCCAACTGGCTGAAAATGTAAATTGAAGCCAAGGTTTCACACACCACAAGGAAGCTAGGCAGCTCACAAGCATCAGTTGCATAGTGTTCTGTCTAAAGTTCTGTTCTGATGCTGTGGACACACAAAGATGGCTCCTGCACTGCTTAGTTTGAGCTTCAGACTATTAGTCAATGAACTTGCTGCTTACCAGATACCAATGAGAAAACACAGACAAGCTGCAGCCATGAGCAGTCAGTGCTACTTCCAGCAAAGCCCAGCCCCAGCATACCCCGAAATACCTGGCCATGTGACTGGCACATTGCCACCTGCCTGTCGATGTGACCTTACCTTGTGTAGCCTACTCAGAAAAATCACTGAAAGGTTGACTGAAAAGCAAGGACTTTTAAATTTTATTCATCTTTAGAAAGTATTTGATAAAAGACTAGTATTTAGAATCTATAAAGAATTTCACAGCTCAGTAATAATTTTTTTTTAAAAACCCACATTTTTTTTCAAAGAAATCTGAACAGGCAGTTCACCAAAGAAGATACAGAGATGGTAAATAAACCCATAAAATTATGCTTAGCACCATTCCTTAGGGAAATAAAACCATAATTACATACCACTTTACAAAAGTTTTTGAGCCTAACAATACTAGGTACAGGCAAGGATGCAGATATAGTTGGTGGGAATGTGAAATACAACAATCATTTTGAAAGGTTGTGTATTTTTTTTTAATAGAAAGTTGTATACCCGTGGCACGGTGGTGCATGCCTTTAATCCCAGCCTTGGGAGGCCGAGGCTAGGAATCTCTTGAGTCCCTGGATTCAAGACTA
>PVHY01000778.1:117921-195360 GCA_004024945.1 Uropsilus gracilis | reverse complement strand
AACATCAACTTAACCAACCAACAAATTGCAGAAAAATGGGAGATGGAGTGACTGGAGGGGGAATACAGAGGGGGGATATGGAGGGATGAGGAGGGATCAATTAATGCACAATTGTGACAAATCAATAAAATGAATTTAAAAAATAACAGTAAAAAAATAAAATAAATCATGAAGAAATAGGCTGGTCACAGGGTGGTTCTCAATAAACAAATCAAAGTGGATTAAGGAGATCCAGGTAGAAGTCTTAGTATGAATGTTCACAGACAGACTGTTTAAGAAGGTTCTCCAGTTTGCCAATAAAAAGAACAAATGCATACATGTCACTGAAAAAAGGAATGCATTATAAAAGTCCATCCAGTCTTCACCCGACCCAGTATTGATGCGATGCTGTAGAAATGTAGAAATGCTGTAGAAATGCTGCTATCCAGAAGACTGGATAGCAATATCAGATAATCTGTGGAACACTGTCAGCCATGCAACTGCTTCTTTAAGACCTTAAGAGCCTTTGTGTCTTTGGCCACTGTCCTTTTAATAATCTGTATGAATTGAAGTCAAACCAAAATGATCTTTTAAGAGACAGAATTGCCAGTTTTGCATGAAAGCTGCTGTCTCCCTGTGAGATGGTAGAAGTCATTGATAGGTTTTTCTGAGATGTTACTTCTAAGGGAGTATCAGCAGCTGATGTTTTCCAATATTCTTGAATGTTAACATATCTTCAGTCAAAATGGACTCTCTCTACTTATGCACAAGGAATTTGATAGCTGTTAGCGCATCAGATCATGTTTCAAATCTCTGACAGTTAGCATTTAGCTATTACAAAGCTTGTGTCCTCTGTCTTCCCTTATGTTCTCTACAAAATGGGTCAGCTTGTCATTTACGGTCTTAGAAAGCAGATTGTCTATGCCTTAGTTGAGATGCAGGATCTAATACTTGAGATGTTACTCAGGGTCTAAGAAAGGACCACAATGCTAAGGTTCTTGTTAAATACATGTACTTCAAAGGTGAGAAGCAGAGAATGAATATAAAGTCTGAGGTCATGACAGTCCAATAATAAGAGACAAGAAACAAGCAAATTTCTCTACCTCAACTTTCTCATTTCCAGTTTTACCACATAACAGACGTGAGCACATAGCGCTGTGTTGATGGGGAGCCACAAGTTTACAAGCAGACTGCATAATGTTGGAGAAAGTGACTTCTCACTAGATCAAAAATAACACTCTTGAAATGAGCTTAAAGCTATTCACAAAGTTAACTTCCTTATAGTGCTTAAATTTCCCAAGTTAACGTGCGTAGACTAGCCTCTGTCTCCTTTTAAATTAGAGTTAGTTGCTCTATGGCAACTTTCTCAGTGTTTTGATCTTAGGGGATGCTTCTGGAAAGGGTTTCTTTTGGTCACAATTCCTCACATGAAATAATGCCTCAGAGGCTGGTCTTCATTGTATTTATAGCTAAAATGCTGCTCTGCGGAGCCCAGCTAGCAAGAGGTATCATTGCAAAGCTATGAAATTGAAGGTCAGAAACGTTTGGATACCCTTGTTATAAAGGAATTAGCACACTTCTCTAACTGTGCCTTCTTGTTGGAATATTCTTCCGCTAGTTACCTGAATAGCTTATTTAATCACTTTCTTCAATTCTCTCCCCAAGCCCTGCTGTTCAGATGAGGTTTCTCTGAAGACCCTATGTAATTCTGTAACCTAAGTTGATACCTTACCACAGCAACCTGGAAGCCTCTCTCTTATACAGCTCTAATGTGGGCTTTTTTCCCCTACAATTCACACATAAAATTTTATTTATCTCATATATCTTCACCAAAACTTAAGACCCCTTATTGTAAGCAAATTGTGTCTATTTTGTTCTCTGATGTATCAGAAAGACTTTAACATAGTCATTGGTACATAGCAACAAGTCATTGTATATGTATTGAATGAACAAACATTTCCTAAAGCCAAGATGGTGGATGGGTAGAAGCCAAACTGCATTTAAGAAGGATATGAAAAAAAAAAAAAAAAAACACTATAAAGGGTCAAAAAGATGTAAAATTTCTTGCTAGAGAGAAATACACTGAATTAAATTGTTTGATGCATATGAATTGTCATGAAATCTGGGAAAGGAAAAATAAGCATTTTTGTTCTCTAATAGGTTTCTGCTTCCATTTCCCTTGTTCACAATGAATTTTAATCATCAGTGTCAAACTAGAAACAAAAGTTAGTACACAGCCTGTACTGTAGAGTTCTGGTAGAGTTCACAGCTCAGATTTCAGGCAAATAAGAATGTCATCCAATGTTAATTTTGTTATTATTTATGCATTCTCCTTTCTACAACCAAGTAGAATCACTACTTAGCAGATCATTCTCCCTAGGAAATACTGGCTGGATTCAGTGAATTTTCTAAAGCTATTTCTAACAAATTCACATTTGAGAGGACTTTTTAAAAAATCAAACTTAATGACCACATTTTGAAACAACAGAAAAGAGGGCCAAGTTCACCTCCAGTGAAATTTGTCAGATTTCATGTTCAGATGAAAAATTCGAATGAAGGTCAATACAGAAATTCATCTTGGATCTATCTTAAATTATTACTATTACTTTTTCTTTGGGGGGGAGTGATACATATAAGTAGTATGTGCCTTCACTATGACTTCTGTGAGAGTATATATAGTGGAAAGAGCATTATTATTATTTGAACGATACCAGTTTATGTCACTTTTATTCCCCCAAAATGATCTGTTTGGATGAGAAACTCTATGTTAAGCTAAATTTTCTTTTTAAGATATCTGCTAAAGTTCTTAGTCACAATTAGTCATTATTGAGTCAATATTTAACACATGTAGCTGCAACATAAATTTCTCAACATCATCGGGCAGGTACTATTGTGACTTTTAAAGAAAATTGCCATAGTTATCAATTAAGAAAATAAAAGGAAAAAAATGAAGGGCTATCTACAAAAGAACAAATTGTTGGAAGTATCAGGAAGAGGTCACTAGTCATTCAATGAAGGGTCAGAAGGTAAAAAGCAGCATTATTGCGCTGACCAATTCTATTCTCTTCCTGAAAAACTGCCATTGACAAGCTTCCTGAGTTTTGCTCCCATAAGGGAGGAAAATGATTGCCAAACTACTCAGAATAAATAAGTTTCTACTCTGCTAAATTAATATGTATGTCTGTTTTCTTGCAAGTAAAGCAGAGATTCCCTCTCTGGAGAAAATGAAGGTATCTACACAGAGAATGGTCACCATTCCTGCTATGCCTCCAAATGCTAAACACCAAGTATGGCATTTAACATACATAGTCTGTAGCTTTTCAACCTTCAGCACAGGCAGCCAGTATAATTAGATTTCATTAAAGATGAAAATGTCTTAATAAATTTGTACAGTTTGTTCAAGGACACATAGCAAGTTTGTGGCAGTGCAATTTTAATCCAGGTCTAGCTATGCTTAAAAAGGACATAGGTCCCAGATCTTATGCTATTTCTAATCCCAAACTGTGTCCCCACGTTAGTGTTTAAATGTTGGGACCCATATCCAACACTAGGGAAGAGTCTATGAATCAAAGAACTATATTTACAAAAGCACGAACAACATCTACCTTCTTCATTTTTGAAGTAAGGAATTGCAGGTATCTAAGATAAAATCTTGATAAAAAATTATCTCAATAAAAATAAATTCAAGAAGCTATCAAGGAAAAAAAGTAATGGTTGACCTTATCAACTGGAAAGTACATGTACACATTCTTGTATTAATTCTGTTTATAAATACTCTTCCAGGGCCACAGACTCAAATATTCAGCATAAATTAATAAACTAGGTAAATTATGAGGAGATTGTGAGGAAAATAAATATTACTATGGAAGGATTGTGTTAAATCTACAATGTTGCCAGTGATGAGGTAGAAAAAGTAAATGGCTAATAACAAAAAAGGACTTTGCTCCTTTATGATGCTTCACCCATAACCCCATGAATATATTTCTTCAAGTTTAAAGAGCACCCAGGTATTTAAATACCATTTGAGTTTGTAATCCTCTTAACTTGTCATGCATTCCCATAAGATTAATTTCAAAATCGGTTTTTGCATCATTTTATTTTTTACTAGGAAATAATTCTCAAATCTTAATGATTATAAGAACTATACAAAAGGTTTGTGTCAACTAGCTACCATTAGCAACTATAGTTCAGAGCAGCTATCTAGGAAGAATTAGACAAACCCATTCCCAAGAAACTTCTGGAGAGCTGGTTCTAGATGACTTCTATCATTATGAGATTGGGTCATCATGAGTCAACATCCCCAAGGAAAAATACACTGGAGGCCTTTACAAAAGCCATACCATGCTGTAAAATATAACCAATATCAATATATTAAGTATAAGTTCTAATCGATGATAACACTTTTCCCAAAAGTCTCTGCTCCATAAGGACTCTGGAAAGCAAACAATGCTACACGGTGGCAGTAAGGCTTGACGGGAGAAGTGCCATAAACCAAGATGATGCCTTTCATTATGTGACCTTGTTATTTATGTAATTTCTCTGAGTATTAATAGTCTTATTTTCAAAAACAGGGATATTATGAACAGCCTTAGATTGCCAGGAGAATTAGGTGTGTCATGCAATAATAACTAATGGTTGTTCAGTATTTGTTATGTATCAGGTCTGGACGAAGTAAATATTGTGAGTAGATAAGCAAATCAAGGTACTAGATGTAAGTCACTTGCCAAAATTCACAGTTAGAGTCACAAAAAATGGATCTGTATGTGGGAAATCAACACCAAATCTCATACTCTTAACCTACCATACTATAGTGCCTAGTTTGAAATTCTATAGTGAGTGGACTCACTAAATATGAATTATAACTACTGTTAAGATTGCTAATATTCCCTGTCACATAGAATGAGGTTATATAGACCACAAAATACACTAAAGAATGCACAATACCTGGGGCATGACTGCAAAGAGTCACCTTCGACAAAACAGGCCTCCTTCTCCAGAAGTTCAGGACAGTCCTTTCCACTTCCAATAGCAATATGCATCACACTACGACTTCTGCTTCTAAATCCTGGTGAGAGATTTCCTGATCGACATGTCTTAGAGCAGGGGCTCCAGGAAGACCACTCGGTGGTTTCACAGTCTTTGGGCATGATGCAGGACTGAACAGTTAAAGGGAAGGAGTCTGGCATGCAAAGGCTGAAGAAACAGAAGCAGAAAACAGTGGATCATTGATTAAATGGATGTAAGCAACTTTATGAAGTGACTGCAATGAAAATATATTGCAACCTGACATAAAGCTTTCAAACAGAAGTGAAAAAAAGAAATGTTAGCAGCATCATGATAAAATATTGAAAACAGACATTTTTAATACTCCCATTTTAAATACTCTCAGTTCTGAAACTGAAGTTCTCTCTGTCTAGTAGGAGACTTCAGTAAGGCAATACTACCTTATACCATATCCAAAGAATTTTAGAAATAATGGAGATTGTCCTAGTGCACATTCAACAATGATACAGTCTACAATAGCATTTGGTGGCTGGTTCTCAGGAATTACACCCTGGGCTGCACTTTGCACCCATTTTCTCACAACTGCATGAGTTTACATATCGTTATCTACCTTTAGATGAGAGAAATCTAAGACTCAGAGAGACTGAAACATTTTTAAAGGCTAAACAATACTGTAAGCTTTACAGTACGCATCTCTCCATTCTTTAAAATACTGGACTATTAAGTAATATGATGTTTCCCAAAACTGTCATGTATAAGCGTCAATTTTGTCATCTGCAAAATCATGGTATTAACAAGCACTAACAATCTACTTGGGAAACCGGGTAATGCAAATGAATAAGACAATACCAAGATTTCAACATATAAGCAATTGTAATTATGAGAAAAAATACTGGGAAGCCTGGGGACAACCGAGCTGCATTCTAAAAGTTTGATGGGAGTGCCTCAGGTACAGAATGTACAGTACCTTTAATTAAATTGTTTATTGAGGTAATGCTGGTTTGCAGCATTGTATGTTTTAGGAATATAGGGTTACACTTGTGCAAGTAGATGTTACCATACCACCTCACCACCAAGCACCATTAATCCTCCCTGACATCCTCCCATTCTGGTAGCCTCACTTAAGAAATAGACTATATTACTTCAGGAAAATACCATATTCAAAGGCCTAATAAAAAACTTATGGATATGGGAACCTCATAAATTAAATGAACACTATAAAATTAAATGTACTAGAACTGCCAAATTTCTGGAATTTTGCAAGTCTCTTCACTTTATGTAAATGGCTTAAAATTGGTCACAGTGTGACTCTAAATTTACACAGCAGAAATCAGTAAATTCTACAAATCAAGCCTTATGCTGTCAACATACTCCAGGTCCCAAACCCACCCCCCTCTGAGTACTATTGGTTAAACATTTACAAGCACACCAATGGGAGAAAGTAAGAGTCAATTTGTCCACTGTCATATATTTGCCAATCTAGAAAGCATAATGTACAGAAAAGATAATTAGGTGTGTGGGTTCTTTAAAAATAGGTATGAAGAAACTGTGTATCATGTTTAACAAATCTGGATTTAATTGGACATTAATTATTTTTAGGTAGAGGAAAATCACTGACTCATATAGAATGGTAATATTTCAGTTATTAACTGGCATTCTTTTTTTCATTTTGCTTATTATCTTTTCCGCATTCAGTCAAAAGTGTTGATTTCTTTAGGGAGAAATTTTGACAAGAGTGTAAATCAAAAAAAAAAAGTTATTGTTCAAATACTGACCTCTAAAATGGGGTCTATGAAACATAAGAGAATAATGAGCTAAAGATAGGATTCTATAATGATACATGTATACACGTTTAAAAAGAGACAGAAGTGTTGAAATGTTTCTAAGTTTTTGACTTGGGAAAATATGCAGATTATGGAGTCACCCATAGAGAAATGGATTATGGAAGGCAGAATAAGATATGCTAATACTAGGTAATATTGATGAGTAAATTATAGTGAGATTTTCATATTGATATCCTTCGTGAAGGCTTTAACAGTTTATCTTTCCCAAGTCACAAATAACATAAGAAATCCTTTGGTGCAAAATTTTAAAAATCTACTCAGGTCACATTATTCTCTTCAAAGTAGAAAAAAGCAATATATTACTTATTATCATTACTTATTCCAATGTGACATTTTAGGGTCCTGGCATCATAGACACTAGGATACTGGATGAATCTTTCTGCAAATGCCTCACTTAATACAAAGTATATATTACTGCATATGAAAATGTACAGAAAGTGGTCATCTCTTCCAGCTGTATGACATAAGAGAAAGTGCTAAATGAACTTTTCAGATGTTGACTTTCCAGAAATTGCTATCAATTGAGTTGTGCTCCCACTAAAACCATATAATGTATCCTAACCTGCGGAACCTCAGAAGATGGTTTGTGGTTAAAGAATCTTCAAGAAGGCTACTTTTAATGGTGACACTAAGGTGACCCCTAACCTAGCATACCTGATGTCCTCACACACACACACACACACACACACACACACAAAGCCACAGATTGATATTAATGATATAAAAACTATTTGAAGACATTGAGACAAAAAACAACCATCTGACATCCAAAGAAAGACCTCTGAAGAAACTAAATTTGATGACACTTTGATCTTGGAATTCCAGATTCCAGAATTGTAAAAAAAAAAACTTCTTTAAGGCCCTCAGGTTGTGGAATTTTATCACAGCAGTCTTAGGAATATGTAAACAGAAATTCAACAAAGTTTTGCAGCTTGTTGGTATTTTTAGAAAAAAAAGTCTCAACTTTCAAAACTGACTTTCTTTTCTAAGGGCCCCATGCTGTGTTAAAAAGGTGCATTATTTTCTTCCATTTACTAGTATTCACTCTTTTTGGTCCTCTTCCATGAAACTGAATTTTCCTACTGGGCCAGTAGAACAGACAGTAAAACAATGCAAGCACTTGCCTATAGCTGCTGGGACAATCAAGTGTTCTTATAGATGAAATGGCTCCTACTTCTTCAAGTTCAGGAGGACATACACTGCATTATTAGTTATTGACTTGCTATTACACATCTAGCTATTTTTAATATAACCTTTGTTAACACATCACTTTAGTTAAAAATACCAGTTACCATAGTGTCCTGTTTTAATTTGATCAGTGAGACTCCATTTTACTGGGCCAACTGAACAGTAAGTGGTAAGTCAAAAACATCTGAATTGTGAATTTTGCCTTCACAATACATAACATATGTTTCATCTCTTGGTGGCTTAGTTTCATTATCAGAAGGTGAAAAAAAGAGCAATAAGATGTTGTCTAACATCCCCCAGAGTTGCAGAGTCCAAGAATATAAGTAGAATCACCTCAACCATGTTGCAACAAAGATCTACACTCAGAAGTGGAAGTCATTCTTTTCATACAAGGTGATTTGCCTTTAAAAAAAAAGACAAACTTTTGATTTTTCTTTTTTTTTAAAGAGAGTGATGCTAAAGTAATTACACCTCCTTGACATTTATATAAAGAGTTGTCATTTGTAAATTACTTCACAGGTATTCAAGTGTGAAGGAAATCTTTGGAACTCAAAATTACTCTAGTAATTCCTGTTTCCTCTGGAATGTAAGAAAATCTCTATTTACAAAATAAGCACAGAAATTCCTTTTAAAAAATAAACAGTAATCTCACTGATTAACACTTCAGTTACTTTCAAATAATATTATTTCAAACGTTGAGTAATATAATAAACACTGATACTTTATGAGTTAAGCCTAACATTTGCTTCATTTTGTTAAGTAAACAAAAAATGCATATTAGGTGAAATCTCCCATGTCTTTGGCAATCCCAATTTTATCTCTATTCACAGTCAGTCACAAAACTAGTATTCATTTGCATTATCTTCCAAGTCCTTTAAATGTTAACAAAATACATATATGTTCACAAACAGCACAATAGCAATCATCTTGCATCATTTTCATTTCTTAGTTCATAACTTCTGAACCTATCTTTGTTGGTTAATGCAGATAGCAGATATCATTATTAGTGAGTTACATTCCAAAATGCGTACAAGTCAGTGTACTTATGCTTCCATTTTGTTCCCTTATATCATGCTTAATTGCTTGCAATTCCACATGATTATATACTAGACCTCCTTTTATGTCTCTACTTGTTGCATGTGTGTAAGAGTATGTCTTATTTTTGTCTTGAGTGGGCCATAAATTCTCATGCAATCAAATATACTAGGCATTTCCTACATGCTCAAAATTCTTGCTATTCAAAGCTTCATGATATTTGAAATGTTGAAGATTTGCATTTGATATTATCAGATTACTATAGATGTATCTTTGCACATCTTTAACAATTATTCAAATTACCTATCATATGGGCATTCATACTATTTATTTTGGAATGCTTATGCTCCACCATACTTGCAAATAATGTCACCATACTAACACCTGAAAATTGTGAATAGGTTAGCTTATATACAAAGACATTTTGAAGATATGATTTTTCAGAATTTTGAGATAAAAAGATTATCCTGAATTATTGAGGTGATACATTTACAATATATGCATCATATATTTCATGAAATATATTTAATTTCATGAAAAATTATGGCCCAACTCCAGGCAAAATACTAGAGAATTTCTCTTACACACATGCAACAGACAGAACATGTAAAAGGAAGTCCAGTACATAATCATGTGGAACCCACCAAAGATCCAACAGTCCTATAAAAGAAAGGTAAAAGACAGACAGAGGTGATAGGAAGAAAGAATCAGAGGTAGGAATAACATGAGGTCATGAGCTAAGGAAAGTGGTCAGCCTTTAAAAACTGAAAAACAAAAGGAAACAGATTTCTACCTAGAGCCTCATGAGAAAGCACACACACCAAAAAAAGAGGGAAAAAGTAACATTTCAAGATTTAACTTCCAGGATTCAGATGGAGAACTGCACATAGTAAATTTGTATTGTTTTAAGTCTTAGGTTACTTTAATTTGTGACATAATCAATAAGAAATGAATATATTCTATTTCCTTTAGGCTGTCTTTTTCTTATGTAAGAATTTAAGAAGTATGATCGCACACATACATGACAAATATAGAAGTACATAGATTCTGTATAGTAACTGCCTGTTCATTATATATTTCACAAATATATATACTCATTTTTTTTCCATAGTCTTTCTTAGGCATTTTTTTTTTAGTTGTTCAATCTTTTCCTTTATAGCTTAAACTTTCCAGTGCCACATTTAAGATTTTCCCTCAATCCAAATGCCATAAAGTCTGCTCTCATATTTAGTCATCTAGTAAACTTTTCTACTTTTCCATTTAGGTTAGGTCACCAATTATTTTGATATGCATTTTTATGTATGATGTTGAATATATAAGACTTCTATTTTGGAAATGTGTGGGTGAAACACATTTATACTTGTCTAACCCACATAATTTTCTAATAACGTTTCCAATATCCAGTGTTTATTTTGCCAAAGAAATTTCCTCAAAGTCCAGAGTGCTAGAACTTTTTGTTCATTTTAACATACTTTGCAGTCAAAATTTTAATGTCTAAGATTTTTTATTTCCTTCTGTTGTCTTTTAACATATCACACTTTTATTTATGAACTTTGATGTTTTCAGCAATGTTAATTATAACTTATTTTTTGTTAACTATATTTGATAGTCTCTCTATTATCTCCTTTTACCCCAAGTTCTTGATTTCTGTTCATTTTCGTATCAACACTTTGCTTGAGATTTATCCCAAATTTCTGGTGGTCCTTTGCTGCTGTGAATTAGAAGAAGGCACCATAAACAAACTTAAAGTGCTTTACTGTGGGTGGGTCTCAACAGATGGCAAATATTATGGTTGGCTGAGACTAGAAATCTCACACCATTTTACTGAAGATTGTAAAATGCTGGTTTCCATCAGTCTTTGTTATAACTATCTCTTCCTCAGGTCAAAATCCTCTGATCTCTTTTGCTATGTGAGCAGAGCTGGTTATTACTTTTATGAAAGCTGGGTGGGGAAAAGGAGCTGTCACACTTTCATAAGCTATGTGTGGATTTTCATTTACTTTCCATGTTCCCAGTATGATGTTTCATACTTACACTATGTTTTGCAGGTAAAGGAGTTATTTTTAGACACATTGAACATATTTGTCCACAAAGTGCCTACCACCCTTCAGCCTTTTAAGAATCCTCTATTTATTAGAATACAATAGACAATACTGTGGTAACAAACCCTGAAATCCCAATGGTTAAATAGAATAAGTAGCAATTTTCCTTTCACACAGTCTCACACAGGTTATTTGGATCTTTTTGAAGAAGGTATTTCTCTACTTGAAAAGATAAGTATCTAATGTGTATCCATCTTGAGACTCACCATTTAGAATATTTGGCATCCAAATTCATCTTTAAAAGGCAAAAACAGAGTAAGAGAATGATTTATGACTAGCTTAGAAGTAGTTCACATTAATTCTGCCCAGATTTCAAAGGCCAAATCTCAAAGAAAATTTTCCACTATCATTGCAATGAGACAGTAGAATATGTATGTCTATGGAAGGTGCAAAAATGAATAAACACACTGCTTTGTGGCTCTGAGTCAAATGCAGCTGTGTCATGTACACTGATTGGCTTCTTGCAGAACTTCCAATCTGAAATGGAGTTTTTGGCTTTTTCCACTGTTACTAAATCACCACTCATCTATCTGCTTTCCAGATCTCAAAATTTGTTGACATTTCTTTTCAGTTCTTGTTCTTTCAAATTGAATTTTTTCTTTGAGCATTTGATTTCTTTATATTATTTAATTGGGAATCCACGATATAATAGTAATATATTATCATGGTCATTTTGCCATATAGACAGTAACCTAAAAAACTTTTTTTTTTCAGATTATTGGTTAAATTAACATAAAGCTTTGATAAGGTCACATAGTAGTAAAATATATAGAAATTAATTACTAAAAGTTAAGATTTACCTTACACATAGAAATATACTAGTTAGAATTGAAAATACATGACTAAATTATTAATTGCTATTTTATCCCTATTAATCTTGCTCTAAAATATATAGTATGTTTATAGAATTTAATATTTCCAAAATATGTTTTACAGTTCATGAGCTATTTTTACAAAAGTGAAACTTTAACTAAGAAAGTACTTTAGAAATTTTCATAAAACAGTGGGTCAGTCAAAAGCACAGCTATTCTATTTAGAAAAAACACTGCTATCCAGATGGTACCAACCTACCCAAATGATAGCATTATAACAAAGGAACAATTTCTACCAGAGCTTACAAAATCTAACTTAGAGAATGATTGCAAGATCACATCATGAAAATAACTCCAGGGAATAAAATGTGAATGGAGAAATGAAGGGAAAAGAACCAGAACTGAAAAAGGCTTAAAAGACAATAGATTTGGGAAATCAGATAGGATATATGTCATTTATTTTAATGATTTTGACTCCAAACTAGAAGCATTTTCTGCCAGTAGTCAAACTAATAGGGGTATCTGGGGTGAAAAAAAATTATAACCTGAAGATAAAAAAGTATGCATCTTCAATGCTTTGCTTGACAGCTTTAAACACCAAACTAAAATGTGAGCACCTATGTCTATATAAAATTCAGCAATATACTTAAACAAGTGTAGTTTTTAAAATGTTACCTGAAAGACAATTTCAAAAATATAAGAAATAATTTAAAATTTTTAAGAAAAATATTAAGTACTAGAGAGAAAATTTACCTGAAAGTTTATGAGTTGCCTGTTCTTTATAACCTTCCAGCTTGGTCAAATTAACTTGAGTCAATTATTTTTTGTTTGGTAAAAACAGTTTTTATTTTTGATAGAATTTATAACTAATGGAGCTACTACTTGAGTTATATAATCTTTTCCTTCCTAATTCCCAATCAAATGAAAAATAGTTATTAATAGGCCTCTTTATTTCTAATTTTGATTTATAAATTCTAAACTTTACAATAAGTAGTAAACCTAAAATCATGAATCAACACTAAAATAGCAGTACAGAATTATATTATAAAAATGCTATTCAGCGGTTTCTATGGGATAGAGACTGTTCTATAACTATCAACACACAGATATATTGAGATATTAAATTCTTGAGAAAGAATATCTTTGAGGATGATATTATATCAAAATGGAAGGTTTTTAGTATTGTGATCATTTCCTGTTAGCATAAAACATTATTCAACAGAGATTTAAAATTCAATACTAAGCTCAGAGTAAAATGGATTTACCCTCTCCAAATCTCTAAGAGTACTAAGAATGATATGTAGTTACCTATTTTGTGGATGTGTGTGTAAACAGAGATGAAAGCACTATCAGCAATCATCTGAAGGTCTCAGCCACTACCCTCATTTTATAGAGTAATGAAACCAATATCCAAAAATGTTATGAGATTTTTCAACAGTCATTCTGCAAAAATATAAAATGGCCAAGACAAAAATTAAAATTCTCTGTCTCTGTGATGCAAAGAATGTGTATAATTAATCTAATGAGCATTCTTAGTATAATATCAAATTTATCAAACTTGAAAGTTGCTTTGCAAGGGAAAATAAAAGCCTATCTTGACCTCTTGTTTTAAAGAACAATGATAGCTGCCTGATTATTTCTTAACACTGCTAACAACAAGAATAGAAAATAAAAACGTTTTACTTCAGTTCATAGCACTGATTACAGGAATACAAAAACACATATTTCCAAATCACATGTAAGTTTAAAAAAATCACAGATTAAGCACATTCAGGTGCAACCAACTAGAGCAGAAAACAGAGGTGTGTCCTGAGAGGTTTCATTAAAAAAGATTCGAGGGAAGTAAAATATGACATACAGACAAATTATTTCCAGAGAAAGAAATTTAAAATATAGACTAATTTGAAAATGCAAAATATAGGTCAGAATTCAGTAGTTCACAGCACAGACAAAGAAAAGGTCAATGAAAGTTCGTAGGGCTAGAAATGGAATGAAATAAGCATTCCTTTGGAAGATGATCATATATAAAGATAATGCCAGATAGTTCTTAGAGATGAGGCAATGATGGGAAAGAAGGAAACAGAAGGCAATATTATGGATGCTGCAGAAACAAAAGTGAAACAACTAATACATAAATGTCCCCCCCACCCCCCCAACCAGTAATAACATCCATAAATGAAACTTTACAAAAGCGATCAGGACTGATGGAGACATTTTTGTAATAGGAACTACGTTCAAGGAAAGAATAAGAAGCAGAACACATTCATTCAAACTACAATGAGATAAATCAGAGAACGGAAAAGATTTTCTACTGGTGAAAAGTCTCCTCTAAACAACCAGTTACAAAGCTGAAATATACTACACATATCCTATAATACAACATAAGGAGCAGAGTAAATATCCTTAAACATTTGGAATTCTTTTATAATCCCACTTTGAATCAGAAACACAAAAAATGAGGACATAATGGACAAATGACAGGAAGAAATGAAGTGAGAATTGATAGAAGTCAGGAAAAAAAGATCATTGCAAATATGAAAGCTGAATTAAAGGATATCCAAAAACAGAATTAAGAAACAACATAATACAGGGTATTGAAAGAAAAAATTAGGGAAAAAACAAAGAGAAATAAAACTTTTTGAAAGATGTCAAAAAGATAAGAGAAATAGGAAGGTAGATGAAGTGGAAACTCTGTAGTGAGGTGCAAATTAGGTATCTATATGTCAGATATCCCTGGGAGTAAAAATAAATAAGGTGGAATAAACCAATGTTTACAAATATAAACCTCAAAACTTACAAAAACAAAATCAGATTTGAATCTATGCATTGAAGAATCAGTGGGTAACAAGCAAATTGAACCCAAAATAATCAATGAAGAAACATATACTAACAAAACTAGTTGATTTGAAAATAAAAATAATCAGATTTTCAGGCAAATTGATGAACACTAGTAGGGAATAAAAAGAAAAGTGGTGTAAGATTTCTCAAAAGCAACTTTAATGTCAACACTGAAAAGGATTTAGCAATTTTAAAATAAGATGAGAAAAGTGAAACAAGAATATCATACCTTGCTAAACTGTTCTTTAAACAGTTTTCAGTTTACCAAATTCAGGAAGTATTACATATTATGACTTTCACAGGGGAATGCTAAATGCAGCTAACCAAAGAAAATTTGGAAAGTTTTGATAAAGGACTGGACTTAACTGTTTTATAATTATAAATAAAAAGTTCAGGCTTACATGAGTGTAGACCAATGGGTACAAATCTGACAATTAGAATTTACTTAAACAATGGAAAGATAAGGAAGAGAAAAAAATTGAAAAGTAGAAAAATATAGTTTATAAATGGGACTCATTTAAAAGAAACCTAGTGTAATATAAGGCTTAGGTTAGAAATGTAGGAGGGAATATAACATAAATACATAAGAATTAAAAAATAAAAAATATATATTAAAATGCAAAAATTATACACCAAACAAAAATGCTGTGAATAGCATTTTATATACTGTATTTAAACTTAAAAATGACAGAATTGAGAACAAATAGAGTAGTTATGTCAACAAATGTGAATAAACTCAATTTATATATTAAAGGAACTAATGCTTACATTAACTCATAAAGCAAAACTGAATTCCATGATGATGTGAATAAGAGACATCTAAAAAATAGATTACTAAAACAAGCTAAAAAACAAAATAGGCAAGTCTAAATGGCAAATTAAAATAATAAAACACATGTGTGCAAACCTTATATCAAAGTAAAATTAGTCAAAAAAGAATTAGAAGAGATAAACAAGGATGCTTTATAATTTTTTTTTTTTTTTTTTAGACTAGGTCTTGCTATTTTTGCCTGTAGAACCGCAGGCTCACATTGCCTGGGGTACCACAGACTCAAGTAATCCCTAGCCTCAGCCTCCCAGGTATCTGGGATTACAGGCATGCACCACCACATCCAGCTATTTTTTGGGGACTAGGTCTCACTACATGCCCCATGCGGGACTCGAACCCTGGCCCTGGCTGTGGCTTCATAGGCTGCCACTTACAGGCATGCACCACCATGTCTACCAGATGCTTTATAACACTAACAAATACATTGCACAGTGAGGATTTTGAATATTTATGTGTTAAATTATACCATCAATGATGCATTAAAAAAATATGCTAAGGAAAAAAATAGAAATACAGGAATAATAGAATTTAACAATTATTTTCAGTAAAAGTCAAGTTAAGCATACAAAAAACAAGGAAAGAAACAATAAACTTTAAGTCTATATTCAATTAGTACTTATAATTAAATAACTTACACCAACAAAAGACACTTTACATTCATCCCAAGTACATAGAACATTCAGAAAGTTTAATGGCTAACAGATATAAAAATCAGAAAATTTCTATAGAGTACAGATACTAACCCAAGTGCTCCATATAAAATAATCCTGGAGATTAAAGAAAAAGATCTAAACACAAAGTTTTTTTTTTTTTTAATCTGAATTTACAGTATCTTTGTACCAAGGAGATACTGGGTACAAGGAAAGTGCAAAGAAAATTTATAGAATTTTTGAAATGTAATGATTTTAACACTAAAAGTTTGACTCTATAGGATTCATTCAAAAATAATTATCAGCAAATTTGACATATACTACCCCAAAACCTAGAAAAATAACAAAATAAATAAAAAGAAAGCACAAGAAGGTAACAATGCAATAGAGAACACAAAAAACAGAATACCTAATAATAAACCAAAATCCTGTTTTAAAAATAATCAAATTACACAGTGGAGTATTACTACTCAGCATTAGAAAAAAAAAAAAATCCACAATGAGATACTATCTTAAACCAATAAGTATGGCTACCAAGCACAGTGGCTCGTGCCTGTAAGCTTCAGCCTATGAAGTGGCTGGGACTGGGGATTGCGGTCCAAGTCCTGCTCAGGGCAACACAGTGAGACCTAGCCCCCCAAAACAGCTGAGTGTGGTGACACATGCCTGTAATCCCAGTTACCTGGGAAGCTGAGGCTGGGGATTGCTTGAGTCCATGGTACCCCAGGCAACAGGAGCCTGCGGTTCCACAGGCAAAAATAACAAGACCTAGTCTCAAAAAAAAAAAAAAAAAAGTATGGCCGATATAAAAAAACTGGGCAACAATAAGTGCTGGTGTGGATGTAGAGAGAAAGGAACTTTCTTACACTGCTGGTGGGAAAGTAAATTGGTCCAGCCACTATGGAAAACTGTGTGGAAGACCCTTAAAGTGCTGAAAATGGAACTATGATTCAATTCAGGGACCCCATGCTTAGGAATTTACCCAAAGACTACAAAAACCCTAATTCAAAAGGACACTTGTATTTGAATGTTTATTGCAGCATTATTTACAATAGCCAGGATATGGTAAGAACCCAAATGCTCCAAAGTAGATGAATGGATCAAAACTGTGGTATATGTACACAGTAGAATATTCATTAATGAAGAAAGACAAACTTATGTCATTCACAACAACATGGTTGAAGCTAGAAGAAATCATGCTAGCAGAAATAAGCCAGAAAGAAAAAGAGAAATTTCTCACTTACATGAGGGAGACAGGGAAAACAAATAAACAGACAAGAAAAACTTAAAAACTATCAGCAGAACTGAAATATAGAGCAAGAGTGAGAGAGGGGCAAAATCGGGGGTGAGATGGGCACAAAAAACTAAGATGATGATACACAGGTGAGAGGGTGGTGGGAGAACCCTGGGGCTGACAACAATGTAAAATAAGTAAATAGTAGAAAAATAAAAATAAATTAAAGACAGGTATATCTAAAAAAAATTTAAAAATTAAATTCTTGCCATTTATGACAACATGGATGGAACTGGTGTGACTCAACTAAGTCAGAAGAAAAAAGGAAAAATACCTGATGACCTCACATAGTGGACTATAAAGAAACAAAGTAAAATGACAGTTAAAACTGAGAAAAAAAAAATTGTGAAATCTGACTGTATGACTGAGGTTACCAAAAGGGTGAAGGGTTGTGGTCAGCAAATGGTGGAGCAAGACCAGTTGACAAGGGAAAACAATTATTAGTCTCTGATGGTGTGGTTATATACATATGAAGAAGTGTGAACCCCAACATATATATAGGATTGCAAGCCAGTGTTACATCAATAAAAAATGATTTAATAAATGAGAATCAACTAAATAGATAAACCATTATTATAAATACTACTTGGAGAAACACGTGTGTATAAAAATTAAAAGGTTACAGTGTAAATAGGTTTTGATGTTATAAATAAAATAAAATATATAGAAAATGCATCATTTCTCTTAAAAATCATTCTCTTAAGAACATAGTCAATAAAATATAAAGATTTTTAAAAATATTTTAATAAAATATCAGATAAACTTGGATTCACAGCGAAATTCTATAAAGGTTTTAGTGACCAGATAATCTCAAAATTTAAAAGTTGTTTAGAACATATGAAAGAAAGGTTCTTTATTACTTTTATGAAACAAGCGTAATATCTTACCATGACAAACAGAGCAAAATATGTCAAATTGGACTATATATAACAAATACAAGACTAAGTCAATATTTTAAAATATATAAACATAATTCACTATACTAACAAGTAAATAGCAATTAAAATATCAAAAACCTGATTTTCAACAATGATAGCAATTCCATCCTAATACAATCTCTTGACACAATTTGGTAAACAAAATGGGTATGTACTTAATATCATGTGCACATATGCTCAAACACACACACACACATACCAGGATAGACTAAGTCAGAACCTGGAAATGTGTCACTTTAAATGACAAAATTACTTCTCAGATTGAATCAATCAAGGATCTTGAAGTAGAAACTACCCTGGATTTTCCAGGTGATCCTGCTACATAGGATCACAGATTTTCTTAAATATAAAAGAGTGATACAAGAGAGTAAGTATCAGAGAACTGTTTCAGTGAAATATTAGAAGAGACTATATTACAGAGAAAGAATGCAAGTGGCTTTAGAAGCTAGAAAAGAAATTAATAATCTGCTAGAGTGTTCAGAATAAATTCATTTTGCCAATAACTTGATTTTATTTCAGTGACAACCATTTCAGATACCAGAACTACGGAGCTATAAAATAATAAATTTGTTGCTTAATTCACTCAACTTTCGGTAATTTGTTATAAGAGTGATTCAAAAATAATACTTCTATCCTAAAACAAGAATCATATTTAATAGGGAAACCCCAGAGAGATCCTCAGTGAGATTTGAGAGAATTAAGAATGCTCACTACCCTCATTAATATTTAATATTTTGTGCAGTCAATACATTAAACTCAAAAAAAGCAATTAGAAGCATAGGAATCTTAAAAAGATGTAAAACTATCACTACTGGCTGGTAACATGACACTATATCTGAAAATCACTAGTAAATAAATGATAAAAATCATACAAATAATAAAAAAAATTCAAGAAGTTATAACCTATAAAATAAACATAAATCAGCAGAAAGTTTTATTAACCAGTTAGGGAATATAATGGCTAACAAAACACTATATACAATAGCAACAAAAATACACAGTACTTGAGAAAGCAATTTAAGAAGTGTTCAGATACCTATAAATAAAACGATAAAATACCCCTAGTAGATTCATAAATAGACTTGAAACAAATGAAAATATATTCTTTGTTTTCAGTTAGGATGCCTCAACATCAAGCGATTCTAAGTTAATTTATAAATTTAATATAGCCACAAAAAAGTTCTATAAGATATTAAATTATATTGGCAAAGACTCTCTAATTCTCTAATTAAAATAGTTTACACTGACTCATAAATAAGACAAATGAAATAAAGTCAGTAACTCCTCTCACATAACTGTTATTATCACATTATTAAAATTATCTTAGCCTTGATATTTTTGTTGATCTCTTACTCTTCCTAATGTATAAATTAAGCTTTATTGAAGAAGGTTTATAGACATAGTAAAAAACAGAGTACATAGGACTTAGTACTTCCAGTACTTCAGGCATCCATTAAGGGTCTTGAAGGCATAAACTGCAAATAAGGGTATACCTCTAATATGCATGACACACATTTTATTTATAGACAGACAGATAGACAGACAGACAGACAGACAGACAGACAGACAGATAGATAGATAGATAGATAGATAGATAGATAGATAGATAGATAGATAGATAGATGTTATCTATATGTCAATTTGATTATAGAAGATTTTAAAGTTTCAACAAAACCAAAGTCACAATAGACAAAGTCAAACCACAAATTATCAACGAAAGTCAATATTAGAATATATATCACAGATGTAGGCTAATATCCACAGCTATATATATCTGAATGTTGAAACAAAGAATAAGTATTAAATGTATATATATATATATGTATATATATATATATATACAGGAAAAGAACATAGACAATTCACCAAAATATCTATAAACACACACCTAAATATATGAGATACATATATATATATATATATATATATATATATATACACACACACACATATATATGTATATACACCAAATTCATCTATAATGAGAATGCAAATTAAAATATTATGGTATAGTTTCTCACATTTAGAGCATTCATGTTAACAAAAATTCAAGTTTGATGATATATGCCTCTGTAAATTTGTTATTGAGAACACAAATGAAGATGCCATTCCCATGAAGGAAGATTTGACTGCCAAGATATCTATCTATCTATCTATCTATCTATCTATCTATCTATCTATCTATCTATCCATCTACCTATCATCTAGCTATCTATCTAGCTATCTATCATCTAGCTAGCTATCTAATCTATCTGTATGTATATATATATATATTTTTTTTTTCACCCAGCAATCACACTTCTAGGAATTTATCATGAAGATATAGCTACAACAAATATCAAAATATCTGAGGAAAAGATTATTCATTGAAGAATTACTTGTGATTGCATAATATTAGAGATTCTCTGATATTTAAGCATAGGAAACATAATGATATTCTTTATATAAGAATAATAAAAGAAAAACACAGGGAACATGAACTAGGAAACAAGAAAGCCAACTGTCTTCCAGTGTTAGAGGACTTAAGATGAAGGTAACTAAGTGATATACCGTAGCTTCATGTACACTTTTGATTTTTAGAGACATATTAATGTTCATAATAGTTTTAAAATAAAATTAGGTAAATAAGGATGAGAAAAGAGATAACATTTAAAAGTGAAAATAAACAAAAAAGAGAGAAAAGGAAAATTCTTCCATTCCTGTCCCAAGTGATACAACAAAAGTAATAAAATCTTTCAAAGACTATGTTATGAAAGAACATTTTTATTTAGGGGTCTCACTTAGCTATTTTGGGGAAGGAATAATTTTCTTCCAAAACTACTTTGGGGAGAAGATAAAAAACAAATAAAGTAACTGTAATATTTGAGTTTTGGTTCTCATGGTGTCTTTAGAGTGCCAAAATTTATTAGCCTGCAGTAACTCCTTTAAGGGAAAATCTCAGTGCATTTATTTAAGATACATTTAACATGCATCAAATTGAACACAGCTCTTAAAAAAATTGCCCATGTCAAAAGTTCCTCTATTAAAATAAAACTAAAGGCCATTCATCTGAATTTTATTCATCCAAACAATAAATAAATAAATAAATATGAATCACTTTACTACTCACAAAAACAGACTGTCTAATCTACAGCTTACATTTATCAGATGTACTTCTTTTTAAAAAGGAGAAAGATGAAACAAAAATAAAACTGAATACTGAAAACTACTTTATTTTGTTAAGTATTATAAAAGTTCTAGAACAGCATCAGAGATAATCTGAAAGAAGAAGATGAATAGGCTGTAGAACAGTTATTTAAAATGTAATAATGAAACCTCAGAGAAACTCCTGTCAAAATAAAAGAGAAAAATAGGATATCCAATGAGACAAAAACAAAAGATCTTTAAACCCAATACGCAAATCAATGATGAGGAAGCAGAGTGGCACCTAAAGCAATACAGCTCCCTATCACATTACAAATAGAGCCCTGAAGGGAAAATTGCTTGAGGTGATTATCAAAAGTTACAATAATCAATGGGAGAGCTAGCAAAGGGCATTAATTAAATCTGGGTGATGTCCTAGATTGAGAAAATTACTTTACAGCAGGACTTTGCGTTATGGAAGCAAAAATAGGGTCCTACTATTTTAAACTATATGACAGTCTTTGCCATTATGAAACAAAGGAAACAAAATGCAAATTTTCCCTATAGTGACAGAGCCCAGGAACAGGAGAGTGATTTAAGTAGAGTTAGAGAAACCCAGATATCAGAACAATCTCCTTAAGTAAATAGACACACAATAACAATGCTTTTTTTGAGTGCATCCAATCCATGAAACAAAGGATCTGGATATGAATGTGAGAACTTTCAACAAAAAACCTGCTAAATTATGCAAACATAATTCATCAGGTTGATTAGAAGTGCGATGACACTCTGAGCAATGTGACCTCAGATAGCCATCAAAGATAATATTTCTGTTGAAGACTGCCCCCACTGAATATCACATTTTCCTAGTAACCTAATAATTTTATGACAGTTGTGAATAATTTCATTCATGACATAATATGTATGACATAATATGTATGTCATAGCTATGACAGTGTTATGTTTTACAAAAGTTGTTTTGGTTCAATATATAATGATTTTTTATTTTAACTCCAGCATCTAAGTGACTAGGTGCTGCCCTCACACAATTAAAAAAGGGGGTGTGTGTGAAAGAAATCAACTTTTCTTGAACCAAGAGAGAAGTGTAGTCAAGGTCAGATAGCATTCCCCTCAACTGAAAAAAACAAACAGATACTGCGAACAAAAATTACTGGTGAAATAGCCCAAGTGTAGAGACTCAACTGAGGTCTCAGAAGAAAAATACATGCACAAATCTATGTCTGGGCATACATACCACATACAAACTGCAGAAAATCGCATAAGATCTTGAAATAAACTAAGAGAGGAGTAAAAAACAGTTTCTCTATGGAGACATGAATCATACCAAATTTCTTTTCTTGCAAATTATAGGCAAATATAATTTAATGACTATGTTGCAAGTGAGATAGGAAAATGGGATTTAGAGTATTCTGTTATAAGGTACATGCACTATGTATGAAGTTGATTAGAGCCATTTTAATTTAATTAATAAAATTATAAGTAAACCTGAGGACAACCAAAGAAAATACTAAATATGAAATTATAATTGATATGTTAAGAGAAAAGAAAAATGACAACATAAAATGTTCCATTGAAACTCAAGAGATAGAAAAATAAGCAACAATTAAGAACAAGGAACAAGGACAATAAATGAAAAAATAGATACATTTGATAATTAGAATAGAATTCCATCAATTATATTTATTCTTTGTTGAATTAACACTGCATTAAATCATTGTATGTTTCAAGCATGCATCACTGAAAATCAATATCATATACACTATATAAAAAATTTCAATTTTACCCTTCACCATTAAAGATTCATGATACATATGTACCAGTTGAAAAACAAAGACTTTAAGAAATAATAAAAAAAATAAGATTCAACTATTGTGATCTATAATAAGAAATTCACTTTAAATAGAAAGACACGGGCAGATTAAACATTAAAGGGACAGTGAAAGATAACTGTGCTAACACTAATGAAAAGAAAGAAAATTGGTGCAATTTTTCTAGAAAAAGTAAATTTCATAGCAAGGAAAATTATCAGGGATAGAGATATTTTATAACAATAAAAGGGTCAAGTTTCCAAAACAAAGGAATCATTTATGTGTGTCTAACAATGTGTAAGGTAAACAATAAAGAAAGATAGAATATTAAAGTTGGAGACATCAATGCTCCTCTCAGTAATGGGTAGTGACAGCAAGCAGAAAATCAGCAAGGACTTAGTTGAACTGAATCCCACCATCAATCAAATATGTATAACTAGCACTTATGGACTATTTTATCTAACAATAGCAAAATACACATATTTCTCAAACTTTCACAGAAGATTCATTAGGACAGATAAAATTTATGGGTTATAAAGCATACTTAAACAAATTTGCAAGTACATAATTCATACAACATATGCCTTTAAAACACAATGATGGTTAAGTTATACATCAATAATAGAAACCTGGCTAGAAAATCCCCAAATTCTTAGAGCTTAAATAACACACTCATAAATAATACCTGGGTCAAAGAAGATGTCTCAAGACAATATGTTGAGCTAAATTTTAAAAAAACAAATGCAACTTAAAAAAATTTGTGGGATGCAATAAAGGCCGTATGTAGAGGAAAATTATGACATGAATTCACATACAAGAAAAAAAATACCTGAAGTCAGTAACTTATGCTTCTATCTTGGGAACCAAGGGAAATAACATCAAATAAATGCAAAGCAAATAGATTGGAAATAATAAAATTTGAGGTAATCAATAAAAACGAAAAGAGGAAATCAATGGTCAAAATAACTGAGACCAAGAGCTGGTTCTTTGCAATGATTAATATTGATAACCAATTAGTCAAAAAAAACTATCAAAAAAGAGAAAATGCTAAGTACTAATAATATTAGTAAACTAACAAAAAGATAAAACATTAAGTACTAGTGATATTAGCAATCAAAGAGCTCATCAATAATGATCCAATGGACATTAAAATATATACACAAAAATATATTAAAACAAATGTATATTATGGTTATAATATATGTATAACTGTATATACAGTAAATATTATATACATTATTATGCATATTAACAACATAATATTCAAATGAAATATTATACATTGTATATTTTCTATACTCTCTTTTAAAACATTATATAAAGACAGCATTACCCTAATACCAAAAGCAGACAAAAATATTATGAGAAAATAACATCAATATCTCAGTATCTGTCATGAACATATATGCAAAATTACTCAACAAAATAATAGAAAATAATATCCCCCCCAAAATATATATGTCCTTTAGCATTTACTAAATGCATTGAAAACATATGTACGTGTATAAATCTATACACAAATGTTTAGAGAAGTTTCATTTATAATTATGTAAACTTAAAAACAACCAAGATGTTCTTTAATAAATGAGTAAACTGTCCTACATCTAAACAACACAATACCGTTCAGTAAGAAATTGAAATGACCTATCAGTCATGAATAAGTATGGAGGAATTCAAGATACATATTGCTAAACAGAAGCCAATTAAAAGAGCTATAAATTATATTAATTATGTGATATACTGGTAAAGGCAAAATAATGAAGATGGTAAAAAGATCTTTGTTTCCAAGGTATTTGGGGGAAGATTTGATCAGTTAAATGGAGGAAATTTGAAGAATAATAAAAAGAAATGCCATATGATACAGAAATGGTAGATATTGGTGACCTTCCATTTGCCCAAACCCACAAAACGTACAACACAGAGTGATCTCCAATGTAAATTATGGGCCATAGAAATGTGTCAATAGATGCTACTCATCAATTGTAATAAGAGTACTACAATAATATAAGAGAAGTTATAAGCTTTGTGAGTGGAGGGGAAGAGAGTTGAAATAATTTATGGAAACTATTTCTCCTATAAAGCTAAAATTACAATTAAAAAATCTATTGACTAAAAAAGAACATGGTGAAAACAAGAAAACTAAAAATGCAAATGTTCTATATAATGTTCATTGCAGCAGAACACTATGGAGAATTAAGGAAACAATGTTTATACAGAATCCTACAAACATATCCAAACAATAATCACCCAAATCATCTTAATATTCTCAGCTTCACAGAGGCAGGCAATAAAGGGCAGAAAATCATTCTTCAATTCACCTTCATATTATATATGGCATAAATCAAAATAAGCACCAAATATAAAACATGCTTATTTGTGAAGTCAAATGAAAACACAAAAACAATCATCACGTTGATTTGTACATAAATAGGTGAGATATTCTTCTGAGTCATTTGCAGTCAACTGTGAAGCCTGAGAAAGCAGCAACGGATGGTAATGATTATTCCTAAACATGAGTGTTTCATTGTTTGGTAATTAAAGTAGTATTGAAAGGCATCTTAATTTAAAAGAATCTTGGTAAAATACTAATGTATCCATTTAAGACCTTCTGAGGGAAAATTAAATTCCACTTTCAACTTACTTTTATGAGTTTATGGTATGATATTTTATAATGCAATGTAAAATAAATTATAAATAACTTTGAAATGTAAACTAACTGCTTTTAAAGAGTTTAGTTCATGGCCTCGGTAGGTAGGTAATCCCAATTACTGCTATGCAAATAGGCATTTTTATCAAACCAATGTTCAAGAAAACACTCTTGGATAAACTTCATGCTACTATTGCTGTTAAGAAATCATGTACAATTCTGGCACAAAAGACTATTTAATCTTACAAACAAAAGTAGACAAAGACACAAACCAATTTAAAATAATGAATATCTAGAAACCCAATATTTATGTTTTTATGATTCTAAAGAGAGACTTCATCTTTTGTTATCCTAGTAGCAAAAGACCTTTTAAAAATTGGTTGATATACTTATAAAATATGGAAATATATGAATTCTCTTACAACATTGCACAACTAATTATTCAAGGATTCAGAGTACTGCCTGGTCTATGTTTTATAACTAAAATTGAAAAATTCCCAATGAAAATCCTAGAAACCCAAATCCCAAACTTTATTACCATTTTCCCTCTACAGAAAATCAAAAAGAAGCTCTACAAAATCTCACCACAAAATATCTTAGGTGAAAAAAAGATATAAAGACCTCCTACCTTAACATAGCATTTTTTCCGTCACTTCTCATACACCAAACCTGGCGGGTTTGAAAACCTATCTCTATGTCCCAGGACTTGGAAGGGTGATGGGGCTTGAAATTCTGATGTCTAAAGGTGACTCGCTCCTTAGAATCAGAACTAAAATCCAGAACAGTTCTTCCATTTAGGTTAATTTCTTTAAGATGAGGCAGTCTACATTTACTCCATGGTCCAACCTTAAGGCTAAAAGTGTATTCCTCTTCCCCGAGAGGACAAGAAACGGGAACATCACAGGTTCTCGACTCAGTCAAATTGGGACACTGCGACCCTCCATAGAGAGGGGGAGCAATGGCCTTGCGAGTTCTGTGCTGAACTTGCTTCCCACACCCCTTGCTACACTTGGACCATTGTGAAAACTCAGATACCACACAGTCCCGGGGGCAAGGAATGAGGCAAGCTTGTTCGGTGCGGGGCTGAGGGGCAAAGTGTTCACAAATTTCATTGGCAACCATGGTTCTGTTCAACTTTTGAACACAGCGCACTGTCCTGTGCTGCAGTCCGTGCTGAGCTGTCACGCACTCTGCAGTGTGGGGTCTGGTGTGGCCGTGGGTGGGAGGAAAGAGCACACAGTGGTGCCAGTCCAACACTTCCCACTGGAAGAGGTCGCTGTGCCAGTCACAGACTCGGAAGCAATTTCTTTCCTTTGGAGGCCTGTTGTTCTCATCACAGTTGGACAGGTGACTTGTCCACCCTTCAAAATGGAAACACCACAGTGCACGACTCTGGACTCCTCCTGGCCCACAGTCTCCTGTACACCTTCCCCAGGGGCCTATAGGCAGAAAAACAGGGTGTCAATGATGAGATTCCACGCTGCCACCCACCCAAAAAAAAAAAAAAAAAAAAAGCCAGGCCTATAAACACATTTTTCAATAGAACCAGTCAGTGAAAAACCATGAATTTCAGTGGACAATACAATTGAGTGGCTAAGCTGTGAACTCTACATCAGCTCGCATTTGCTCAAATCCCTGTTCCATCCCTTACCAGCAGTGCAAACTTGGACAAATTACTTCCAACTTCCTTAAGTCTTACTTACATGTGGGGGTAGATAATAAAAGCACTGACTTGTAGAGCTGTTCTGAGGATCAATGATATAATGTGGTGGCAAGTAAACAATACACATTTAATAAATGATCGGTATTACTATAATTATTAGGTTTCAAAGCCTATATATCTAACTCAATATTAATAATTTCTAGTTAGGCAGTGTTTCAGCTAAAAGAAAAGCCCTAAATCCAGGATTTTAATAAAGTAGGATTTTTCATATTTTCATCCCTTCAGCTCATACTCTTAAGTAGCTCAGAAGAGAAATATGTTTTTAAAAAATAAGCTGACAAAGTATCCTAAATATATTTCATTTTCTAAATAAAGTTCAGTTTAGGCTCTTGCTTGTAGAATGAATTGCATGAGAATAGAATCTGATACAGAGGGGAATAGCAAGGAAATAAAAAATGTGGGAGCACTCAATTACCTAGAGGGATTCTACCCCAAGAATCCTTTAACTATATCAGTTTTTATTTCTGATGGGTATCAACCACAGATAAAGCATCCAACATTAGTTCATACCATGCCAACTCATTGAATTAAACAATCAGCTTCTGTTGAAAAGAGTCTAAGAAAAAGACAGATGAGGGAGCACCCCACAGATTTTTCTCATGTTTGTTTATCAACTCCATAGAGATTCTCATTGACTTTATCCAGAATGTTCATCATAGGTCTCACCACAAAGAAAAGAAGTAAACATATTTTGTGTCAATGGAAAATTGTGTCCTCCTTTCTGTTTTACTTAATCATTTTATATGAACCTGAAAAATTAGCAAATGTATCCCTATAACCTTTGCTCCTGCACTAGAATTGCAATTACCATGAAGGCAAGTTATACCTTGAGAAGCACATCAATTAACACAGCAGAAAGATGATACGGACTTTCTTTTCAAATTCTGATAAAAGACCAAACATCCCACTGTTGCTTCACGAAATATATTCTCATATACAGCCATAGTATTTCTAGGAAGAGTAACTGGATACAGTCACATGCACGTAGAAGCTGTGTCCCTGGAGAAGCAGGTATTTGCATTTGGGACCACACACTAAAATGAGCATCTTCTTAGAAGGACAGTGGCAGTTTGGGTTCTGATGTATATAGTCAGCCTCACTGTTATGCTCTGAATATGTAAGCTTGGTGTTCTAGGCATTACCATGTTAGGCTACACTGACATCAAAGACTACGGGAAAGATTCATGTAGAAAACACCCTTGTCTCCTTCTAGGTCTCACACCCTAGAGACACTTGCTAAAACGGACAAGAAGTTTCATTGGGGCAAGTCACTCCCCCAGGTGTGTTGTCCCAGAACCAACTGCACATGACACACAGGAAGTGAGGCACTCAGCCCCACTGATTAAGTCAGGCAATTTCCTCCTAGATGATTCACAATGTTGTGCTTTGTAAACTGACATGTATGTGGTTAATATGAAAATTGCAGGCTCCAAATATACAGATGTCTGGAGTTGTTTCACTTTGAATATACCATTGTTGGCCCAAAACATTGCACCATTTGTGCAAAGTTTAATTGTCAACAAAAATAATCACCTAGTTAGTTGATAAAGTCATATTTCAAAAAAAAATACATAACTCATAATTGTTTTAAAAAATCTAAAATCAGTCTTGATACATAAAAGCTGTTGGATAAAACTAAAGGAAATTTTCTGATAAAGTATTGGGTCCCAATGATTGTCTTTATTTTTTATAGGTAGCAAGTATACACAGTTTTCCATAGAATTTTTGTGTGAATTAAAGAAAGTTAGAGCAAGAAAACCCAAATTATTTCTAACCAATCTCAAAAACATTCACATAAATTTTACTCAGCTAGTATCCTTACAAAGTGACATTTATTCTTACTTTTAAGGTATTTGATTAATAAGTGTCCAATTATTGAACTATTGTTTTTTTTTTAATCATTTTCTCACTGACTTTGAACATTATTAGGGTAGCTCTTTACATGTTATTTTAAATCACTAACACTTTGCAATATTTTGAAACTTATAAATTACTGTTCTCTTCTAGGCTTTTACAACAATCTCTATCACAAAACTTTACCAAAAAAGCAACATTTTTCTTAGATCAATGAATACAAAAATGTAACTTTTAAGAAATAGCTACTACTTTTATTCAGAGATAAGAATGGGTGTGCTTGACCTGACTTGTACCTTGAGACTAATATATATTCAGGAATTTTTCCAGGTGTTGTTAAATCAATCATAGTTGATATGAAATTAGCCATAGTGGGAGCATTTATATCACACTACAAATCAATAAAAATCAGAGCTTTATTTTATTTATTAATATGTAGTCTGTATATAGTACACCATTGGCGATTTATAAAACATTTTCCTTCTGTTGCTTATAAAAGTCCATGAGGTAAAACCAGGATGTTCATTTTATGACTGGGGGAATAAAGAAGCTGAGAGTTTTTGAGCACATACACCATCACACAGCTGGTACAGGGTAATCAGAATGGGGTCCAGGTGTGTATCCAAGCTAGGGATTTTGCCCTGCCTTTGAAAAAAAGTCTTTCCCAGGGTCTTCTTTGGTAGGTACAATTCTAATACAATGAGTATGGATATTTTTCTTAGCTTAGCCATGACTGCTCTTTGCTGTTTAATATTCCTTTGGATATGAGAATAAGTTGTCATAGAGGCACGTATAGAATGATTCATCCTCCTAACCTGAAAGATTAGAACAGAGGCTCTTGTACAGTAAGACATATGGATGTTTATAAACATTAGTCAATGCATTAAAGAAGGCAGTTAAGGAAGAATTCTTCTTCCTCATGTTCAAACTTTGCAGACAAATGAAATTTATGTAAATAACAAGCAAATGCAAAATGAATTGTGCATACTTGGAATAAATACAAAGTAAATTGCAAACAAGACATTTGAGATGGAGACAAGACCTCTAAGCAATTGACCTACAACAATTTGTATTTTTCAGGCATGAGGAAAAAAATGTGCTACATGATTGATGCAGTGGTGCTGTCTGTGAACCATAAACACACAAAGACACACACACATGAAAATCACAATCCTTACAGATTGATCTAAGGAACAAACAACATCACATTTTAATTTTCTGTACATATAAAATATTCTATTCAGAATATATCTTAGATAAATAATCTAAAGAACAAACAAAAATTCATCTTTTCAAATATCATTTAATGTCTTAATTGAAACAAAGTCATCATTTAATATTTAAATATTTCTTAACTTAAACAACTAAAATAAAATCTAGCAAAGTTGAAGTATGAAAATTTTAACTACAGCTATAATGTGACCATTATTTTATAAGACAATAATATACCTACCACTTCCCTTCATGTGAGCTAAACGGAGTTACTCTGGAATAAATAACTAAACCTTTTTAATCACATTAGTTTAAATTCACACTTTAAAATTTTGTTTTAGAAACTAGAATTTTGGGGCATGAAAGGATAGCACAGATGAACTCTAAAGTCATAATCAAATTTAAGATGGTGATTCCCCTTTTATTTTTGTCTGTGTTTTTGCAGAAAGTGCAAATATGTGAACACCCTAATGTAATATTCCTATAGAAGCAGAGAAGGACTGGCAAATTTTATTCTCTTAATCAAGTTACTCTTAGCCAGATTAGTTTAGATGAATGTATCACCCACTCAAAATCATCATGCCTAAGACAGCCTGCAGGTTACTTGAATTTTAGATGTGTGTTATTCACTAAAACTTCAGCAACAACAACAACAACAAAGAAACATTAAAGCAGGAAGAATAACCACTTACTGTTGCTTTACAACAATACTTAAACAGTGTTTAAGTTACTAAGCCTGATATGTCATTCATGCTGTAGGAAAAGATATTTGTTTTATTAATCATTTTTGCCAACCACAGCTTTTATTATCCTGACATTGCTTTATTTTTAACTTGGACAAGGTGATTGAAGAATGAAGTGAATGATGATGTATATTTTTAGTTTGTTGAACAAATTATTGTTGGATAATTACTGTAGTGAAATACTTATAAACCCCAAATTACAACATATGATATTCATCAATACAGCCTTAACCTATAAGTTGTCTCACCTTCAAGAAATAGCTTGAAATTTACTTACCAACTTCCATTTCTCATAAAGGTTTCACATACTGATGGTGGAATAATTAAAATAATACCCCTACTATACACTGGTCAATTATTTGAGAAATCAGATTCATAAAAAGATATCAAAGAACCCAGAGTATGAGGGAAAAAGTGGTGTATTCATCATTTGCTATTTGTCAGATATTGTATTAGACATTGAGAACAGGACACATTAAATAACTCTCAAAATCTGTGTACTGAAGTTAATACTATTTTACCCATGTGAAGAAACACTGTCCTTCCTTCAATCTTATATGCATTTCCTTTGTGAGCAGCATTAACAATGTACCATTAATAATCTAAATACTAACAATCATACTACTTTGACTTCTCAGAGTGCCTAAGATCTCAAGCAGCAAAACAGAAGTTGAGAGGGAAAACTGAAGGCAGGTAGACTGATGAGAGAAAGAAGATATGACAGTTTCCCAACTCTGTTTCTAAATCTACCATGATAATTAAAACCTCCACTAACAGAGGATGCACAAAGCCACTCAACCCTTTAAACTCTCAGAGAAAATATTTTGTTCCATTAAATGAACGATGCATCAGACATTGATGGAAATACAAGAACATAGACAATGTAAAAATAGAAATAAATGAGAAGGAATTTAAATGCATTTCAGTTTAAAAAAAAAAGGTCTATCGCATTATTTATTTACAGCAACCAAAAAATACCTTTGATTAGTAGTAAAGTACTTTTCAAAATGCACTCTTGTGGCCTGAAAGAATATGTTTAAGTATCCCATTAATTCTCTTTAGAACAATTTAACAGCAATAATTAAAAGCTGTCAAACATGACTTCATTTTCTTAAGTATAAAGATTCACTTTCAGAGATAATACATGGTTCCGTCCATGTATAACACAGAACATTTGGACTGAATACTTGTACAAGTAAGCATAAGCATCATTGCTAACATCCCAGGCTCTCTCTGTATGATTCTACTTTTGACACCTAACAACATATTCTAAGTCCATTTCATCTTTGTGGACAGATGTGTCTGCCTAAAAAGCAAAGAGCTTCTGTTACTTATCATTTCTGATTACAAATTATCAGTTGCCAGTGGCTAGAACATCCATTAAAGGTAGCTCGACAGCAAAACAGATTAGAAATATATCTAAATGACTTGTCAGCTAATGCAAACACCACAGAGACAGAAAGCCACCTTTTAAAAATTGTTTGTCAATATTTCTGGTTTGAATGCTTCTTTCAAAAAATTCTGAAACCTAAAATAGCTTCTCAAACCTCATATACTTCACTGTATTTTGACACAGAGAGGGTCTTTTCAGATCACAAAAACCTAGAGGCTACTAACTGCCTAGAAAGCAGGAATGGAAAGGTAATCTTAGAGGCCACAGTTTTAAGAGGAGGAAATGAATCCCAAACAAATTAAACGACTTGCCCAAGGTCACACAATCATTAGAAGTAGAAATACGACTGACAATTCCATTTCAGATGGCCAATCTGGGGATCTTTACACTAAATCACAATGGCTTCCATTGTAACAACTTCAAAACTGCAAGGCGAGTGTAATGACACTGTAAGTGGTGACCATCCAAGGTATGGGGGAGGGAAAGGAGGACAAATAGGTGGAAATGACATAAAAACACATAGAAAACAAGAAACTGATTGTTAACACTGAGAATTTGGGGTCTCTTGGACTGGCATCTGTAGCAAATAACTGCTTCCAGGTGTCCTTCACAATTTACTGTCACTCAAGACCTTCCAGTCCAAGCAAGGATGGAGACTGGGGCCTAAACTACTCCAGGATACCCAGTAAGATGCAGAATGTCAGCACACAAGGCTGCATTCTAAGATAACTATAGTAATAATAGTAACAGCTGCTGTTGGTTTTGAAAACCTACAAGCTTCTTAATACATATTTTCATTTTTGATATTACACTGCTTTGCTAAATGAGATCATAGAAGTATGAGGTCAAATAACTTGGCCATGGTAAACAGCTCAGGATCCAGGACACTGAAAGTTCCAATTCTATAAACTCCAAACCTTTCCCACAGAATTGGTATTTAACCAATTTTAGCAAATACCTCTGGAAAAAATGAAGGTTTGTAATTCCTACTGGGTAAAATACATTTTGAATAAGGTCTTTTTCAAATGCAGCTGGTGTTAGAGGCCCAGGGCCCCACCACTCTGAAAGCTCCTAGTCACTGGCTAGGTCCCAGCTCAATGGTCCGACTCAAGTGATGCACCAGGGCCCCTGGGGCTCTGTCACCTGTCAAGGGATATTTATGGGGTGCTGTCATCCCATACATATGGCTCCACTCAACTTTGACTTTACTTACAATAAATGCTTCAGCTAAGACCTCTAGATTCCCTGGAGAAACGGAAGAAAATCATTTACTCAGCTGTTTTGTATCTGTTAAATAGAAAAGCCAGTGAAGAGCAAGCCAGACACACAAAGGAAGAATGAATCCTGCACTTTGTTTTCCTGGAGGACTTTCTCCCTTAGTGCATGGACCACCTATGTAATGATTACACTTCAGGATGGCAAGACAGCTGTTTGCTTTACTCTACATAGAGGGCAAACTGGAACAGCTGCATGCAAGCTGAATTTTTATCCTGTTTTCCTGCCCTCAAAATGGGCTCTGTACAGAGAATGATCAATATAAAGAAGGTCTCATTTATTGTTGTCTATTAGAAGATCCCTGGAAAGGCTGCAGTGTTGGGACTGTGCACAAAACACTTTAAATAGACATAAATCAAAAGGTCAGGAACACATAAAACTATCTTAATTACCATGAAGTAAATCAAGAATGTAATTTGCATAGGACAAAAATTTCACCAGAGCAAACTCAAGATAACATATTCTTAGTTACTTCAATTTTCTAACAGTTACATAAAATATAGCATCTTTCTATTAGCTGAGATTCATATGCTGGACAAGCAAGAAAGAACACAATAGAAGCTCCATGGTAGATACAACACGTTGTTCATATATTGTTTTTCAAAGAAATATTTATTTCGGTTTTAAAAGAGCAATTTTTAGACTGAGACACTATTCTTGTCATCTGAAAAATAATTTTCAAATCACTATATTTGAAAAACTGAAAAATATCAATACCATGGAAGAATCACAACATTTTCTTATGTCTGGAAACAACTGGAAATGTATTTATCCTCTGAAATCTAATAAGATTCCAGAAGACTCAATATACAGAGATCCAATCCAGTCAATCACTCATCAGTTCATCAGTGGCTTCAGATCCTTTTCAGAATAAAGAAAAAAAAAGTTCACATGCCAGGGAAGTGCTTAACTGACTGAGTCTCACCCTACCACACAAAACATCCTGACCTGCATGAACCAGTCACCTTCACTCACTCTTCCCCATCGTTAGGCCACCTTTTAGTTCCTAGTTCTTCCACTGCTTCAAGCCCCTCCCCTCTGCTGGGCAGTCAAATGGGCATTAACTTATCACATGTTCCACCCCTTGAGTCCAACTCACTCTTCAACTCTTGATCACTTGCTTAGGAAACTCTTCTCTGTGTTTTGGTAGTAACTTATACTTCTAAAAAGCACACATCGCATTCACAGTTAAAATCCTACTGTATAGTTCTTACTGAAATATTTTCTTAACTTTTTAAAACTTTTATTGAACTGCCATGGGTTTACACCCTTACACAAAAATCAACTCCAAATGGATAAAAGCCTTGAACATAGACCTAAAACCACAGACACAGGAAAAAAAAAATAGACATGACATAGGCTTCAGTGATATCTGTGGATTTGTCCCAACCAAGAAGGAAAACAAAAAATAATATAAAAAATTGGTTCTACATCCATCTAAATTTGCACATAAATACTAAAATGGAGATACTCTACTGAAAGGGAAAAAATATTTTTAAACCATCCATGTGTCAAGGGACTGATATCAAAGAACTTGTTGAATACTTACTCTTCCTATTTGACTCTAAATATTATAATGACAGAAGTATGTAGATGTTATTCATCACTCTGACCTGAAGACTCACCCAATACATCACAATACTGCACATTATAAAGCTGGAACAAATATCATTGGAGGAAACAAAATCATGTTTAAATATAAAGAGAAGTAATATCACCCCTGGAAACTCATCATACCAATGGGTTAACAGTTTTACACAGATGATGGGAACGCTAAAGTCTGCTCAACTAAAAGAAAGAAATCTCCAACATAACGCTCGAAAGTAAATATTAGTTTTTCACAACTCTTTTGTAATATCCATTATTCTTTGTTGCACTTGGGGCCTCTTCTTGCCAGATTCCATAATGTCCCTGATTGTAGAGAGGGAACTTACAACTTCTTATGATTAGCATGTTAATGTGCTGCAACACCCAAGTCCACAAAAATACTTTTGATCATAGACATAACTCTAATCTGAACACCCTAATTCAGAAACATCACTCAAAAATTAAAAGGTTCTCAGAAAATTTAAACAAATGAGAACTACATATCCATGCTTATCATCCCAGCCTATGGTTCATAAGCCTAAAAAAATGGTAGGAGATAAAATCTCCTGGCAGACACAGGTTCATTACAGGAACACTGACAGCCATATGACGGACCTATGCTTGCCTCTTAGTAATAACCATGCCATGCAGTCCTCAAAGTAGCTTTACAAAGGGGACTAATTTTTAAAAGTACCCCTATATGTCAAAAGTTCCCTGGATATTTTAGTAAAATTGGCAGAAAGAATGAAAAGAGTAAATGTGCTCTCTCAGAGCTAGTTAACCTGATTATTCTCTCGGACACCCAGGAAAACAGGTAAGAAGGGAAGTGCTGGGAGGTGTGTTTTAAGGCTATTCATTTTGACCAACCCTTGGGTCTGTGAAGGAAGCACCAGAAAGGGGAAAAAGTCAGAAATCTGCCAGGATTCAGGCTTCTAACTAGAATCATGTGGACTCTGCAAAACCTGTCTTTGTTATCATAGCCTAGGAGGGTTCTGAGTAGGACTTTTATTCTGAAAGGTAGAGTCTGGGTCAGAGTACCTATATCCACGTTCATTTGGGGTTGAGTAATGGGAGAAACATGCTTAAACACTATATTTTGTTTATAGAAACACAGAGATTAGGAAGTGATGAGAGTCATTTCTGAAAATAAACAGTTTAACATGACTTTGGTTTTTGTGTCTGGTTCATTGAGGAAGTAAGAAGGTTGTGGTGGATGCTTCTGAGAAAGGATATTCATCTTCTAGCAGATACTTCTAGCTCAAAAGAAAATAAAAAGCTGCTGCTTCTACTCTTTTCAGCAAAATGAATAGAAAGAGACATGTTGAAGAGAGAGGGAGGGAGAGAAGAGGCAGGAGGGCGGAGGCAGGGGGGCTTTCTCCATTCCCCAGAGAAAATTTGGCTGTCTTGGATTTTTACCTTCTGAAAGACAGTGGGTTCCACACAGCAGAAAAACAACTGAAAGGAGTCAATACAGCATAGTTCTAGAAAGGATTACCAGCTAGTCTATCAGGAATAAGAGCCTTCTAAGTGACCAGAATGAATTGACTGAGGAATTGATGACTACAGAGAAAAAAATGTGAGAGTTTGGGGGTAATAAGTGTATCAACTAAATTAAAGATAAACAAGGGAAATCATGTATCTTGCACACTTAAATGCTTGAGCTGAGTGTCCAATATGACAGTGACCACAACACACAATAATTCAATGAATTCAAGGAAATAATAATAAGCATCTCCCACAAATAGAAGCACTGACAGACAGTCCCTTAGGACATGCAAGCCCTCTTTTCAAAGGTGCACTGAGAAAATCTATCCTCATTACCCTTTTCTAGCTGGGTGAATACATTCTATGCCCCACAGCCTGTCTTCTTTTTAGATCCAACCCTCAACCCCTGCTTCACTGGAATTTCACAGAGTGTTTTATAGTAATTCAATGACAATAAAAGTGCATTGAAGAAATATCTTTGAGTTAGGGAGTCATTTACATTTACATAATAAGAACAATAATTATTATAAGGCAACATTTATCACTTGATAGATTTAATGTTAGTTTACAGATGAGTGAAAACGTGCAGAATTTTAACAGTTTTTGGGACAAGGCAATACTGTGCTGTGTCCCAGCCTTTCCTGGAGTAATCATCCCCTTCAATTCCATGTGAAGATAGCATGCCAACTTTCAGCAATTTCTAAACTGTTTTCAGTGGAATGACTGCATTATCTGAGATTGGCAGTCAGGATTAGACTGATGTTAAATAAATTTGGAGATAAAGTAGAGAGTTAAATAAAATGTAAAGTTTCCTCTTTTTTAGTAGGATGCCTCAGATTTTTAATATACCACTGTTAAATGTCAAGAAGATACCCTACTGTGCAATGGTTCACACATTTCTTTGCCTGATATTCTTTTACTGAAGCAAAGAAACAAAAAGAAAATATTTTACATGCATGATGGCTTTTTTCTATTAGATGAGGTTGTTAATCGCATTCTCTGACATTAAGGATTATAGAAAAAATGGAGCAAAGTGTTCATAATTTTAATTTTTGAATCCATATCATAAGTTGAAGTTAAACTACAATTTCAAACCAAATTCTCACACTTGAGGATATGAGCACACAAATCACAAAGCAATGAACATATCTGAAAAGCTTTCAGATGATTGAATAAAGAAAATATGATACACAATGATACTCAATATGTGTAAGGATGAAATCCTACCACTTGCAACAATCTGGATAACCCTACAGAGCATTATGCTTAGTAAAATAAGACAAAAAAAGAAAAACATTGTATTATTTCACTTAGATGTTTACAGAAAAAACAAACATACAAATAGGTTAGCTAAAATAAAAACTTTCAAACAATAAAATTAATTAATTGTTGCCAGAGAAAAAATGGAAAAAAAAAAGATGGGTAAATCAGACAATCAAAATTTTATGGTAAAGAATAGAATTAAACTTTTAGTATTGATAAACTTAATGTAGTAAATGTACTTATTGACTTTTAATATTGCACACCAAGAACTTACACAATGTAATAAATCAATGCTACCTCAATTTTAAAATTTCATGAAAAGAAAACTAAGATCTACCACTGGTTCTGAAAAGTTAAATAAATGCTAAGACAAACGCAAAATACACAACAATAATGAACGTGTTTGTTATGTGTAAAGTAGCTGAGCATTTTCAAAGGCCTAAGATCAAACATCAAAGCAGGTAGAACAATGATAGGCTTCAGGTTGGAATGGAACAAGCCCATTAAGAGTAATCATTAAACATGTCACTAATTTACATCCTAATAAAAGTGCTGTAACTGCATGTGGTCCACTTCCTCAAATGTTAGGTTTTCTATACCATTTCAATCACAGTTTGTGTAAGGTTTAATCTAAGGACATGAAAAGATGTACTTTATTGGTCACACAGAGAATTATGTCAATAATATAGCTTTATTGACTTTGCACAAAATGCCAATAACATTATATAAATCCATATTTTGCAATAATACACAATAAACAGAATTGTTTTATCATTAACATAATTGTGTTAACATTATAGTACATAATATATGCTATACAATATATATGCTGTGTAATAAAGTCATTTTTATTTCTTGTTATACTTTATTTGTTATACTTTATATGCTATTATCTGTATCTATTATAGAGTATATACAACACTTATAATTTTTTAGACAGAATGCATATACTGTCACGTTAAAAATACATGTGTTATGAATGTGTGTATATATATCTATATACAGACACACATCTACGACTCCAGTTGAGTCTGTTAACCTTTTAATATGCTTAGCTGGTTTTTCTCAATACTCAAGCCTAAGCATACATTTTAATGACAGAAAATACTGTTTATCTGTATCCCTCATTCTCATCTACCACCAATAAGAAATAAGGACTTTTTTGTATAATATTCTTCTTTTTATACAAACAACCATTTAAACACACCACTTAGTTAAATTATTGTGCTTCTAAATACAAATATCAGAGTACTGATCTCCAACACTAAAGGGACTTAGTTCCTTCTCCACACAAAAAATGATGAAACACTGAAAGATTTTCTGAATCCAAAGTGAGTAATTTACACTCAGTGTCATTTTAGAATGAACTATGTTCTGTATTCCTGTTCTCCAAGAATCAATACTTAATTCATGCTGTGCATAGGAAAATGTAATGTTGAGTAAAACAATCTACTCCCCATAGAAGAGTGTATTACTTACTGTAACAGATTCTTACAACTCTTTATACCCCTTGTGATTTCAGAGAATTAGTGTGAGCACTTCATAATTCCTATCTTGATGAAATACGTTTCAAGTAGTTTCTACCACTTTGCGTAATTGAAGTCCACACTTCCCAATTTGCACTAAGATTTACTGGAGGTTTTCTTTTACTCTTTCAAGATAAATGTAGTCTCAGTATGAATCCCTCTCCTTTGCTGTTTTCCAGTTGTCCACATAAATCATGGGATATGCTGAGTAACTGATCTACTGAGTCCCAAAAATCTATATGGTTATCTTATCACCCAAAACTAACTTTCCTACTTAGTGAGAAATACAAAGGCTGGGCATTATTTGCAAATGCAGTCTTTTTAAAAATGTATTTATTTTTATTATTTTATTTTACATCATTATCTACCCCAGGGTTCTCCCACCACCTTATCACCATCACCTGTGAAGCATCATCTGAGTCTTTTGTGTCCTTCCCACCTCCACTTTCTCCCCCTCCCTCTCTAATGCTCTATGCTTCAATTCTGCTGAAAGTCAGTTTTAAATTTGTCTTGTCTGTTTTTTGCTTTCCCTTTATCCCTCATATAGGTGAGACCATCCACTATTTCTCTTTTTTTTTCTGGACAATGATGCTGTAGGGTCACCAGCACCTCCAGACTCCACTAGTCCTCTTTGATATACTTCTTTCAAGTGACAACTGCAATAAGCAATGGAGGCAGACAATTGCTCATAGTTCTGCCAGACAGTTCCTCTACTACACAGGTAACTGCAGATGCGAGCATTTCATCAGTCACTTTCGAAGCCTGGCCTGCATAGAGAATAGGCAGGAGCAGAGAGACATCTACAATTAGGATATCCAATAGCAACATCTTACCTGAGCATGTGTGCAAAGTAAATGAACAGAAACAGGGTGAACTGGGCAAGACCCAACTCACAGCATTAAACAGACTAACTTTAAATGCAAGTCAAGTACTGAATACAGCCAATGAAGGTAGCTAAAAGTAGGTTTGTATGAGGGGCTTTAGAACTATATACTATGCTTTACTTCAAATCTTGGTTTTGATTTCAGCATTCCACAACCTTAAGCAGCACATTTTGCCTTGAATCTTCAATCATTTCAACTGTAGGTTTATGAGAAGAGCTGGTATATATATAGTAATGCTCTTGATACAGTGTCTTGCACATAGCAAGTCCTGAAGTAATAACAAATCCATGTGAAAAATGTAATCACGCTCTTGATCAATGTGAGTTTTGTTCTGAGGTTCATAAATTAACATTTAGGACCAGATAATCATTTGTTTGGGAAGGCAGTATTATACTTTATGGAATGTACACATGCATCCTTGGCCTTCACCAATTAAATGCCACTAACACCCCTTGACCATAGCCATGACAATCAAACCAAAAATGTCTCCAGACATTGCAAATGTATGCAAAGTAGTAAAGATCCTAGAATTGAGAAAACATGATCTACACTGTGAGTTATTTCTAATAAAAATTTTGGGAAATGGATGACTTGACCATTTCACAAAGAAGTCCAACTACCTATCCAGGATCTCAGCGGTAATCAAGAAACAATCCAAAACAGCAAACCAGGAACCTAAACTGCAACCATGTGCTGAAAATCTTTAAAAATGTACATTCTACATAATGGAGATATCACTGATCTATCACTGTTCAGCATTCAAAGTTGGACTTGTGATTGCTCAGAGCAATGCTGGTTCATATCATTGTGTATTCCTCTTCTCCTCTTCATAGTAACCTTCAATAAATAAATGTTCAGAGTTCTTTCTCCCCATATGTTTCAGTTTTATTTCCTTAAGATCTACTTTGCCTTCTTCATACTTTGCTCTAAAAATAAGCTGTATTTTGTAATCAAACAGCCTCAATATGAATTGTGGCTCCTACGTTCCCTAGCTATGTGATTATGGGCATATAACTCACCTTAACTCATTAGCATTTTGAGAATCAAACCAGATTTTGTCAAGTAGATAGCTGTATGAACAATCGGGTCTTCACAGAGTCTGCTATGTGAAACAGAGGTGAAAGTCACAAAACTGGAGCTGTAAAGTGAAATAGTGTCCTCTAACTTTTCTCTGCAGGACCATCATTGAGGTGGTATGATTCTTTTTTCCACCATCAAAATGCAGTCAGACTAGCCTTGTAATCTTTCCCACAGAAACACAAGTTAAAAAGGAATTATACAACATCAACAAACTGAGTACAACTCAAATATAACTTAACTCAACCATCTATTCCACAGCTAAGAGACAGGAAATTGGCCTAGCGGTAGTTCTTGTTAGTGATCAAAGACAGAGTTTGCTTTTTTTCAAAAAGAGGGGCCATGGTCATCAGTAGTACAAACTTCTATGAGGGGATAGTAGAGCCCTGTGGCAGGCACAGACAAGTGATTCCTTTTCATTAGGCAGTTTGGGGAATAACCAAGTCATTCTCTACGGTGATTTTGAATGAGGACATTTTAATAAGATGCTAAAAATCCTCAAAAAGAAAACACCAAAATGCCAATGATTTTCTGCTCCTACCACTTCAAAAATCAGAGCAAAATTTCCCCTAAAATTCCCAAGGAAGTTTAAACTATATGGCCATTTTGAATTCCAAATGCAGAGTGATGTTTAAAAAAAGTTTGGGTGAGAATTCTAACCTGTGTTAAAATTTACTAAGAAAAAATTCAGATTGATTCTTCAAAGGAAGCAATGAACAAATATTTTTCTTCCGTTATACATTAAAAAATATGAAAGTCTTAACACATATAAAAACATCCTCCTTAACACCCCTGAAGTTATTTTTAATGTCCCCTGAAGTTATTTTTAATGTCCTCTGACAAACCTTTTTCATTCTCTTTAAGACATTCAACAAATATAAACCACACTGCTCAGACCAACTTGTCACACAATTGAAAGTGCAAGAAAAAAGCAACCCTAAGATTCAGCTCTTTATTGCAAAAAGTACTTTAGCCAGTTCATATTTAATTTTTAAAGAAATGAAGAAAGGAGGTAAAAAAAAAGAAAACCTGCAATTCTCCCCCCACTCTCAGGCCAAGACTTCTTGGGAAATAAAAATAAGACCTTCCTCAGAAACAGAAGTGTGAACAAAGAAAATGACAGGCTATATTTACATAGGAAAATATAAACTGGAGTCATAAAAAAATGTTCATTTTGAACAAAAGCACAGAATTCACAATGGATTTAGAAAAAAAAGTATTAGCTCCTTTTTTTTCATATGGGTCTCCTAAATAAAAGAATCTAATACTCATTTATATTAAAATAATTATAAAGTATAAGCATAAAATATTCAGTGTTAAAACTACTTATATAAAACATCAAATTCTGTATTAAGTAACATAAGTAGAAAGTGTACACTTATAAATTTAATTCAGCTAAGAATTAGATTATAGCTATGTAAACTATAGACAAAATATGTAAAAATATTGGAACTCATTATTTAATGCATCATTTCTGCCCTCAGAATGTTTAGAATTCCCTAAGAAATCTTAGCTAAAATAATAGTATTAGAACGATATGTAATTACTTCAACCACTAGAAACACTGAGTCACAAAAATTATTCAATCAAGAAACTGGCTATTTTATGGAGAAAAGAGTATTAAAATTATACTTTTCAGAGAAGGAAAAAATGAAAGCAGTGTGAGCAATTTTTGATAAATTCATACCAAATGGTCTTAATTTCAATTAATGGGAAGGAATCAAGGAGAGGTGGTTAGCCCACCCCCTGTATGATGGACAAGCACCCCAGTGGGGAGGAGTAATTGTCCTACACCTGCTATCTGTCATTACGCAAATATTAAAAGGTTACCTTACATCTGCAATAAGTATATACCCTTTTGGTAATATTCCCCTATACGCCTAAGTCCCTGTGGGAAAGAAATGTATATACTCTTCTGATTTACTGCTCACAGAATAATGTTCTCTTACAGACACTATACAGTCCTTGGATGTATCTGAAAATAAACCTATTTAAGCAAAAGTCTACTTGTGACAGGTATGTCTTTTTATGGTTTTTAAAAATTGTGTTTTGAAAATTTTAGTAGTTCATTCAAGTATATTGAAGTGAATAGTCACTCTTTGGAAACACTGGTAATGATAATATAGTTCCATCATTCACATCTAGTTACTTATAAATTTGATCATGTAAGTGAGTAGGAGAATTGGTTATTTCTCGAAACCAAATTGCAAATGCAATATTTGCTATATTGGTGACATACAACACGGAAGCAACAAAAGATTATGTGTGCTGACATTTCATTAAAAACTCCATAGACATTTGTATACAGCTATAAATGAACATCAGGGGAAAAAATTAGCTTTCGAAAGAAATAATTATAAGGTAGTTCTATTGAATATTTTAAAGTGAATAGTGAAGATATCATGTGAATTAATGAAAATTACTAAAAATTTGTAGCATTCATGATGATGTATTAAAAATTCCTATATTTCCACATAAAAAAACTCTGAATCATTTAATCTTTTTTGAAAGTACCTAGTCATTTGTTTTAAGTGTTTGCACATTTTGAATATATGAAAGCACATTTTATGTACTTTAGAGTACTGCTGATGTAGTACATAGTATATCATCAAACTACTGCTACAGCAATTCTAAGGTCAAAGCTATTGCTTTCGGATTTGATACATTTTGTACATGATTTATGGATTAATTTTATGGAAAATATGTAAGCTATATGTCCCAAGAATCAGTTTATGGTATTATAACAATAAAACATTATAGTTATGGGACACCCTTCATCTAAGCATATCAGAGCCCTTTCCTGACATTAGTTAATCCTTATAATATCCCTCAGAGGCAAGGAAGTTATCACCTGCACTAGCTTCTTTTGGAACACAGAAACACTTGGAATTTTTACAAGTCTAGATTTAATATACTACAAATCATCAATGCATTTATGCAGCAGACCATATGCTAAGATGTGGAGATAGAATGCTACAGAAAATAGGCGTGCCATCCTATCCTCCCTTTTAGAACTTACTGTAAAGTGTATGGAATACTTACATTTATGGGAAACAATATAGTAACAATTCTCTTATATAAACCTCACTCTAACAATCTGGAAACATACCTCTCTATAATAACTGCTAGCAGCAAAAAGCTACGATTTAAAATAGTAAAAATGTCTCACAAATAGAATGCTTTGTGTTACTTTATGTTGCTAACAGACATTGATCAAGCGATTTTCAAGTAAATACATCAATGCAAAATTAGAAAAGAGAATGGCATGGCTAAATGACTATGAGAATCAAGTACATAAATATAGATAATATAAATAACAATATTGACTGATTTCTGAAGCTCATTCTTTATTAATAATATAGTAGGTTGTTGACAACAAAGAGCCTCACATTTTCAACTCCCTCTGTATCTATAACCTTCCTAGAATTCTATCAATGAGGAGTTTACACCAGCTCATAAACATGGGCTACCTTTGTGATCACTCTGGCTGAAAGAAAGTAGTAAAGGTAATTATGCTAGTTATAAGGGCAGTTTCAAGAGGCCTTGTTTTATCCTGCTTCCCATGTATAGTTGTCACTGTCATAATGATGAAGCCTGTGATAATCTATTGGAGGAAGAGATACCCCATGCAGATCTGATAGTTTCTAGCAAACCCTCTGACTACAGATGGGCCCAGGTCAGAACAAGAGAACCTACAGCTGACCTGTGAAGACATATAAATAATGAACTCATATAAATTCAGGTCACTGAATTTAGGGGTATTTGTTAGAGATAACTGATGTAGCTCAATTTCAGTAAATATAAGCTGTTCCATAATAACAATTAAATTATTAGAAAAATTAAATTATGCTCTGAAGCTTCTGTTTCAAAAGGTAGATCCATATTTTACAAATGTCCTGAATTAGTCAGAAAAAAAACATATAAAGGAAAATACCTCATACTGCTGAAAAGTCCAACCATCCACAATGGTTTATTCCCAAAGGTGACACATAATACTAGAAATGAAACTCAGAGTTATAAAAATGATGTCAGAGGGCACTAAATATATTGAATAGTATTTTTATGCTCCATAAATGATCTAGCAGATGGTTCCAGTATGCACTGAAACTATAATCTAATTTTCAGAAAATCTGCCTTTCAATCTATTTTCAAGAAACCTGCTACAAGGAAAGCTTCATGTCTGTTATAATTTGGACTCCAGGCTAAATAGAACTTGCCTTGAGAGACATTTCAGACAAATTACACGAGAATGTAACTTTATTACATGTTATAAGACATTCCAAGGTGGTCCAGAAACTATTCTAAATGAGCAGGGGATTAACAAGTGTTGGTAGACATCTTTTGGAGAAGTCTCTTTTTTTTTGAGGAAATATCTGGGATAGATGCAGAATATTGCAAGTTAAGTCGCAAACTGGGAACCACTCTTTCCCTTACTGAAACAAAGAATACTTGCCCAGAACTTACTGTATGTTTGGGAAAGATGTAGGCATTAGCACATGCAGAGAGGATTGAAACAGAACTCTTGTCCTTAAGGAAACATAATCTAATCCAAGTAAGATATTCAAGTATCAAACAATAAATTTAAGGTCAAGTATTAACACAAAAATGGCAAATGTTGTGCTTGGTAAGATTCTGTGGATATATGCAAGTACACTGAAATACATGCTATGGGTAGGGATTAATTTATATTGGAAAGAAAATGTGATGTGGTAGCATAGATATTTAAATCAAATATATTTATAAACAAGTATATTTCATTATTCTAATTTGTGACAGTATCAAACAAGGCTCTGCTATTGAGCAAGGCATAATGTCAGTCATTAGGTATATGCTTATTAACAAAACCTAGCTCACCCTGCCCTCATGGAGATTACACTCTAGTTTCATCCGTCATTCTGATTCTGAAATAACATGATAAAATACAATGATTCCAGTAAAAAGAAGAGACTGCTGAGACTCTCTAAAGACTTTGTTATGGTATATCAATATTTTTTGCTACATTAGATTTCACTTTAATTTTTCATAATATATAGGTAAAAGGGATATAAATGCTAATAAATATGACGGTTATGACAAGAACTACAACTAGTTTATTTAACACTGATTTTGTGCCAAGTACTTAAAATATGCCATCCCTAAATCATTGCAACTTACTGATTATCTCCCTGCGGAAAGCTGGGACCCAGCAAACTTAAAGTATCAGTTCAGTCGCACTTCTGAATTTAGAGTTCAGATTTATACCCACATATTTCTAACAGTCCAGACTCCACTCAGAAGCCATGTTCTTTCATCTAATATCAATAAATATTCTTGGTAAGCCTAATCCCATACTTCATATCACAAAAGAAAATCCCCAAAATTTCATCCCGAAATTCACATAAAGTGATTGTTTTCCTATATCCCTCAGTCAATCAGAAGATATCCTTTCTCTAAGTATGCTATACATTCTTCTCTTGGAGTATTTATTCTGGTCAGTATACAATATAGGTATTTCTGTATTCTCATTTATACCATCAACCTTTTTCTACACATATACAATCATGTGTGTACACATGCCTTTGAATGTGGCATGTGTGTACACATTTGCCATACACAAGGGAGTATCTTGCTGGCTGAAAGATTATAGGAGTTAAGGTGGGAAGTTTTGTACTTTAATTTAGCTTAGTTTGCTCAAATATTTGTACTCTGTATCAGTCTGCTAGATCCCACAGAGCACCTTTTGGTATATGAGAGACAGCTCCTGCATAGGAAGGGATTTTAATGCACCACAAAAGTTGTATATGTGGTATCGGGGTTGCAATGTCTTGAGGTCTGTGGGCCTTGGGGTAAGAGTGCTGTCCCCCACCCCTTTGTAATAACCACTCTTTTCAAATATGCACTTCCTGGAAAACTATTCCTATAAGATGCATGTTATAAATAGATACCATGATCTAACAACTTTGGGAATTGTCTCATTATGGTATATCTCACTTATTGTAGATTTCCAATATAGGTTAGCATATTAAGATGTGAGAGAAATAAACAATAAACTGTCTCAACACTGACCAACATTTTGAAGGACTTGTTTCACATAAATGTCACTTGATTAAGGGGACACAGATATTAGGAAGAGAGCAGAGAGCTTATAAATAGAAGAAAAATCTACTTTTGCAGTCACAGTAGTCAAAGAAAATTAATACTCCCTCACTTTTACTTTTGGGGCTAAATTCAAGTTATGTAGACTTTGTCTTATGACAAGTATGCTTGCATATCTTTTAATGTCTTTTAAAAAGAACATGAGTTTCCAGTGATTTTAAAAATATAAAACGGAAAATTCTAAATGTAAAACAAAGAAGTACATGTCAATTTTGCACAGAAGATGGGGTATCTCTTAAACAATCCTTACAAAGGAACTATGCAATTCTTATAGCATTATCCCAAGTGCCAAAACAGGAAATATTTCAAATTGTATTATTTCAATTATATAAAATTTACACATAGAGTGGTGAAATACATTAGAAAAGTTACTGGTTTTCTTTGACTGGTTGTATAGTGAAATGTATATCTGCATCTCTACATTTTCCTGTTTTCTAATATAACTCAAAATAAAACAAAGAGTCAAATCTAGGTTATCAGAAAACCAAAGCTTGTTTACCTGACTGGTTCCCACCTATTATTCAAGTTTGAGCACAAATGTACTTTCCACTGGGACACCATCTGTGACCTCAAAAGTGCATGAATGCCCTTTTTGATAGTGTCCATAGGGTGTTGCATGTTCTTCTATCTTTGCACTTACAACTTAGCATTCCATTTCTCAATTACTTGTTTATACACACTCTTGACTATAATCTTTCTCTCCCCTAGTTCTTAGTTGTAAGCACAGGGTTTAGCACAGTGTTTGGAATATAGTAGGTGTTAAATAATCACTTACTGAATAATTGAAAGTTAGGTTGCTTTTCTCATTTCCTAAATGGATTGTATATGATGTGGCAAAGATGTAATGTAGTATCTGTTTTCAAAAGTGAACAATGAAATTTCCCCTTTAATGTATCTTTTATTAAGGCAGCTGATATTTTTTGATAACTTGTCAATAGTTAAATTTTCCATGAAGTTTTATCTACAAACTATTTCCTCTAAACTCGGTTTAAAGGATATCAGGAATCCCTGCTGTTTGCTATATGATTATATCAGATGACAACTTAACACTGCAAGATTACACAGACTCTTGTTAAAGGCTCTCAATCTGTTTTGGTTGGAACACAATCCTCTAAGCTTATGAAACCAAGCAGCGAATTGTTTTAACATTAACTATCTACTTAAGTCAAAAAAGAGCCACTTTAATAATAAAAAATATTTTAAAACTAAAATAATAATTATTACTATATAGCATATTTGGGTAGTTATACACATATATAGTAGCGGGAATATTAACAACAAAGTGAACTAACATTTATTTATTAAATACTATATGCAGGTAACAATGCTTTTGTTAGATAAATATAATATTTACTTGACTTTCACTTTATAATGTAGATAATATCATTTTACACTTTGATGGTAGGAAAATTCAAGCAAATATCTTAAGCTTATAATAAATTTTAGAGTCAGGATTATGCACCCCAGAGTCCAATTTATTAATCATATTTTCATTTCTTCTACAAATATTTATTGAGGGACTACTCTAATTCAAACATTGCTCTGTGTCCTCAGGATATACCAATGAACAAACAGAAAATCTATGAGCTACTAGAGCTTATATTTTAATCAAGATAAACAGAGACTTCAGCACACACAAGCACATATAGAGTGACAAAAATGACTTAATGGCACTAATATGTATATTTTCTCTTTTACAGAATATATAAGTCATGTTCAGCCAATATTAAATATCTCATTTCCCTTCACATATTGAGGTGGCCTTGTGACTACTTCTTGTCAACAGAATGTGACTTAAAGATATGTGGGTTCTTTATGGACAAGGAATTCAAGGAATAGCATATAAGGTAAAATTTTCATTTTCTATGATGTAGGAAAGTCCTAAGGAATATAGAGGAAACTCCATATAAAAGTTACCTGACTCTCTAAATCACTACTTGGAAAGACATGTGCCACCAGAAAGACCTACTCTAGACTTCTCTGAGTAGCCAACAGTCATTTTATCAATGACTATCAATTGATAGCTAATCAATTAAATTGTGCGGTCCACATTTAACAACAGCCAGCTCTATCCTAAACATCATAGAACATGACACTTTGATTTCAGTGTTGCCATGAAAGTAATCTAAATATATAACATTAATTTGGTGGCCAATAAGTGAATAGATATCATAGGAAGAGATAACTTAGAATAGATGACATGGAATAGATATATTTCTCCTTGGGTAGAAATACAACCTAATTACACAATTACAAAATATTTAAGAATACTATTGCCTATAACAACTGGGAAACTTGACCAAACGTGACTTAGTCTTAATCTCCAGGGAATTTAACTTTTGAAATATTAGTTTGTGTTGAATTATACTTGCTGCTTTTCCCAACATATTACAAGAAAACAAGCTCAGGGAAAAACTGTTTAGTAAATAGAAACTAAGAAACTTATTTGGATGGAGAGACAAATGATCAATGACTCTAAATATCAGGAGATGAGACTAAAAAATGAAGACAAATGCTTATTAAAATTATGATTTAAACAAATAGACTCAGCAAGAAACAGTAATATGAATATGCATATTTCTTTCTAGTACGTGCATATTGTTTGTGGTGCTTAGATAAGTTTCTGAGAGTCGGAGATTTGAAGAAACAAGGAAGTAAAGTAATCTTAAAAATGATACATAGGAAAGAACTCTGGGTGGGAGTATAAGAATATACACATTGATTGAAAGAAAAGAGATCACAACACGAATAAATACTGAAGGAATTTTTTACCATAGAAATCATGAGCCTAGCCTTTAAAGATTCTCAGAGTTTCAAATCCTTAAAGCAATCTTTGTCCTCCCAAGATTCATGAACAGAATGCAAGGTTGCAAAACTTGCATTTTCTTTAAGAAGACAAATTCCCAAAGTTCAGATAACACCATGGAAGGAACTGAACAAGGACACATTCTTAGGCAAGCAAAAAAACACAGACAACAATAGAGAAAAGACTTTCTCCCAAATGCAATCACTCATACATGGAGGATAAAGAACACACATAAGCAAGCAAAATAGGGGAAAATAAAAAAAGAAAAAAAAATGCTATGTCTGTAAGCACAAAACATGATTAATGGAAAGGAAGTGGAGTAAAGTGAGAGAAAGGAATCAATTGAATGAGAGAAGATAGATGCTTAATTTTTGATAATAATCATACTGTTACCCACAATGCTAAGAAATAACTCTAAAACTAGAATAACTAAGAAAAATTAATTTAGTCAAAAAGATAGAGTCCAAAATGAAATGGAGTCAGGCAGCTCTATTGGAACCTGGGGCTGAGCACATATCCTGTATTCTCAAGTATACCACAACTACCATACTCCCCATACAGATACCAATTCCTAATCTGGAAAGTCTCAGCCAGCAGGGGCCAGCGAGAACCATAGTATAGTTTGGACTCAACAATCAGCCTATTCAATATTAATTTTTCTTGTGACTTTTATCATCTATTTTGTATTTCTTACATTCATCAATCCTATTCTTCCTCTGTGGGATGAGGGGAGAGCTTTAAATTTGTACCAAAAAACTGTCAGGTTGCAAACTGTCTGTATTTCGAGGCTTCCTAGTCCTTCCAAAATTCATTTGTTCTGACTGTTGGTTAATAACAACATAGCATTATAAGGAAGACAAATTATAATGTTATACATTTGAAATCTACATAATATTATATACAAATATTAATTCAATAAAAGGATAGAAAACGCTTCCACTGAAAAAGCAGTCTTCAAAATTCCTGGCTCAAAGATTCTCTCATCACTCTGTATGTTCTGAACAGGAATTGTGTTACACAGATGTTGACCCAGCTTTCCTTTTGGGAGAGGGACAGCTTATTTTTCAATTGAGTTCTCAGAACATGTGAAAATATAGAAGTCTGACAAAGAACTGAACACTACTCAGAGATCCTGGGTTTGGAGATGGATGCATTTCTGAATAGGACTGCAGTTTTTCTTGCTTAGAAAAGGTCATGAGTATATTCTCAAAGCAACAAACAGTTTATGCACAGAAATGTGTCCATAGGAGATGTGGCAGGTATGTCTAATTTCCAACAAAATCTGTGTCTCTACTTCCTTGGTATAATATTATCAGTGGTTAGCAGTTTGCCAGTCAGTAAATCTATGTATGCCAAAATTTTAAGTAGGAAAGGTCATGTGACTAATTATTACCAAAAGAATGCAGAAAAAAAAATATGTGCTCAGAATATGATTCTGAGCCAGAGATTTTAAGTTGCTAGAAGGCTTTCCATACACTCATTTTCCCATCCCCTGAGTCCTCACTTGGATGACCTTAAACTATTAATGTGAGTAATAAACTATTTGGAAAGTAATTGGTTACCAATACTTAACCAATCATAAATAATCGACACCCATATATAGAATTCCAGAAAGTGTAGTTCTAGTGTGAAAATTTAATAATTTGATAGCTAGAAATGTATTCCAAATAGCAAGGAGGCTAATTGAGACAGGAAGATCAGAGAGTTTATCTCGTATTTATATTTCAGTTGAGAAAAGAGGCATGTAGAAAGACCTGTGTAACAATCATGTGGGGCAAAAATTAGAGCACACATGAAACTCTCAAGGCATAAAGTAGCTTTATACTTTTAAAGAAGAGACAAAAGATCAGTGTCAATGAAGCAGAGAGAGAAGAGAGAGAGGCAGGCCTGGCTGATATGCAGTTGTTATTGGCTTGGTGAGAAGACCAGATAGTTTTCCAGTCTTACAGGAAACTTTTGAAAGGTTTTATGATGAAGAATGACATAAATGATCTACTTCATCCTTCTGGCGCTTAGAGAATGACTTTAGGGAGCAAATAGAAGAATAAGATCAGACAGAAGGCTATTACAGTCTGTAGGGGTGGGATAATGGTGGCTTGCTTAGAACAGCAGTAGTTTTGATGGTCAGATGTTGTCAGATATGTCTTAGAACTGGAGTCAAAATAGCTTGCATATGGATTGGATATTGTGGGTAGAAAGAAAAATAAGAAACCAGTGATAATTATATGTTTGCCTCAAAAGCTGAATGATGTTGGTATTATTCTGTGAGCTGTGTAAAACTGCAGAAGCATTAAGCTGACTATTTTTAGGGGAAATAACGATCACTGTGGGGTGTGTGTGTGTGTGTGTGTATTCATTGACAGAATATATAACACAGGTTTATGTATTAAATATAAATTTTAGTATAGGTATACTAATACATGTTTCTTATTTCTTATTTTCATTCAGCCCAATGATGTTGTGAAACAGGTGCTTAATTTTGAGGTTTTAGATGGAGTCAACAAATATATCACATTTCTCTTCTATGCTAAATTTGCAACTAAGAAATTCATGAAGCAATTGTGTTCAGAATATCACTCTTATGAATAACAATACTGATAAAAATATTTATTTAGACCCTCAGCTAAGTATTCTGATTAATACGAATTCCCATTTTCCATGTTATAACCACTTTTAGACAAAAGAATGTTAGCAATGCAATGAGGTCCCTTAAATACATAAAGTGGATCCAATGTGTTTTGAAAAGGAGTGGAGACCGAGTCACACATGCCTAGGTCCTTCTCCAAAGTCTACCAGGCAGATAGGTGCGCCCTACTCTCCTGAGAAGACAGTGAGACAATATAGCACAAGTTCAGGAATGAAAAGGGATGGGAAAGAAATATCTCACTTAAATATGAATGAGGGCATGCTGTAAAACACTAGAAAACATCTATATAAGAGAAAAAGGAGGGAATTTTCCTCAGATGGATACCATTTCAAAGAGGGATGAAAATGCAATAAATAGTCTTTCCCTTGACACTTTCAAACCCAGCTGTAGGAGCACTGGGACATATTGAAGCAAAATTGAGATTTTACCCTATTTTTAATAGTATAAGAAAAAAAAAAAAACAGAAGGCACACAAGAAACGTCTTGTCCTTTAGTTGAATTTGAAGTGAAATTCTGTTTTCCTATTTTGCAATCTCATATTACAGGGGTGGCTCATAACCAGAGGGAAAAGTTGTCATGCTTCCCCCAGTTATAAATGCCAGCTCACATTCCATCACTGCCATCACATCCTGCTTGCTCCTGATGACTTACTGACAGGCCTGATAACTCCATCTGAGCAGTTTAGCCTCAGGCCTTTTATCTTATTCTTTCTTGACTAACCATCTTCCCTAAGGGATTAAATAACAAAAACTACTAAAAAAGTGTCCACACAGAGGAAGGAAATAGGCTGCACAAAATGCTGTTCTTGGCTACCAGGCTAGCTCAAGGCTCTTTACTTCCCTTTAATTTTATTTTTAATCTGTGAACTGAAAAGGCATTCTTCTCAAATCCCTTTTCAGTGCTTCCTGTCTCTGCTCTTCCTTGTAGAGAACTACATTTCCCAGACTTACTCAAGGTCCTGGTGAGAAACTAGAGGCACAGAAGGTAGGGGAAATCCCAGCAGTTGCTTGACTCCTCCAGTGTCTGATACACTGGACAACCATTCCTGCTGCAGTCCCAGTCTTTGGTAGTCCCCAATGTGGCACTGCCCTACCACCAGATGAACTCTGAAAACATCCCTCCTCCCACCAATTGTTTCTTTAAACTTAAGAGGAGTAGTAGTTTCCAATGGTTGCAGTTTGCAATATCACTACACACTGTTTCGCTTATCAGTTCTTGCATTCAATTTCCCATTAAATTCCTTCTGTTAACATATCTAGGATGACTTCTTGTATATTAACAGGAACATACTGAAGTTGTGACCCCAACATGGCCAGTATTAAAATTTAGGCATTGCTGCCATTAGCTGTGCCTGAAAAACACAGAAGTAAAAGATGACCTAACCCAGATAAAAGAATGCTGGGAAAGGTCCAGACGACTCAGCTTCTGGGTCCTTTCCCACAGGGAGCCAAAACTCCAAGATCCCCAAACTCACCTCTGTTCTCCTTCCCAAAAGTCTTTCTCCCAGTCTCTATTCCTTTTTTGCTTTTATTTTTTCAAGCTTCTCTCTCCCCTCCTAGAAACCAGAGCTCCAACTTCCCTCTCCACATACTCTTGGTGATTCATTTTCTCTTCTCCACCAGGAATGTGCAACACAGTAGAAGAACAGAATACCCTTACCTGGGTAGACACAGCTAATGGCAACAATATCTAAATTTTAATTCTGCCCATATTGGGGTCACAGCTTTAGTACCCCCATGTAGTCAATGAGTGTGGGTATGTTAATTTACTATTCATTTGTTCATATTCATTATAGGAATAGATAGAAAATGGCCAATAGATCTACTGTATGTTTTGGTCAATAAAACTTAATGGAACACAGACAAACTCTTTCATTTAATATTATCTATGATTCTGTGCCCCAACTGCAAAATTGAGTAGTAACTGTAAAAGAACTTATATCCCCCACAAAGTCTCTTAACTAGTCAGTCTTTCACCAAATATATTCAGTGATCCCTACACTACATAAAACAATGTTCTTCAGTGGGAGAACACATGGTAGAAACTTTCCAATAGAAATACAGTATGAGCTAGCATGTGATTTTAAAATTTTAGTAGCCACATATAAAAGTAAAATTGCTACAGGTAAAATTAATTTCAGTAATATATTCTTTTTAACATGTAATTCATAGAAGTTGTTGAGATATTTTCTAGTAATAAGTATGTTATCAGTATTGGTACATATTCACTCTGCATATCAATTTGAATGCTAAATTTTCATTGAAAATTCTTGATTCCATGTGACTTCATAAAATTTATAGTTGAAAAAGTAAATTTATACCATATACCAATAAGAATGAAGAAAACAAGAAAAAAGAATAAAACAACACTAAATGCTGGAAAAGATCAAAGAAAATGGTCCAACATGTACTATATTGGTGGGAATGCAAAAGTCTGCAACCACTCTGGAAAAAAAAAAACTGACAATTTATTATAAAATTAAATAGGCAACTAATAGATGTCTCAGCAATTATACACTTGGACATTAACTGCAGTTAAATAAAAACTGAACCCATAAAACCTGAACATAAATGCTTTAGTCTCAAGCACCACAAATGAGTAAGACTACGCCTATTTTTCAACTGTTTAATTGTTAAATAAACTGTTATACTTTTGTACCCTTATACATTAGTCAATAATAAAGAACAAGCTATTTATACAATGAAATGAACAAGTATCAGTTAAACTAGATGAAAGAGGGCAGATTTAAGAAGATGATATTTATGATATTTATGATAGTTCTCTTATAATCATTGTTGGAATGACAGCATTGCAGACATGGGGAACAAGTTCATGGTTGCCTGGGTTAGGGATAGAGGAATCCATGAGGGAATATTAGTGTAACTATAAAGGCATAAAAGGATGCTTTGAACCTAACTCTATGAGATCAATAACTTGCTGTGACCTTGTGTTGCAGTTTTGCCAAATGCTAACATTGAAAAAGCTGCCTAAAGTTTCCAATAACTGAATCAAAACAGTGTTTAATTTTTCAAATACTAAACTAAACAAGGAGGACCATTCATTCAACTGCTCAGGTGCCACATGTAGCTAGTGACTAAAGCATAACAGTGACTCTGGCTTCTCTTTCTTGATCTAAAATGATCAGAAATATAACAAAATCTGAGCTATTACACAAGAAAGTGGTCACACAAACTACTCTCAGAAAACCCTCTGCATACAAAGAAAGATAAATTTCTACCTTAAAGACTCAGCAATTCAAAAAGAGGTATGAAACCTCCTTGGTATTAAAAAGTAACCAGTTGTGACAAACTGCTTATAAAGATGCATTGTTCCTTAGACAGTTCTTCAGCCAGCCAACAGGATGTTGTCTCCTAGACACGATGTGCATTTCCTTCTTAAATTTCCGAATTGAAAAGATGAACAAAACAAAAAGTGAAGTATTTTCAATTACAGCTTTTCCCACCAACCCCTATTTCTGCATGAACAATAGAGTTTCAAGTGACAATGAGTGACGATGACACATGTTCACAATAGAGAAGCTGACACTCTGCTCAGGGGGTTCCATTCTTTTGACAAGTTGACGAATGAAGTTGGAAGATGAAATAGAATTGCAGTTCCTCGTGCTCTGGCCATGGGCCAAGCAGAAGGGCATGGTGACAGGAGGAGTAGCCTCTGCTGATGGAGGGCTAGAGAGCAATGGGTAGGGTCCAGGGGTTTGCTTTTTTTGACAATCATCATGATTAGCTTCTCAGTGAAACACTGGGGACTTCCAACACAGCTTAACTTAACGTATCACTTGCATGTATGGTTCCTTTGATGGGACTTAGAGAGGTATGTCCTTTTAAATGAACACAAAAACGAATACGTTATGGGAAAGTAAACAGAAACAATTTTCCAAGGAACTGTAACTGTTCAATAGTCCTGGGAAGAAGTCAACAGCCACTCAATCCAGCATTCAAGGCCCATGACCATCTGGACTTTTCTGCTATTAGCTTTATGTGCCACAACCATCCAATCACATAGTTTTCTTCTCAGCCCTTGGATTGCCCCTGTGACCTGGATTGTCCATGTGATTTGGCCCTTCCTTCTGCCTCTAATGACATCTATTCCAGCTGCAATAGTTAACACTCCACCTCCTGAAAATCCAATCAGTCTCTAGTCTTCTGAGGTATTTCATAGCTAATAATAGCTACAAGTCACTAGATAACTCTATGTTTCCAGTTCTGTAGTTGGCCTTTCAATAGTCCTGAACTTAATCTTCACAAACCTATAGGGCATAAAGTATTAGTACCATTTTACAGACAAATAAACTGAGAATCAGGTCAGGGTCATTAAATTCTTACCCTGATATCACATAGTGGGTAGTTACCAAAGACAGTATACAAACTAAATTTTGGTGTTTTTTTTAAACTACTTTATTTTTATGATATTGCATTAACTCAGGACAGAATCCTTTAATTGTCCAGATTTACAGAACATCTGATAGACACTTAACTAGGCTCTAAGAACACAAAAGTCACTAAATGAGAGGGTCTCACATACAATCAAATAAGTGAATTTGGTAAAGATATGTACAGAGAATTATTTATTAAAACAGAGATATGACATTTACTTATATATGAAAGTGGACTTATATATGAAAGTTTACTAGGGTGTAAGACACCTGGTGAAAAGCATGACATGGTTTGGGAAGGATATAAGATTATAGTTCTAGACAGGGAATACACACATGCAAAGGAAAATAATTGTAAAAGTTCACATAGTGTTGAAAATAATCCAGCAGCACAGTTGAATCATAGTCAGGAAAGGTTATAAGTGCATGTGTCATCACATACAGGAGTTAGGCATTATTCTTTGGTTAAATGAGAGACAATGCAATATTTAAAATAGAAGACAATCATGTTACATGGGCACCTTTATCATTAATTGATCATGTATATACTGAGTACCAAGCTGGTATTCAATTGAAGACTTAAATTTTAAGTCAAATGTAGACTATAGGTCCATAAACTCTCCTCCATAATACCATCATGCAAAGAATGGTAAAATATGAATATATATCTTGTAACTCATTTGAGTGCAAAACCTGAGCTTCTAATTTGCCAGTGAGATCTAATGGGAACTGACACTTGAAGTGAAGAGGCTTGTATTCTGCTGTGGAAATATTAGTATGATTGATTACGGTCTACTAGAGGTGCTATACAACATAAAATATATATGTGCTGTGTTACATTTTTAAAACATCTGTTTTTTGAAAAGCTTCTGGCCCCAAGGATTTGGGGCAAAAAACTGTAAATCTGTACTATCTTTCACATCAATCTCAATAGTTAGAAGCAACTGCAGAAGTATTTATGCTGTGTCCTTGATTATTACAAACACTGAGAGGAAACACTGGTGGTTTCTGACTGAAGAAGTTCATCTCCAGAGTTGTGATCTTTCTCACACTACAGCATTACATGAAGGTACATTAACATGTCTAGACACTCTCCATCTGCCATTTAATATTCTCAGAGAATATATTCCAGTCCAAGTAAGGAGAACTTTCTTAATGAAATAAACCTTTATAATTCCCATGAAAATCAAACAACAGATATAAAGAGAAAGTAATTACAGCCTCTCTCTTTGCCAGGAGTCATCTAGAGCAGTTTTCACAGAAAGGTGTGTGCTGTGGGAAAGGGATTCACATGAGAATATCAATGTTTGTTCGACTTACCAAGGAGGTAAGTAAGAAGATACGTGCCATGCTTCTGAACTAAGATAAAAATCAAAGCTTTCAAAAAGTCACAGACTGAGAGAAATGGGTACAGATGACTTGTGCCAAAAATATCTTCCAAAACCTATTAGAAACTGCACACCTTTAGCCCCTAAAATTCTCATTCTTATGGGTATTCTTTGACTTTAGCAAATAAAAATCGGGTCGCCTGTCTGTGAAAACCTCTGGTTAAATGCATTTTTATTACTATTTATGTAAGGAAACTCCCAAGGGGTTCCTTTATCTAATCATTCTCCCAACAAACTCATGTGAAAGTGAACAGCAGGCTCTGAGGTCAGGTTAGCTGGCAGGAATCTTCTCCTGTGACTTTAAGAAAGGACCAAACCTCAATGAGTCCTCAGATTTCCTTGCATATGAGATTATCACCATCTCAAATGGCCTTTATGAGGGCTACCCTGATTTCTACGTGAAACATTTAACACTATATCTGACAAAAGGCAAGCATTCAACAAATGTTAGTGTTGCAGGATGTGAACATTCAGATTCTTTTGCTATTCATTAAACTGTTTTGTGTTAATGATTCTTTGCTGCATTAGAGAAAAAGAACACAAATATTTCTATTTCTTTTCCTCTTCTGGGAGGTTTTGAAGGAAGTCCACCTTGCTCTTAAGAAGAAGGAGCTGATTTCTGTGTGCCACTAGTTCAGGTTTTGAAATTTATGGAACATAAAAGTTTATCTTTTTTTTTTTTTTTGAGACTAGGTTTCACTATTTTTGCCTGTGGAACCGCAGACTCACCTTGCCCAGGGTACCACGGACCCAAGCAATCCCCAGCCTCAGCTCCCCAGTTAGCTGGGATTACAGGCACGCACCACCATTCCCAGCTATTTTTTTGGAACTAGATCTCGCTATGTCGCCCTGAGCAGCATTCGAACCACAATCCCTGGTCCACACTGCGACTTCCTAGGCTGCCGTTTACAGGCATGTGCCACCATGCCCAGCTAAAAATCTATTTTTAAAGAAAAAGAGACTAACTGGTATTTCAGGAGGAGATAAAGAGACTTAGAGAAGTAGGAGGTAAGTAGGGGTTTTCTGAGATCAGAAAGAGACACTTTAAGGTAGGGATAATGGTGCAGGAAAGGACTCTTGCTCTGGAATAAGGACTTATAACACTAACCACACTCAGAGAGGCAGAAATTATATTCAAGGAGTAAAATATAGTTTGTCAAGGGAGTTGATTCATATGTACCTTGAAATACACATCCTCACCAAGGATTTCCAGTCCTTTCCATAGCAGCAAAGCAGCAGAGAGCTGCAGAGACCATGGTTATCTCAGCAGTAACCTCTATGGGCTTCCATGTTCCACTAGTAATGACTAGCCAAACTTCAATCTTATGACACAACCACCAAGAGCCAGGAGCCCACAAGTTTTATCAACTTCATTTTCTCAACAACCCAGCATAGGAATTTAGAGTCAAATTTTATGTTGACTCATGGCACTATGCAGAGGCTGGATTTTGAATATCTGGTACTTAAAATGAGATGGACATAATCTACTTTACCATCATGAATCTTACTGCTTTCTATGATAGGTTCTGGTAAATAAGAATGAGAGAGAAATCTAGTCATCGCCCCCAGGAGTTTGCAGATTGTAAGGGAGATAAGCACAATGAAAGTAATTTTAATAAAACATGGTGTTAAAATATAGAAAATATGAGGGAAAAAATTGGATTCAGAAGATCAGAACAGTCTTGGGATCAGGAAAGGCCTTTCTGGGGAAGAGAGAGCAAAGTTGCTCTTGAAACTGTGAGGAACTGGGTAGATGAAGCTTTCCAGGCTGGGATAAAAGCAAAGATAAAAAGAGACAGCATAAAGTGGTAAAGAAAATGAGAGTGAGGCAGCTGTGATGCATCACAAAAATCAAGGCAGAAAGCAGCTTGAGATGAGATTCAAGGGAGCCAGGGGTCTGCTCATGGAGGCCTGTCTCTCTGGATAACTCAGAGAAATCAACCATGGAAGCTCATGGCTGAGTGAGGGTAGTCCTACTTGTCAAGATGGTGAAGGTCAAAGTTCCTGGGAGTAAGTGAAAGAGAAAACACTGGAAAACTGAACAAGCAGTTCCAATCAAACAGGAGAAGGGGTTGGAAGACAGCACAGAAAGATATGGAGTAAGGTTTGAATGGGCTAGATGTGAAGGCAATGTGTGTGCACTTGTGTGCTATGTATTCCAAGTAAATGAATGAGACCAGAAAGTGGAAGTTAATTAGGAACTATGATATACCTCTCCCTTATTGTGTATAAAATTGGTTATTGCTAGAGACCAAAGCTTATGTCCCCCAAAATTTATATGCTGAAGCCCTAGCTCTCAATGTGATGGCAGAAGGAAATGGGATCCTGATTAAGTAGGGTTAGAAAAGGTACTGAGGGTTAAGTCTTCATAAAATTAGTGCCCTTATGAGAGTCAGAGAGTTTTACTTTTTCTCTCCTCCCCTTCTCCATACAATGTGGGAATCCAGCTAGGAAACAGCTACCTGTTAGCCAGAACAAGGTGCCTTACCAGAAACTGACCACTCTGGCATCTGGTGACTTCCAGTCACCAGAAGTATAAGTAATAATTCTGATTCTTTTGAAGCCAATCCAACTATGGTGTTCTGTTATAGACAGCCTTTATTGTTATTGCTGATAGAGATGGTATTTAAATGTTTATGGACCAAATAAAAGTATACTCCAGACTGAAGACTATGAGCTGAGGGAACAGCTTTAGGTGAATGGACAGGGGTTATGAGCTGTTCTGGAAAAATAGCAGAAGAATGAATCCTGGCCTGTAGATGTGGAAAGGTGTCTTGAGCAATCACTCCAGCTATACACATGTTCAGCAGTATCAGTAATCATATGAGTAACCCATCACAACACATTCATTTTGCAAAATTATTTGCACACATGGTAAACAGTGCTGATGGAAACCACAACCACATGAGTAGTTGCAGTGATGTATGACGACTAGACACAGGACTTGAATCCTGACTTAGCCACATCCTAGTTTCACTGCTCTGGATGAGTTATTAATTTGTCTGAACATTACTTTTCTCATTAGGTAAACAGGAAACCTTCCCTACCCCCAGGCTCTGTTGCTGGAAGAAACCCAAGCAAGCATCGCAAGCAGAAGAACATGATTTTGTGTTAAGGATGAGAATGGGAATAGGAAGTCTGCTGGGAGAATGGACAGACAAGTCTCCCCAAGAAGGGGAGATGAACTAGAATTCTTGTGGAAAGCAATGATTCAATCAATGACTGTGATTATCTACCTCTGTCCTCCATAACCTGTGCTGCCCCACCCCAACAGATGTGATCCATCTCTCTTACCACCAAGTCTACACTTAGTGCTATAAGATACTAATTCTTCTCTATAAATCATAATTTCCAATTCCTAGAATATTATTTGATTGGCTTGGTTCTGTCCTAGAGATGGTAGGTCAAATATGCCTAACTCACAGAGTACTTTGAGGAGGGTGGAAAGTGGGACATGGAGATAGTAATTAAAATAGGGTGAGCAGAATAACATATCTCTAGTAGGGAACTCTTTTCAGCACAGAAATTAAGGCAAGGAGTGGCTTTAGAGGAGGTTCAAGGGAGCAGTGGTCTGATCATGAAAGCCTATCTCTCTGGATGGCAATGGTCCTATGCAAGATATACTTAAAGAGTCATGTTTAGGATTCATTTTGTTATATATAAAGTAACTCAAATTAAGAAAATGAATATAATATATACATATGTATCATGCCTTCCCAGTTAATTAGAAAAACATGTCTTTGATACAATTATGACTGTACAGAATGACTATCCCAGAAAGTACTGAGTTTGAACCTTGAATTCATCTCCCCACAGTCATTTATTTCTCAGGTAAATCCTGGACAGTTTATATTCAGTTTCTACAGATGGAAATAATGTAATTCACTTCACTACTTAAAAGGGTTTGTGAGAAAGTATGAGGTAGGTCCATGTTTCTGGAATCCCTACTTGTCTTTTAAGTGTGCAAATGGAGCATAAGGATGGATATGCATCCATCACACACTACCTCAGCACACCAGCGTGGTGTCAAAAGTCTCTGATGACACTCTGCTTCTCGAACATTATGAAAAAGATCTTGAGTTTGTTCTCTAATGCTCAATAATTGCCTGAATTCCATTGGAGCACTGAATTTGCTGAAAAAGATACACTCTGAATAATGAGTTGTATTCAGCAGAGAAAGGAGAAAATGTTCAGGCTTTTCTCACCATTCGTTTAAGAGTTAAATCAACTGAATACCTTCTAGGAAACCATGTTTGATTTATCTTAATGGATGCCCATTCTGTAGCTTCCCTTCAAAGGACCTTGATGACAAAAACTATTGAAGTCAAGTACTTCACATTTAGGAGTCAACTTTTACAAGTAGAACTAAAAATTGAGTGTAACCTTGTTACGGGGGGAGGGGGGAGCCATCATTACTTAAAAATGTCCCCTGACTCTCTAAAATCTGGATCATTTTTCATTCATATCTTCTTTCAGAATAAGTAGCTCTACTCAGCTATTTTTTTAATATAGTTGAATTCTTGCCAATGTAACAATGTAAATGGAACTGGAGGGGATAAGAGAGGAGAACAAAGACATTGAAATGTGAAATATAGAGAAACAAAATAAATGAAGAGGAAAAACTAAACCAAAATTAATCCTAAAAATCTAGCTAGAATTGACACTACAGAGGAGAATGAGAGGGTAGGAAGAAAATAGGGTGTATGCCCAATGGGCTATGGTGCATGATTATGGGTCCTGGGTGTGTATGATGTCATAACATACATCTGAGGAGGTATGATCCTGTACAGTGTTGCAAACCAGTGTTACCTCAATACAAATAATTTTTGAAATGTAGTTTTATAAATCAATTCCAGCAATATCAGTTGCTGAACACTTAAATCACATATTGTTTATAAAAACATAATCTTCAAAATAACTATTAAGTAGAGTATACAATTGGTGTTATTCATCATTTCTCCTGACTAAGGATGGGGTGGTTGTTGAAATCTTGTGAATAAGGTCACCTTATCTAAATGCAACCCATTACTTATTAAATGTTCTTTTTCCGAGGATTATTCTAGATGCTCATGAAGATGCATAAGTAGCTAAGTTTGGTATCTTTTTTTGAGGAATTTATAATCCAGTCAAAATGAAAAAGTCTCAGTCTTTCATAAATAGCACTGTACTCGACTAATGGTGAAGACAGAAGTGATCAAATAGAATGACTCAAAAGAGGTTCAGAAGTAGAAGAGACAGAACAGGTCAAGGTGCTTAGTAGAGCCCGATGCAGTAGGCAATGTTCTAGCTGAGTCCCAAAGACAGGCAGAACTTAAATCAGTGGAGGAAAGGAGAGTTTGTGGAATTAACCAAGTAGGGGAGCAAACCCACTCATTGGAGGAAGTAAATACAATAGTTGGAAAGAGTGGCAGGTTCTTAAGAGGCAGTTTTATTAGGAATCAGACTTTGGTGCCTAGGGGCATTTGGCAAAATATATAGTGACAGTTTCAACTCTTTGAAGTAGAGAAAAGGGTGCTACTGGCATCAACTGGGTACAGGTCTAAAATGCTGCTGAACATTCGAGAACGCACAGAGCAGGCCCAAAATGTGAAAAGTATCAGGGGTGAGAAAAACTCTATTATATGAAGAGTTTATAAAAGATGGAAGTGGTTCAGAAGAGTTGCCTTATTGTATCAAATTTAAGGGTAAAATGAGGAGAGGACTATCTTAGAGACAAATAAATATTAGAGATAAAGCCTCTTCTTAGAAGGTCTCGCATGCAGACTGGTTGAATTAAGACCACAGGTATATGTCCAAACGTCAAAAACTCCATTTCAAAGAAACAGAGTCTTCCCCAATCCCATTCCCTACTGTTCTCAAGGAGAACCAGGTCAAATAGTTCAACATCAAAATAAGATGAATCAAAGTACAAGTTCTACTAATGAATGACTAATTGCATCATCTTGATGATAATGTTAATCATGATAATGATAAAAAGTATGATGTTAATTATTTCCCTGAGAAGCCTTTCTTTGCCACTCTCTATATTATAGACCCCTCTATTACTTTTTTGTAGCAGCTATTTATTTATAAGTATCAGAAATTATATAGGTAGGTAGATACATATGTAGATATTTTAACTTCTATTAAGTGTCTGGCACACTGGAATGGAAGGTCCATAAAGTCAGGGACTTAAATATACTCCCTGATAAATTTCTAAATCTAGAGAGTGACCAAATTGGGCTCTGGAAAATAAGTACTCATTAAGTATCTAGGAAATAAGTGGCAGCCACCAGTATTTATACTAGGCAGACTATATCACAAGACACTTTCATTTCTTTACCCAAGGAATAACATGAATTGGCACCAAATTTCAACTGAATAAGCGATCTACCTCTTAACAACTCACAAAGCAGTACAAGTGGCAAGCAATGGTAAAAAATAGCAATTACAGCTAAACGAAATGAGTATGCTCATACAAAATGAGAGTAACATAGAAAAGCAGAACAGAGAGAGAATCCTAACAATGCTGGAAGATAAATATGACTGTCCTTTTAATTTTATCAGTGAAGAAACAGGTTAGAAAACTAAGCACAATTTTCCAAGTCATGAAGTTGAAAAGTAAAGAGGAGATTCTTATTATTATATGAAGATTCCTTAGATAAGAAAATCAATGTTGTATTCAGTTACTGGGGACTTAGTGGAGAAATAGTAAAATACTCTATTAAACATCACATTAAGCACAGAGGAACCCTCACAACAAATAACTACCTAATTCAAGTTGTCAATAGGATCAGGGTGGAGAAACCCTACGGTAGACCTAGAAATTTTAAAGAAATTCTTGTCCTCTAGGACTGAGGCATGCAAATGAAGACTACTCAACATGGTCAACCTCTGGTAGACAGATCTAAGATGCCACAGGAGTCAGAGGAAGTGGCAGCCTATCCACACTCTTGGGAGTAACCAGGGGAAACTATTCTTTTCCCTTGCTCTCCAATAATCAACAACATTCCTATGGCTCCATCCAGATTTTAAATGTCAGTGCTAGATATTACAACCAAGATAAGAAATTGACTTGCAATGATTTCTAACCTCTGTCCTTTTCTTTCATCAGAGGAACAAAAACACATCTGATGTGACATTTTATGTTTTGAGATTGCCAAACATTTTTAATTCAAACTTTAGAGAATAGGCTAAGATGATATTTCAAACTTTACATAAATTACACTATATTTGCAGATAAATGTGGAACAAAGCATGTAGTTCAAAACTGAAAGAACAAAAGAAGACAAATTTAATTTCACTTTATCTCCAGTGATTAACAATAGGCACAATTTATGAACTATCAGTGTCTCCTTCAAGAACAAAGATGTTTTTATATGACTTCCCTCATTTATGTAAAAAAAAAAATCTTACACATTGTGATGTTCATGTACTTATAAGGGTTCTATAAGATGGGTTCTTATAAGAAACAGAAATCTGTATCTTAACTTTGAATAGAAATATACACATACATTCCAGAGAAATTAATCACATCAAAAATAAGAACACCGTCAAAATGAATCTTACTTATTCTGTGAGACCTTATTTCTAGCTGGTTAACTAAAGAAATACAAGATGCACTTTGAGTTGTCCATTAGTTCATAAATTAAGTTTTATTAATACCTAACAAAGACATTTTGCAAGATGACATCTGAAGACACAGTGTACCCTTAGGACTGAATGGTTTGTTTCATAGCTTTCCCTTAGTTAAAGTTGATTTTCTTCTTATTTTTTATTTAACTTTTTTCAAAAATTGTCTTCCTAAAATAATTTGTTCCTATGTGTTTAACTGACTGTCTGCCAAAGGACATTCTCATTAAGATGCATTTCCACCCACTTCTCTGTCATTACTTTGCTTAACAACCTCCCTCAAAGGTCGCAGAATTCAGAAAGGGTTTTCCATTCTAAGTTGCAAATAGAAATTTTGGCCAGAAGGATTTTTTCTTATCTTGTCCAAACAAGGATAGAGGTTTTTCTTTTGGTTGTTGTTTGTTTGTTTCTGATAATGTAGTATTTATCCATGCTTTTACTAGTTGAATGGATTAGATATAAAACTGTTAAGCCTTATAGCTTTCCCATCATATAAAATTTATCCTGGATAGCTCAATCCTCCAATAATTACTATTGAAACCAAGCCAACTAACATCAATCATACTCAGAAAAGTTGTCCACACATCATTCTATGTTTTATGATGGATATTTGTTTTATAGACATTAAAAGAACTAATGATAATATCAATTGACCTGGAATTAAAGTGGTATTTAGGAGATTTATAGTCAAATAAAAAGACTTCTGGTCTAATTAAGCCATCACAGAGTTATTTGTCCAAGTTTTTCATTGGCAACATGATCTCTGGAAAAATATTATTCCTGCTGTATGCTTTAATTTCTATCTTATATTACCACCAAAATTACACAAAATTATTTTTTGGATAGGAATCACATAAGAAAACTGAAGTCAGAAAAAAGACAAAACTTGCAAACTAACCATAGATTTGGGGCACCCAATAGGGAAGGGAGAGGATTGAGGTCGAAATAGGAGCAACAGGAGTGGGAAGAGCACAAGGGACTATATTGATGGATCATGGGTGCTATGAGAGAACTAAGGGGACTATAACTGAGGGTATAGATAAAATATTGTGTAAAAATGAACAATGTAAGAAAATAAATAATAAAATGAGAAAAAGAATGCCCCTTTGCAAATCTTATCTTACTTTGTAACAGTGAACAGTCCAAGTTGCCCAAAGGTTCACAGACTTCATTTATCTTTCACTGATGTAGACTCCATAAGCATATCCTATCAAATTGTACTTTCTTCATGATAAGGAAATACATTAAACTCAGTATCTTTTATCTTTTCAGAGGTTCTGGATTCTTTCTCCATTAGATGGTCATCTGTCTCTATTGATACTAATGTAATTCAAATGTACAGTAAACTTAAATGCTAAAATGCTTCATCTTTATCATGTAATTTAAACATTTCTGTGATAATCAGTATACATTTTAGTCATCTAAATATCCTCAGGTGTAATTTGAGCTGCCCACAAAGTCTTCCCTCAAAGTGACAAATGTCTGATTTAACTATAGCTTTATTCATTACTGCCTATTTTTACAACATGAATATTCACCATCTTGAACTGAGACAGCCTACACATTTATATTCAAGAATGTCTGTCTGCATGCAAATTTTCACTATTAGTCATATGCAATGATGTGACATAGCAAATTTTTAAGTCTCCCTAATAGATTTAAATGCAATACCATCAAATCTTAAAAGCACACTAAGATTAAAGATTAATTTGCTTACCATCTATATAGTTAGAAACTGTTTTGTATAATACTCATTTAAGTAAAATTTGCACATTTACAATAAAAAATTCTCATTACATTATTTGAATTTCAGTCTGACAACAGTTTCATAGGATCCAAATTTAGCAGGGGTTTGAAATACTCAAATTCACAATAAAAAATATTCTGTAACTATATAGCTGTAGAAAATACCAAAGAATAGATGATATAGTATTTTGCAAAAGTATGAATATGAAATAAATATGAAACAACAAACAAATAGAAACAAATATGAAATAAGATATGATATTCAATTAATTCATATTTATTGTAGTGTTAATCTGTATTAAGATATTTAATTATTTAACTATGCACTGTTTATTTCTAAAAAGATTTGAGGGAATTGGCAAACTTCTTCAAAATTGATGGTGGACAGTGGGCAGACAGTATAAACTATCAAATAAGCTAATAGAAAAGGATTATAAGAGGATGTTCTTTAACTTTCTCTATACAAATTCTGGGTCAAGTCACAGTCAAACGTGCATACTTCTCACAATCACCCCATATTTATTTCTTAAAACAACCCAGATGGGTCTCGAGGTTTTACATTCACTACTGTTATACTGCTTTAATACTTAAGGCATGAAATGGTTTTTTACTCAAACTGGTAACTAGTTCAACTCTTTTTCCTCTTAATAATTTGAAAAAGATATAAAGTGTTTTCATTTACTATAAATATGTAAATATACACATATATGCACACACATAAAATATCAAATGAATACCCTATACTAGCAAAAGCCAAAACTATGTAATTTCACTAGTACTTTATTAGGTTAAATTTAATTCTAAGGCAGGGACAAAAGTGAAATCTTTACAAGGTGAAAATTCAATTATCAATATAATATAGCTGTTATTTTAAATACATACAGAAATATCTAAAACATAAGTTTTTCTTCCTCTTTGAAGAAAAAAAAAACTAGATTACATGTTCATTTCTTCTAAATAGCAGCCAAATTAATTGGTTAACTATAAATGTTTGGCAACAGCAAAAGTAATTATGGCATAGAGTAGTCAACAATATAGGTATTCACTAACATCTTACAAGAAATCTGGAGTTCTTCCTAAGGTAATGTCAATGCATGCCATGAGGTCTCCAAACATTAAAACATCTCACAGCTCAACTGATGTGAAGCATCAGAAGGATCCAGGGCAACAAAGTAAAGGATGGGTGGTTTTACTGATGACAAAAGTCAGCTATTTTTCCTGGGGTAGATGATATTTTCTGTATCCTACCCTACATTTCTTTTCCTTAAGGAATTCAAATATGAAACAACTGATAGGCTTTGGCAGGCTTCAGAATCTCTTAAATCTACCAACTGACTCATTCATATAAACTTGCTGGTTCAAGAGAAAAAATATTGGTAAAATAAGTTGGTTGACTGTTAATATCATATTTTCATTTCTAAAATTAAAAAAATCTAGCTTTTCTGGTTTATATCAAATAACATTTTAAAGGATTGGAAGGAGAGCACCCCTCTGATATATAAGACAAACATATTCCTAGAATTCGCCAAGCAGTAACTTTTATTTGTAAGATTGTGTTATTATGTTTATTTTATAAAACTATTTACCAAAAGGCAAGAATTTATAATATATACTCATGCATAAACAAGCAGTATCTTTATATGATAACTGGTTTCCAAGTAAATAATACAAAGTAATCTCAAAATATTAGACCAATACAATAATTTAACCATTCATATTTAAGTTAAAGTGATCTAAGGAATTTGGAATATACTTTTAATAAAAGTGCAAATTTATGAATATATTTCAAAATCTTACAAAAAACTAACAAAGTTTAAGTGCACATTTTTCTTGAAGTCCTTTCAATAAATATTCACAAGGAAATAAGAAATTTTATTCAATTATTTATGTTCAGTAAAATAACCACATATATGACTATTTTAAATAGAATCTGAGATGATACCAACACCATCATAATATTTCTACAAACATACTAAGACAGCGTAATTTTAAAAGCAGATGTCTTCAAAGTTTGGTACAGGACCCAAATCTTCCAGAAAGACAGATTATTTGAATCATGTATGAAATATTCTGCATGAAGTAGAATGTTCTCCTGTATTTCCCTGAATTTTTTTTCAGTCCATCATAAGTGAGACATTGAAAGACATTAGTAATGTCTACAACCTATAAGGAAGCAACTGCTTCCTTAAGAAAAAATACAGTGATTTATAAAATGAAGAGTTATAGTCACACATCTTTATTATATTTATCCTGTAAGTATATGTATATGTATTAAACCAGAGGAAGGAGGATAAAAGTCAGGTGCTCTATGAATGCACATAGATACAGGTGTGTATATATATATATATATATATACTTATAATTTTATAAAAAGTCATATGAAACCTTGTCATATCAACATTTTTCCTTTGACTGACGAAACTTTTCCTACATAACTATCATTCCATGTCAATTTATAAAAATTTTCACAATTGAGAGTAAGGCTGAGTAGTAACTGAATTAGCTTCTAGAAGCCATAGTGAGGAGTCAGTAGGTAGGTTCTGATATCTTAGGTTGTAAGTGAAAGAGGACAAACAGATTAGGGTTTTGTAATAAGAATCCATAACATCTAGATGATATTTTAATGAAAAGGAATAACCTAGCTAGGAAAAAAATGAAGAATTATAAAGTCAGAAAATGCTAGATTCAAATGATGGTTCCATTATGTGTTGTTTACCTATCGCCATTTTAATTCACTGCTTTGTAGTTCACCTCAGAATTAGCTGTGATTGATATTGTTCACCTCAGAATTATCTGTGAAGACTGATCAAAGGAAAAACATGCCTAACACAGAATAGGCACATATAGAATAAGTGCCCATAAAGAGCCTTGCTGCGTAAAGATCAGCCAATGCAGACACTCTAAAGAAACTCATTTGAAAGTCAGAGCCTCTCCAGGCCCATTTTGTTTAACAATTTTGCATGTCAGTGATCGCAATGCCACACCTTCTTTGTAACAAATGGGATGATTTTTGGACACTAACTTCAAGAATTTGAGCAAATCTCTTATTGTATACTATTTTCTTTAATCTTCTTCTAAGTTATGTTAAAGGTAGGAAAGCATAGTAATTTGTTCCTCTTTTACCCTTTAAACATTAATCATCCCTTTCCTGCTGCCCAGATTACCTTGCCACATTCCTTACCGAACTTTCAACCTCTTCCTTTCTAAAGAAGCACAACTCCAAAACAAATTATGTCTCCTGTTTGCGTGTATTAAAAAAAAAAAAAAAAAAAAAAAAAGCAATGGTTTAATGCTCCAATTCCATTAACACAGAAAATCAGAGCAAGTTCGACTCTTCCCAATAAAAATCACCTTATTGTTGTTTATAGCTTACAAACAGATTTCCCAGTGAAAAATATCAAACTTTTGAAATGTTCATAAAGTAACACTAGTCAAATAGATTGTATATGGAGACTTATTTGAGACAGGAATATTCATCCAGTAGGTCGATGATTTTTAACAATAACTGGCACCTCAGTTACCAATTTTCACAGTGCAAAAACAACAATTAAGGCCGGGCACGGGGGCTCGTGCCTGTAAGCTTCAGCCTATGAAGCTGCCGGGGCTAGGGATCACGTTTCAAGTCCCGCCTGAGGCCTGAAGCGAGACCTAGTTCCAAAAAAATAGCTGGGCATGGTGGTGTGCGCCTGTAATCCCAGCTACCTGGGAAGCTGAGGCTGAGGATTGCTTGAGTCTGTGGTACCCCGGGAAATGAGAGCCTGCGGTTCCATGGGCAAAAATAGCGAGACCTAGTCTCAAAACAAACAAATAAACAAACAAACAAAAAACCATTAAATATCTATAAAGGATCTTCTGACATGTAGTTATAAGAAGTGCAAATCATGGTACTTAGGTATAAATTAAGGCATGGTAGAAGGAAAAAAGAAAACAGAAACAATTATGTGGAATGAAATATATATATATATATATTTCATTCCACATAATTGTGGAATTATGCCTATATATATATAGGCAGAAAAAAAAAATGCTGGAGTGATACAGACAAGACATTTAACAAAATTCAATGAATACTAGTTGAGAATTCACTAGGAATTTGATGTTATAGAGGATGATGGAAGACAAAGAATAAACAAAAAATGTATGGTCTTTGTTGTCTAAAATGTTATGGAATAACCATAACATTTAAGTTTAAGAAACATATTTAAGAAACATTTAAGAAACATATAAAGTTTGTAAAAGTAATATACTAAAGGGTCAACATATCTGTGTGTTCTGTATGTATATAGGGACACAGAAAGAACAAAAAATTTGTGTCACCTATTCTGATAATGAAGAGTCTCATAGTCTTGGGCCATTCAGTCAACCCACTCCTGACCTCAGTTTTCTCATTTATAATACGAAGGGATGTGACTATATGAGCTCAAAGATATTTTAAGTATTCTGATTTCAATTCACTGCAAGCATATTCCATAATCTGGGGTATGTAGAAAATTCATGGAAATAGAATATTCTTAAAAGGAAGGAATTCTGAATAGGAATTTAAAGAAGGGGAAGTGAATGGATTACTGACAAAGTGTCAAGGAGGAAATTCCAGGCGAAGCAAGTCATGTGAAAAACCAGAAAGCCCAAATTGAGAGAGTTACATAAAAGTTGAGACTCATGCCTGCTTGGCTGGAATGTGAACTTAGTCAAAGAGAAATAACAGGAAAGAGAAGGAAAAAGAAACTAGCACCTGGGATGAAGACAAGACAATAGTAAAAAATACAAAGGAATTAAATAATGAAGAGAGTATCTGAAGAAGAAGCAAAAATATTTTTAAAAGGTCTGCAGAAAAGGAACAAAGAAAGTCAAATGCAATTAAAAGTCAGGAAAGTAGAAAAATAGCTCTTGGATTGATAAATAAGAAAGAAAAGCAAGTGGGTGTGAGAAAATGAATGAGTGGGTGGTTTAGAAAAAGTATATTATAGTTAGAACATGAATAAATGATCAAAGATATGCGCATTACTTATGAATTGGAGCTTTTAGTACTGCATCAAAAAGGGCATATCCGGCCACTGAATCAGTCAAGAAAGCTTGACTTTGCAAGTGTTTAAGTGACAAGTTCATTTAAAGCTTCTCCAAGGAGGACAAGCGTAGAAGAGGAAGTAAAATTGTTGTGGAATTCCAATGAAATACTCTCTTCCTTCTGAGCTCAAAACCAATTGGCCTAAAATTGGACTTTCAGTAACAGTGAATATAACGCAGTCCTAACACTAATTATTACCTTACCTAATACTTACTGAACTCTCCAATGCACAAAGGCCCAGCAGTGTTTTAAAGGCGTATCTTTTTTAGTACTTCCTATGAAAAGGTAGACTCAGATGTAGGTGGTCACAAAGGATGATTCTATCTTGTTAACCCTTTCTTCATTGATATACAAAATTCAGCACTACTAGTAAGAGTACTAAAAAGTCATACAGTGAGGGAAAAAGGATACTCTTCCTCAGCTGACATCACACCACACAGAAGTACAGGTAGAAGAATCATTACCACTTCACACAAGAGAGTCGAAATGAATCCACAGCATTAAAAAGAAATCAGGAAAATGTCAAACGTGAAAAGGACTGCAGTGCATAAAAGTTAAATGAGGCAATATAATCGAACACATGCTCTTAAAACCTTCAGCCTCTCGTTTTTATTCTAAATGTAAATAGAACATTACTACCTAGAGGGTGGATGAGGAACAGCTGAAGGCAGTTTAGTTCTCATGAGGAGTAAAATAAGGAAACATCACTCAAATTTATAATTAACTAGATCATTTCTGTAATAACTACTGGAGACTCATTCAAAATGTAATGTATAATGGAGGTTTCCTTCTCATAACTAAAAGTAAAAAAATAAAATAAAAACAGCTGCAAAGGTATGCCTTCTAGTTTTCTAATTAATGTTCAAAAATGCATTTACTTCAGCATAATTTCACATTTTTATGTAAAGTCTTATTTGATTGTAATTAGCACAGACCACAGAACTTAATTAGGACTAATCATTCCTTAATGCAATCAGAATCCCAGAAGAACAATATAAACAGATTTTATTGGTATTAGTGATGCAAACTTATAAAATATAGAGCCAATTAACCTATAACAATTCTTCCAAAATATAAAATAAAAATAAATTATGGTGCATTACCACATAGTTTCGTGAACACACTAGGAACACAATAACAGAGTTAATAATCAAACCCCACAAGATCAGTCTTCTTTCTTGATTGCTAAGATAGTCATCACAATTGTGATTCATATTAAAATATGCTACCTGTTAATGAGATTAAAAATTAAAATATGTTCTAAGACATGACACCTCAGGATCTGTGGTAACAACACCGTTCCCCAGCTAAGTTCTGAAAGATATAAAACTCCACAATTTCTAAATCCCATAAAAATAAAATTCAGTTATAATCACTTAAAGTTTTGAAAAGTTAAGCTGAGGGGAGAAATGTATGTGTGTGTGTGTGGTGGGGGGGTAACTAATAAAAATGCAAGCTTTCCAAGCTTCATTGCATAATGACAATTATATTGCCCATTATACTCTAATGGTGTAAGTTTGCTCTTCCAGTTTCATGAATTGATTAAACTCCTCTGGAGAAAAACTAGTAGCCAACATCTGAAGTCAGACATTCCTGTTAAAATTTATAAAAAGACAGTGAATGCAATGTATCTTAACAGAGAAGTCGCTAATGAAATCTTTCCACTGGAACTGGAATCCACCCTAAAATGTGTGGAATACTTCACACAATTAGATTGGGAACTCCAACTGTTCTCTATCCATTTCCAGAAAATGCCAAACTGAACACGTTAGCACAGGATGGATTCTCTTTACGGAGCCTTGAAGCAAAACTTGAAAGAGACAAATTGGCGCACAATTTCTACGGTACCAAAAATTACTTCCCAGCTGGGCCTTAGTCAGACATTAAGAGGGAGGTGCAATATTTGAAATATGTAATCTAAACAGTATGCTCATATTTCTTAAATATTGTGAGTTTCACCTCACAATGCTGCAATTTGTAGCAGCTTGCTGGTGAGACATGCCAAAATCATATGCTAGGAGGACTGGGGTACAGATTTTAGATTTAAGGAATTAACGAATCCCTTATCTGCTGCCATAATTTTTCAGTATTTTTAGGGTGAGTTCAGCCAAGTTGATATTGATGCACCACCATTCTGGAACAATAAAATCTGACTCAAATCTATCACTTTTACCCAGAAACTTCGTATCTATCTTTTTTTCCCCAGTCAACATACAAGTTCATCACACTCAGCTTTTAATGGAATATTATTTAACAGAGCTGATTAAAATGATTCACCTGGAAAGTATAAACGATTGTCACTTATGAGATAGTTGTATGGGTTTAATTTTAAATACCAGATACTAGTTTTCTCCTTTGTGGCCAGAAGTGTACGATGAGATCATAGGACTTGGCTACTTATGGGATTATTAGCTTTTCTGAGAAAATGCTCAGCTCTCATAAAACTTAATAACTCATGAAAAAAATACAATTATTCACTAAATAAGGGGTACAGAAAATAGATATTGGGATGAAGGAAGACGGAAGTGTGTAGCTGACACTTCCACAGGGAAGAGACTCTTGAACAGTGACTTCAGCCATGCATCAGACTCAGCTGAAGAGAAAACAGGAGTGTGGATGGGGATTATTTTAAAAAGCTTGAAATAATGCTGATGATGAAAATGACTGTCACTAGCAATTACATGTTCTACCAATCACAGTGTGTCCTTAACTATCTCAAAACTGTCACACTTTAGCTTTTTCTTTATTTTTAAGAATGATAACATTGGTTTACAACACTGTATATGATTTGGGAGAAACAACTTTACACTGAACAACTTTTCTTCCTAAAATAATGTTAGACTCGGAACTTACAACTCTGATCCTTGAACTCCATATCCTCCTAAAAGGAACCACCAGCAGCTATATTTTGTGATCTAAGCAGTCAAGAAAAGCAGGTTTATACAAATACACTACAAAAGAATTCTTTATTCTGCAGTCAACAAATAACTCTAACTCCCAAAAGGGTGTGGTGTAACCCAGTAGTCAACATAGCTTGATATTGCAAAGTTTTACGTTTAAAATCTATTCCTCAGTAAAACTCTACAAAGATCTTCCCATCTCCACTATTACAAGAACCCTCTTCTCTTCCCCCAGAAGGGATATGAGCAAAAGAACCAGCTGTCCTTAGACAATTTATTGAATCATGGGTTGAAATGTACAGAAAGACAAGCACTAGACCTTGAAGATCAAGGAGGTGGGGAACAACTAATTGCAATTCAATGTTTTATTTTTTCTTTTCTTTATATTCTTTTTTATGACTTTATGAGATAATCAAGTGTGACCACTAGAGAAGACAAAAGAGTAGCTCAAAAAAAGACAAAGTTTACTGTACTCACAAGACCCATAGTGACAGAGTTACCACACGCCAGAGACACCACCTGGGGGGACTGCTGAAGAAATAGGTTCAACCTAATTGGTAAGAAGTGAAAAGTGTGAAGTACTGAGCAAGTACCTATACTGGGGGGGGGGGGGG
>PVHY01000778.1:0-117821 GCA_004024945.1 Uropsilus gracilis | reverse complement strand
CTATGTTTTAAACAATACATCATGGGCTTTCGCAGTTTCTAATATTTCCTCTTCCCAAACTGAATCTTAAGAATAGCTGAAACCATTGCTGACAACACTTCAATAAAGTAGGTCTGTGATTTTTACTTATATCTTGGTGTCTTTGACACCTCATGAGATTGTCTAGTCAGGTATGATGGGTGGATTCTATATTTTTTCTTATTCTGGTCAGTTCTCTACCTACTTTACCCTTTCCAGTGCTGATGAACATAATAGTCATGTCCTACTACTTAACTGACTGACTAAGCTATGCATCCTGCATCTTATGTGGGGTCAGGTTTGCAATGAATTTTCTACTACATCCTCAAAATCTGGATCTGAATCACTTTCAGGACATAATGCAATCAGATTTGGCCTAGAATCATTAGCTCAGGCCCTCTCTGGGACAAAGCATTTTTACTTTGATGTGATTAGTGGACAGACACTAGGATATAAATGTTAGACCACTAATAATTTCTACTACTTCTTTCTCCTTTATTTTTTAAACTCTCAGATCTTTATTAAATCCTCTTCCACCTTCTGGTTGTACCTATGTACCTAATTTTTTTCATTTCCAAACTCAACAGATAATTCAAAAAGTACATCAGTTTAATATCTTCAAAGTATTCCTAGTGAATCTAGAATATCACAACCTTCATACAAAATTGACATAACTTGCACATATAAAGTATTTTATACCTTGATATCCAATTAAGCAAATCTCTCAAGCATGTGCATTTTCTCTTATATTTGCACTCTAATTTTAGAATACAGTAAATATCAATGAACAGTCATAAAGCAGGATTTAGACTAAAGAAAAAAAGCAGTATAAATGGAAATAAAAAAAAGAGAAGAAAAGAGAAATAAAAGAGAAGAAAAGCAGACCAGTTTTTCATTAGGAGTATTCTCAGGTCAATCCAGATTCAGCATAGTTTGTTTTACTACGCAACTTTGCAGTAATCTTTGAGGTTGACTGTGGCTAATTTGATGATACTGAAAGAAAATTCTGAATCTAAATGTCTATTAATTCTATTATAAGACTGTTGACAAAACCACAGAGAAAAATATATTCTGGATTTTCATCAATATGCATTTGAATAAAATAATTTATATCACAACTTAAAAAATGCATTTTGTAACGATAACCCAGTCACTCACGCTCACAGAAACTTAATCATAAGTGTTTTCAATTCAATCCAACATCAGAAAGGGCATACTATTTCACGAATAAATTTAAAAGACAACTCTCACTTGGTCACTTATTTACAGTTCTCAGACACTTGTTAGATATATATGTTTTAGCATCCAATTTGGTTTTTCTAAGAGTACCCAATGAATATTGATTGATGAATGTGAAAGTACTTATTAAAATACCAGTTTTTGTTCTTAGTGTGTTCTAAGTCATATGTTTAAAAACACAGTCTGAATCATTTATTGACAAATTAAATATAGATTTGGATGTCTTTTCCAATTATCTATTGAATTATCAAGTAATCTTGCAATCTGTTGACCTTGCACACAGAAAGATCAAGAAAAACAGACGTCAATGCTGCAGTACCATGTCTTCAGATATGTCAACACACACAGGATTAATAGAGCAAAAAGTAACATAAATTCAAGTAACACTTTTACTTCTTTAAATAATATGTTGCTCTTCAGAAACAAAATGTTACATGAACTAAAGCAGCAGATAAAGATAATTCCTTAAAATCTCTAGATACTCAGGTGCTGGATGAAAGGTTAAGAGTTGAAAAATATCTGAATATAGGACACACTACTATAACTGATTTTAATAATGGCATGCACTCTGTCCTCATTCCATCCACCTATAAATAAGAGTTAGCATTAAATATGAATTGTCCAGAGAAAATTATCGAAATCCACCTTCAACAAGTTTTTCTCATTTGCCTGTCTAAAATGAGGACAAAAGCAGGTAGCAACCATCATTCTCTCTTAGATCTGGACACAATTTTGTTTCCTTAGATGATGAAGTCATGAAAAGTTATTATTTGCCAGTCTCATTTCTCCAAGTGAAGGGAAAGGACAGCTTCAACATTGATAACCATTACACTTCCTCAAAAAATGTACCCCTAAGTGGGGGGGGGGGGGTCATTCCATTTCAAGGAACAGAAAAATTCTGAGACTAGTACAAATTAAACACAGGCATTTATTGAAAAACTCAGAATAATCAAATTGAAATATAAGCAAAGAGAGCCTGGTCTTGGAAAAGCAAAATGTAAGGAAGTATCATCAATTTTTTCCTTGGAATGTAGATTTCCTAGTTCCTGCTCTCTCTATGAATTTTGATTTTACTACTCTCAGGTTACCTATTTCCTCTCTATCCTAATTCCCACACTCATCTCTTCTTTTCCTGCTTTGAGGACACATGATATTCAATATCCATTGGCAAAAAGCCCCTTCCTCTTCTGGTCACATTGCCCATTGTGCCCAATAGTGACTGATAGTCATGAAATTCTGGTTTGAGATCAGCTATAGTTTTTCTTCTACTCCATGTGCATCCTTTGAATTGGTTCAGATGTCTTCTGAAAGATTAAGGCAATCTGCTTTGAAAACCTTAGCTAGCCTGCTAGAAAGACTCTTGTAGACAATGGTCCATGCAAACAGTGCAGTATAAGGTTAGCTCAGCCATCATGAAGAATACATGTTCTCTTTGAGGGGCCCCAAATAAAGCAGCCCTTATCAAACTGCATTTCAAATGTTAATATAACATATAAATGCAAACTAATGTCTTTTTTTCCTCCTCTCCAGAAAACAGAGACAATGTTCATTGCTTAGAAAATCCTATGGACAGGACTGTATGCACACTTACATCTACAGTCTAGGAGGAGGTTATTTAAATTCTAGATGTCAGCATATATGCATGTATAGAGGGATATAATGCCATTCTCTAAAATGATGATATAATACAAGATTGTTTGGGGGATTAAATGTGAAAACACAGGCAAAATACAAACTCTCCATATATGTTGTTTCCATATATGTTGTTTCCATATATGTTGTTTCCATTCTCAAGCTAAAATCCAAAATCCTTACATATTTCTCTATGCTTTTCTCTAATAAAAGAGCAGTTTAAATCTTTTACTATTTGCCAGGCATGTTCATTTATATTTCTCTCCAAACCTACCTACTATAACAAGAAATCCCTTTTGCTGAAATCCTCTATGATAAGGGCAAGGAAACTGTGACAATGACTGACTTAACCATGAGTGGGATACATGATTGAAAGTGCAAAAATACATGGAAAACAATCTTTGCTCTCCTTCCCATGCATAATCTCAGAAAACATAATTATCTCATTGTTTTTAATCACAGAGATTTATGTAGATTAATATACACACAGGTACAAATCACATCTGGTGATATTCACACAGACACATGTACACAGACACACATAAACATAAACAAACACAAGTAACATTTTACCTTTGACAATAGAAGCTATGAGCTATTCATACAACTCTCCAGGTCAGAGATCTATAACTAAATTTGACCTGTGTGCTGAATCTGGTCAGCAAGTGTGTTTTATTTGACCTGAACATATCTGGTCCCCAAAGTGTTTTAAAATGTGTATGAATTACTGACTCATTTAAAACTTTCAACAATGTCACAAGAGCATCTATCTTGCTACTATGGGAAAGGTGGGTTGACTTACAGCCACCTAGACCATATTTCCATATGACAAACTATTCTCTTCAGACATCTTTCAATTTCTCCACTTTACCATAAATTCTACCACTTGCTATTGTATCCCTGACCATGAGACTACTGTTGTCATATTAAAGCTGGTTTTCTTCATTGTTCATTTTACTTTCATGGCATTTATCGACATTTCATTTTAGGAATCTGCACTATGCTATTGTGTCCATTTTCCATTACAGTGTCTAAGATTTTAGGTTCCAGGAGGAAAGCAACATATTAGTTTGACAGCCTTCTTATACTGCCTGAAAGTGTCATATGCAAATAGAGATGCTGACTAAATGCATGGCATTAACTATGACAGTGATACAAGCACTAGATAATTTGTTCTTTTCTACAACTGGAACATCTAATGCATCTTCTTGGTCACAAAGGCCTGTCCTGACAGCCCTGGATTATTCATGGTCTGCTTCTCAAATTTATGAATCATTCAGGTAGCTTTGTTTCTTTTCATTTTGCCCTCATCTGATTGTCGCTGAGTGTTTCCTTCAGTGCAAGAAGCTAAATTGAAAGATGAAGGAACTAAAATGTCTTGATTAGTCAATCAATGAGGGGAAAAGATAGAAATAATGACTTAAAAAAAGAGCAAAGATTTTAGGATCTAACTTTGTGCTCCCGTTTCCTTGTTTTTTCAGATAATCTAAAATTATACAAATACCTCAAAGCAGACATTGTGAATGTCCTATCACTGTTCTGGTACCATTCTGTATGCCTGGTGCCACACTAGCTTCCAGTTGCTAGTAGCTGACTTTGTTCCCACAATGAGGAAAAGGTGAGTTGCCTACTCAGATGTGCTACTGAATGGTGGAAGAGAAGGGGAAACAGGTAACATCTGGAGCATGGCAACCATGTTTTCTGACATGGTGTGCAACTATGCTACTTCCTCAAGCCTCAGGTGTGTGTTCCACATTGCTTCCATGAGTCTATGCGGAGTCAAGCTTCAATCATCCAAGGTAATACTGGTTTCATAGCTCAGCTTAATTGGCTCCCTTCCCTGTAACACATCCCTACTTACTTACAACAGTTTTTCCTGCACTACTCAAGGAAATGTCTTAATTTTGACCCCTGGGCCTGCTGGTGGGAGAACCCATAATAAGGTATCTGCACATCTGTAGTTGCTAAGCTGCAAACAAACAAGTTGATTCTCATGAACCACTGATCCAAAATAACACTTTAGGAGAGAAACTCTTTTGGATCAGTTACAGATCTTAATCAGTAAAAGTTTTGCTAAAGAATAATTTTTATGTATCCTACTTTAGTTATTTAAGTAAGGTCTTGGTAACTTGAGAAGAAAGATTATTGTGAAACAAAGACCATTTAGTCAAGCTTTCAATCTTGGTTGATCCAAAATATATTTTTATTGTTATATCAATCAACTAAATGATTTTTCCAAGTCTGAAATAAAATTATATATTGGCATGTTGAGCAAGAGAGACAATAAGTATAAAATTTTAATTTGCCTTTATGAACGTGACATTGTAGCTTGTGTAACTGCTAAAGGGGACACTGTAATTTTCATTATGGTAAAGTGACTAATAGGGGAGGCAGCAGCCAAATAATTAATCCTGTTTTAGAGCCAAACAAGCTTCTGAAAACTGTTAAAACCAAACAGTTGTGGTTTGGCATTCAAAGTTTATGGAACTGAGTTCCAAAATAATCTTAACAAATTTAATTTGGCTTTGGGGCAGTGGTGGGGAAATAAGAGAATTTATTCTCTTATGAAGGAAAGAAGTGAGGCAGAAGAAAATTTAATGGGATGAAAGAAATGGCAATGAGGACAGAATGCAAATGGTAAGACTAAGGAGAATTCTTAATTTTCTCTGCTTTAAAAATGAACAGTGAATGAAAGGTTTACAAACTGATGCACTGCACTCAATTTATACTTCTCTTCCAACTACTCAGAGGTACAATGGGAATCACCCAAATACCTAACTACCATTTAGTGTTTCACTGCTTTAGAGCCAACATGCCAAAGTACAACTAGTCAAGGGAGAAGAGAACACCTCCTTACCATACACATAGCCACACAGGTGACTTTCAGTAGCAAAAAGGAAACCAAGAGGCAGTCTTTTTGCAAATATGTCATTTAGCCAACCCATTTTTTTCAACATAGTGGTTGGTATTCATCTTTTTATTTCTTAGTCTCATTTTTCATAGAAGCTAATCTGTGACCAAAGCAGGTTTTATTTATTTGCATAATAGCAGTTACATGAGAGTCATGTTTTGTATGTTTTCTGTGATTAAATGGAAAGACATGGGATCCCATCATGCTCAATTTGATATCAGAACCAAGCACTGTTTGGCCCCAAACTGCTTGAAGAAAATAGCTCCTGACTAAAAATGTTAATGTATAAACCAAGCACTTAGTACCTTCTGATGAGATTCAAAGCACAACCATTCTATTAATCTCATATCTATTCAGGTTCTTTTCATTTAACACATAGCCATATTTCTTCTTTATTCGTTTTGTTAGTTTGCATCTAACTGTGCTGATAAAGACTATTAGTTTCAATGTCTTTCTCAATTCTGATTCTCCTGATTTACCTGCTGATTTGTGGTACAAAATTACCGCATCTGTTGTGTTATACATTGTTTCCTTCTGAATATTTTATCTTTAAGGGAATTTTAATTTTTTAAAATGACCAAAGCTCAGAAAAAATGCCATCACCCAGGCACTGTGGTATGTCCTAATTGGATCTCCACATCAAGCACAGTATTAGAGGGGGGAGAAGAAATTGCACATATTTCCCTGGTTCCTTGATTTAGTGCATTTAATGTAGAAAGCTGTTGCAAGCTTGTCTGCCATTACAGCAAATATCCTACAAAATCAGGCCATTTTTGCCCATGTTTTGCAAAGCATCTCCATCATGAGTAATTAGTGTCAGTGACAGTGTTGCTCGCCCCACGTTCCTGAGCAACCCATCTGCTGACTGTCCTGTAATACCCTCAGACAGTCTCAGGTTCATCTGCTCCCTGCCTGGCATCCTTCCCTCCAGTTCTATCCATCTGCTGTCTTCTTTGCTTTGACCTTTTAAAGTCCTGTCAGTTTGCTGACTCTCTGCCATCCTTGTTCAGGTATCTTGATCACCTTGGGTTGACACAGTGATCTACTCCACCAGCTTTTCTATTAGCTCAGACCTCTCTGCCCACTGACCATTCCATCTTAACCCTCACATCACAGAATAGTAAAAGAAAGTGCATTTTATGAGAATAAAAAACAGACTGAACACGAGTAGAAAGAGTAAATGGTGAGAAATCTGAGTGCTGTGGTATACCCTGGATCTGTCATTAATTAGATGCATGAACTCAAAGCAGTCACTGATTTCTGGTCAATTTCAGTTACGTCACTTCTAAAACAAGGGTGGTGCACTATAATCATTCTAACAGCATGTTTATTCAATGACTTAAGTGATTCTCAGTTTAGGTTAGCAAACTTAAATGAAGACTATTTTAAGAAATGAAGGAAACAAAAGAGACCTTAGGTCACTAGTAGGATGGATACAAAAAGCATGAAGAGAGAAAGTATGATGCGAAGAATTAACATGTATGAAACCACCAAAAGGCATGAAAACACTAGCACAAGTCACTATCATTATTTTCTCCAAAAGAGATTACCCAGATTCCCTGTATGACACCTAGATCCCATTTTATATCTGTCAGTTAAAGTAATCAGGATTATATGTTAAGCAGATCATAACCCTTCTCTGCTGTGGTTTCCTAATTTAGAGTAAATTCGAACTGAAACTGCATGGGTCTCAGCCTCTCTGACTTTTTTTGAATGACTCTCTCCTTCCTTGAGTGGTAGCCACACTTGTCTTGCTTTGGTTTTCAAGCACATCAGGTTTATGGCCATCTTTCAGCAATACTGTCCCTTCAGTGTGGAATGCTTATCTGGCAAATTTTTCACTGTGTGACTGCAATCTCAGTGGAAATACACATCTCTTCATAGAGACTGTGCCCTTTTCACTCCTCCCATATGAACCCCACCACCTTGCCTCACTCCCACTAACACCTGTCTTGATGTCTATCAGTGATATCTGTCAGAAATCACTTTGTTTCTTCATTTATCATTACAACCGCTGCTAAAATGTAAACATTTTGGACAAGAATATTGTTTTTTTCTTCCACATACTTGTGTTCCTTTCCTCTAGAAAAATGTTCAGAGTGATGAAATTTTTTTATTCAATTAAATCATGAGAAAAATAAGAGGAAAAAAGCATTTGGTCTTGTTTCTAAAATTATAGCCTGTCCTTAGAGTCATAATTTCTTACCAGTGGGAGCTGACATAGTGGCAAAAAACAAACTCTCTGGGATGATGGTATACAAAGGTATACTTGCTGTTATTGGCAAGAATGATTTTCTACCCTATGATTCATGCTCTCAGATAATATACACTAACCTGACTATGAACAACACTGGTGATGTTTGACATTTTCTTAAGAAACAACCTCTACATTTAGAAGCCTAAGCTATTTGCTTCCATATCTCTGCTCTTCTCATATCCTTTACAGTCAAACCATTTGGTAGGATAGGCAGATAATAACATATCTATTGAAGTAGAACATGAACTTCATAGCATTTATCATCTATTTAATAATTCATCATAGATTGTCTTGATGCTGCTATGAAACACTTTCTTTCAAAAAAAGGAAATCTTACTTTCTAGGTCTTCAAGCTCTATTTTCCTGTCTAATGGTTACTAACTTAAGGATAGAAACCCTGGTTAGACTTTGCACCTTAGAAAATCCTTTCATTTACATCATGAGTACCCAGTGAATCTTTGTTGATTTGAGTTGTTTGGATTGTTCAGAAGTGTCTACATTGTATGACTGTGCTGTACACTAGGCATACTCAGGACCCAGGTCAGCAAATCTGGAAGTCCTTGGAGGGATGCCTTATCCCACTGTATTCACACATCATATATATCATGGTGTTCACTTAAACACCTTTCTCTGCTATAGCACTGAAAGAAATATTTCCTACGAGGTCACTGTTAGCAGTTTATGTGTATACCACCCCAATGAAGCTATGAGCTACTTTAGAGAAAAATGGTATCATATTCATCTTGGAATCCTCAAAACCTCTCGTAGTACCTCCTACATTGTGGCTTTCAAGAGCTCTGTCAAGGGGAGCTGTTGTGATTAGAACTGGACAATAAATGAATAAGATAGTCTTCACTACCATATAACCCATGAGTGTATAGCTAAAGAAACAAAAGGTTACAACAAGGCACTATGACTCAGGTAGCCTGTGAACTTGAATGGATAAAGAGGAATGAATGGAGGAGCCGGGGCAAGGTTTTCCAGATAAAAAGATAATGAATCAGAAACTTCCTGAGTAATGGAATAGAAGACATGCAATCAGTACTCACATGAAGATAAGGCATTAGTAATAGAACCCAGGCCTCTATAAGCCATGTTATAGGGAAATGAGAATATTCAGCATCAGAGCTGTGCAGAGAAATAGACACTACTTGTCTTCAACAGAGAAATTGCTGGAATAGAATTAAAATTTTAAAATGACATGAGCATACAAACTAGTGAAAAACACTTTTATAAAGTATTTAAATTATCTAAAATGTTAGATTCCCACAGTTATGTAAACACAGTCTCAGGGTCCAATCTACACATACCATTAACTTCTTATCCAAAAATTTTCTCTTTTTTATCATCTTAGTATTCTCTGATGAGTGGGGAAAAAAACAGAACCTTCAGTTCTAGCACCTGCTATAAGTTTCAAGATTAAAGTCACTAAGAGAGAATCTTTTTCTCCTGGTTACTTTTAAAAAAAAATAATTTGTTTATATATAAATTTCACATCTCTGTTGTCTCTGGGGTTACTCTTAGTACTGACAAATATACAATCTACCTTGTTTATAGACTAACACATTACATTCCTTTCTGCCCAAAGTTGGTGTACTCTGGTATCTTTGAAAAATGTGAAGACATATTACAAACTGCTTGGAAACCCTTCCGCATGGAAAAAGTCTGCCAACCCTCCATATGAAGTCTCTGGAAGTCACTCTAGCAGATATGTTGCTATTTTAAAATAAACAACTTGGATTTATGTAATCAGATCTTTTTTTTCTGTATGAGATAGATTATAAACTCTTCTATGTTTATTTTTCAGTTTAGCATGTATTTGCTCCATAGACAAAGTTTAGTGTCAGGGTTACAAGAGAAAAATAATGGTACTTTAAATAAATCTTAATCTAAAAATTATTTTGGAGGACAGTCCATGGATTTCATCCAAAAACAAACCAATAATATACCATGGATATTTTCTAATTAAAGAGGACACTTCAACATCTAAATTATTTATGTATTCCCAATAGGAAGATAATTTTAAAGAGAAAAAGATATTTAATTTCATTCTCTTCATGCCTAATAAGAACGTAATTCTATTTATTCTTTCTTTTTTTTTTTGAGAATATCTAGTTTAAAAAAGTTCAAGTATCTTTCATGAAATAAACTATACAAAAAAAATTAGACATGTTAACTAAGGAAACTGGTCCACTTAGGGGAACATTTCAAACACATCATACTTTTATCACTCAAAGTATTTCTTAAAAACAAGACATATAGAATGCAGCAGAGTAAAAATGGTAGGCTCACCTTATCCACATTTTACGACCCAATAACAACCAAAACAAGAAAAATGACTATTGTATAATCACAAGTGATGGCTCACTGGAAGCAAGTAGAAAAAAACTTTAATTAAACTTTACTTCTATTCCAGCAGTGCAAACCATAAGTGGAAATAGTGCCACACAGAGCCTTTCTGCTAATAAGAATACAGTGTGGTGATTACTGGCTTGTGCTGCTGGCTTCCAAGTGAGAACATTTGGTCCCCAATGGGCAGTGAAAGCCAGTTAAGATCATCTATATGTCACCGCAAGGAGGGTGTTATTCGTAGCCTGTACCTATGGCTATGGACAGCTATTGTATCCTCACCCAACGCCAAAACCAAAATGACCAATAAAATATCTTCACTAACGAGAGTTTGAAAAATGTGGACTTTAATAACAGGTGTAGCTTCTCAGGTTAAGTCTCCTTACTGAAAGAGAGAGACAACAATACCTGAATTGCAGGCCCATCTCAGCTATGAGTCCTACCTGGTACTGCATCTATTACTCAACCACAACCTTGAGGTTGAGGTTGGCATGAAACTGTCTGTGACAGTATTACTGAGGTGTTGCCCTATGATAGGGGGTTACTTTAGGTCCTTACAACACATCTCACATACCAGGAGAACTATGGGAGAACTTTTCCTACTCACTGATGAAGGCATTTTGGAGCCCTACTGCCCCAGTTCCTATTAACTTTCTTTTTAATGCATCAATGCTCTGGTCATCTAGGCAGAGTCATCAGTCTATGAAACAATACACACTAGTAAGTCATGGGTACCAACAAAAAATAGGTTTATACTCAGTGACTTAGGGACAGTTATAATGTCAATTTATCATGCAAAGTAAAGTAGACTCCCAATTTCTGCAATCCATAAGAGACTAAAAATGGATGATAAAACGATCATATCAATGAAAGAGAAAGTGGTGCTGAAGTAAAAAACCCCAAGAGAAATTCCAACCCACCAGAACTGTGGCATATATCTAAGGATGAATTTGAGGTAATAGTACAATCATGCTTTCTGAATTAGTAATAATAATGGGAGATAAAAAAGAGGACATGATAAAAATATAGGACTGCTACAAATATAAGTAATTTAAAATAGTACCATTGAATACAGAAATACATTGAGTACCTCAATAGTAGGTCAACATAGCTAAAGGAAAAAGTCAATGAACTTGAGAACATAGCAGTAAGTGCATGCAAACAAGGACACAAAAGAGAAAAAAAGAATAAAAAATAAAAATAGAAAAAGTGTGAGAGCCATTAGAGACAATATAAAAAGAAAATCAGAAAACAGGGTTCCAGAAGATAAGAAAAAGAGAAGGGCATAGAAAATTTATCTAAAGAAACAATGACTAAACATCTCATCAATATTGGAAATGAACCAGAAATCCTAAACCAAAAGAGTTACAAACAAAATAACACCAGACCAACACACTCCAAGACAGATTATAATTAAACTTTTGAAAACCAATGGCAAGGAATGAATACTAAAAACATGAAATGAAAGAAGTGTACAACACCTGTCAGACTACTTACAGAATTTTCAGTGGCACCTTAGAGGCAAGAGGGGAATGAGATATTTAAAGTACTCAAAAAATGGTACTCTTTTAAAATTGAATAACACTGATTCCCAACTTTGTATATGATTTAAGGGTAGGTTTTACCTTCGGGAATATGTTATCATATCATACCCCAAGGCACACAAAGTCCTCCATCATCATAGTCCACTAGACCCCATTCCCACTTTGTTCTCTGCCCTCTTATATCCCCTTTGGCAGCCTCATTCTTACAGTCAGAATTCTAGGGTTTGTTTGTATCCAACACTACATTTTGTTTCTCTATATACCACATCAAATTGACACCACTGATATTTGTCTTCTACTTTCCAACTTATTTGCTTAGCATTAACTTCTCTAAATCTATCCACACGGCTGCAAGTCAAGGGTTAATGTTTCTGTGACTCAGCAGTATTATATTGTACATCCATATTTAATATTTTGAGAAATTTCCATATTACTTTCCATAAGGGTTTGACCAGTCTACACCCTCATCAACATTGTTTCAGGGTTCATTTTTCTCAGCATTCTAGTCAACACTTGTTTCTGGTCTTCATGACATCTTTCATTGCTTGCTCCAATTTCCCTTCTAATCACACTACAGGTGTGAGTCAGTATCTTATTTCAACCATCCTACCAAACTATTGTTTAAGACAAAGAAGGATAAGGATTTCATGAGGTGAGGGGGTGGTCGGGGATGAGAAGAAACACACTCCAAATCATATTTGAAAGGACTAAAGGGGCCATTATAAAGTAAGACAAAGCAAATATAGAAGCAATAGACATCTAGATCATATAATGCAGGGGTGAGGGAAGGTACGAATGTCGTCAATTAGATGAATTTGAGATGAAAACATTTAACAGGTCAAAAATTTAGGCCATCATCTACTAACCTCAGCGGAACATTCACTCAAAACTCAATAGAGGTAACACCAAAGAGAATGGAAATTGATCTTAAACAAAATATGAAAGGCATATGCCAAAAAACAAAAAGATCAAAACTTTACCAAAACATACTAAATAATAAAATCTATGAATCAGTTATATCTCAATAATCACCTTAATTACAAATGACTTGAATTTACCATTTAAAATGTATAAAATACCCAATTCCAATACACTGATATTCAATATACCAATAAAAGACAGAGTAGATTTCAAAACGAATTTCAACTTTCTGCTATTTACAGAATAGCCATCTTACCACCAAAGACTAAGAATTAAAAACTATGACAATCCTACAAACAAAAAAATAGTCAAGAATGGTTATCTGAATAATACAGATAAAATAAATTTCTGAATTACTAGAAAATTCAGAAATTACTAAAAAAGTAATGAGATAAAGGTTGACATTACATTAAAATAGAAATAACACAAATAAAACATGTATACAATAAATGATGAAGCACCATTAAAGCTTTTTTTATTATGGAGCAATTATTAAATAGAACTAAATAGGGATATTGACAAAAACACAGTAATACTGGGAGATTTTAATAGTACATCTGGAAGTATGGAAAGACCAAAAAGAGATAGAATAAATAAAAAAGCAACAGCTTTAAATGAGAACTTAGACCAAATAATCATTTACATAACACTTTACCAAGAGGAAGAGGAAGAAGATGTGAGAGAGAAAACATTCTAAAAAGTGCATTTGAAATATTTTCAAGGACAGACCACACACTTGGGCAAAAGACAATTGTATATAAAATGACAACGGCTGAAGTCACATCAAGTGTTCCTTGTGAATATAATACCATAAAACTAGAAATCAACTACTATAATAAAAACCTAGAAAAACCTTAAATACATGGTGATTAAACAGCATCCACCTAATAGTTATTGGATTTAAAAAAGGAAATTAGAGCAAAAATCAAAAAGTACCTTAACACAAAAGAAAACAAGGATATAAAACATCGGAATTTAGGAGATGTGGCAAAAGTGGCCTTAATAGCAAATAAAATTAATATAGATTTACATTAAGGAGTAAGAAACATTCCAAATAAATAAATTATATGAAAAACAACTTGAAAAAGGGGGGAGGGACCCAAACTTAGAAGGAAATAATAACTGTCAGTGTAGAAAAAATAAAATAGAAATCAAAGGATCAACAAAAACATCTGTGAAACTATGAGCTGGTTCTTTAAGATTAAAAAATTTAACATGTCTAGCTAGGCAAACAGGAAAGAGGGAGAAAGGACTAATAAACTTCATAAAGAATTGAGGGGGAAATATTACCACAAGTAGCATATAAAGGCAAAGAATTATGAGATAACATTTAACAACTATATGCCAATAAATTCAACAACCTTGAAAAAGTGGACAAATTTCTAGAACAATATTGTTAACTTGGTTAAAACTAGGAGCAACAAAAGTTTAATAAAATTATTAAAATCACAGAAATTGAATGTGGGATCTGCACCTGCCCTGATCAGCAGGCACCGGCAGCTGCTGGCAAACCTAGGCCAGCAGCTGCACCCAATCTGCAGCCACACAACACCCTCTGGGCCCCTCTGCTGTTGACCTGGCAGTTAAGGGGATCACAGGGGCCAGCCAGGACCCCTGGACCAACCTGGGGCATGCAACAACAGGGGGCCATTAAAGCCCTGCAAGGCAGCTGCCATCACCATGGCATCTACTGCCATCCCCCATGGCACTAGGCCCCTCCTGCTGATGTCACAGAAGTAGGTGGGACCTAGGAACTGGTCTGAGAAGCTCGACCAACTTGGCACATGAGATTTGCGTGTGGGCAAGACTGGATCCATCCTTGATTCAGGAATAGCAGGGGGGGGGTGTGAGAATGACACCCTTGCTGTTTCATCCTCACTCCACTTAGCTCACAGGAGGAATAATAGCATAAACATGCACACAGCAACATGCACACAGAACAGATGAGGTGCCAGAAAAGAGCCTGTGCATATACGTGTGTCAGACACAGAACAAGGATCATTCAGAAAGATAGTAGATGCTGGAATGGAGAAACAACTGTGGAAAAGACCTATCAGACCTTCATCTATGGCTTCACCAGAAACTGATGAATCAAAACCCCATGTGGAACTTGCCACCCAAGGAAACATAGCTCCCTCCCCAAGCCTTGGGAGAGTCAGGGCATCGGCTCCACAGCAAATCTGCAAATGGATGGAGAGGAGATGACCTCCAAGGTACATCAGTGGATGCCTGCCATCATCGAGAAACTTCCTCACTGACAATGGCTGGGGGAAAGGATCCCCAAAGCCAGAGGTCAGAGAAAGGGGGTGTAGAGACAGTGGAATGGCAAGGAGATCGTACTGGAGTCAGCAACTAGAAGACACCAATAGACCCCAAATGAACATGGACTCAGTGTCCAATACAAAGCTAAGGACTACAAACCATCAAGTACAATGTGCCATGACCCTGGAACACAGTCCGTCATCCAACAAAAGGACACAGCCACAGAAAGAGAGACCAAACATAAATGGACCCAACATAAATCAAAAAAGAACAATGAGAGTGGAGACTGAGTGAACACAAGGGGATGGGGGATGGAAGAGGGAAGGCATCTTAGTAACCATTTACCTATGTTTACTTATGTAAGAATTTATAAGAATTTAGAAAAAAATAATAAATGAATGAATGAAAGTCATCAAAATTGAAAGTCATCAAAAATCCTCTAAGAACAAAAACCAAGCAGGTCTCAGGTAAATTCTATCAAATCTTTATGGAACATCTTTCCTTTGCTTACATTTGTTCCAACAATTCAAAATGAGAGAATACTCCCTAATATTTTTTTATGATGACAATATTACCTTTATATAAAAAGTAGACAAAGACAGCACACAAAAAAATCTATAGGTCAATATCCCTGGTGAATAGTAATGTAAAATCTTCAATAAAATACTATCCAATTAAAATCAAGAATACTTTACTATGATTACATACCATAATCAAGTTATATTTATGCCATAGATGCAATATTTTAACATACATCAATCAATATTGTATACTATATCAACAAAAGGATAAAAATCATGATCATATAAGTAGACACAGAGAAAGCATTTGTTAAGTGTCAATGCTCATTTACAATAAAGATTTTTAACAAGAGGGTAATAGAGCTGGTCTCAACATAATAACACATCACAAAACTATAATAAACATAATATTTAATGGTGAAAAATTGTGTTTTCTCTTTGAGATAGGGAATAAGACAATGAAGCCCACTGTAATCACTCCTGCTAAATAATCACTCCTGTTTAGCAATAACCATGTTAGCAAGAACAATCAGACAATAGCAAGAAAGAAAAGGAATTAATCTTGGAAAATAAGGAGGAAAGCTATCATTTTGGACAGAATATATATGTAGAAAACCATAAAGACCACAAAAAACTATTAGAAACGACAAATGAATATGGCACAGTGTGTATTTACAAAATCAACATCCAAAATTCTTTTGTAGTAATTTATACAAATAATGAATAAAAAAATTAGGAATATAATTCCATTTACAGTCCTATCAAAAATCATCAAATACCTAGAATTAACCTAACCAAGGAGATAAATACAAATATAATGAAAAGTATAATAGTTTACTAGGATATAGATGATGACATAGCAAAATAGAACACATTCAATTCTCATGGATGGGGAGAATGAATTAACTCAAAAATGACTATGCTACAAAAGTTTTATGTAAATTGAATGCAATTCCCATTAGAATACAATCTGAGCAATAGCTCTCATATTATTTTTTATCTCTGAGACCAAATAAATTGATAAATGGTTTGATAAAGGGTAGTCTAGACATAGTCCCCTAAAACTCTACGTGTATGTACGTGTATTTACTAATTCTCTCTCAACCCAGATTTAAGTCGTCTGTGCTCTGCTTTGTGATCTCATGGTTGAAAGACTGAAAACGAGACATGTTTCTCAAACTCTCATGACAGTTGCCTTCTGGTTACCATATTACCCTCAAGAAGCATTAAAGTTAAAAGTAAGGAGAGAAGAGAAATAAGATCATTTCTGTTTCCAGATGATGCCAGTCTCCTCCAATAGTAAAGGGGAGTCTTACAACTTCCCTTTTACTAGCACAACCAGAAGATTCAGAATAGCCTTGCGAAGTCTTAACTACTAGGTGGGACCTCTTTGAGTTACCGGTTTTTGCTCCATATTTCCACTCTCTGACCTCCTGAGTGCATATGGCCTTTCCCTTGGATATCCCAATCCTAGAGGATAGTTTATTTTTAAAGTTACCAATTTCCTGAGTATTTCTTTACCCAGTTTACACTCCCAGTTTTCCAATACTTATATTAACTAACATTCTATTTCTTGAGTGGAATATGATTCACATATAGCATATTTTAAAAGAATAATTACACATTATAGTGAGAAAGGCACACAATCTACTTCAACCATATATTTGCATAATATCAGTGTGAAATGGGAAAACAAACATAATATCTAAGTCTCTGTTCATCCATATAATTTAAATATAGTACAACACCCCTTTAAATAGTATTATTTGTTTTGATGATGTTAAAAGGAATGATGTTAACATTCAACCACTTATAGCATGTGATAAACACTCAATAGATATGCATATTATTTATGTTATCATACTTATTACTTTTCACAAATGTAACAGCCTAGTTAGAGCTGTTGATTGTGCATATTTTCAAAACATCTAGAGGAAAAAAATCATATCATAAACTTCTAATAGATCACACTTCTAAAAGTATGATATTCTACATAATCCTTTTTAGAAACCTTATATATATAAAACATCACAGTAAGAAAATAACTTACATTATATGTAGATATCTTTAAAATATCAACTGTAAAGTCTCCATTCAAAATAAATTTCAAGCTTTCAAGTTCTTTAATCTTTAAATTTTATCTAAGAAAGTTAAGTTTACACTGACATATATCCCAATATATGTTTTAATGCATTAAATATTTCATGAAATGAAAACAGTCCATTTTCACAACAACCATATAAAAGTATTTCAAATCATACCAAATGCTTTAGACATAACAAACACAATGCCAGAAACAAACAATTATCAAAAAGCAAGATGAAGAGAAATGTCACAAGTTCTGATTAACACTGATTAGAAGTTTTATATAAACCATAATAAAGAAAAGAACATAATCTGACTCTTCATTAGCTAATAACTTCCACATAGACTTACTTTCATTGAAATATATATCCATTTGAAATATGTGGTTCTATAAAGTATTGTCTAGATGGTAAATGAGCTTGTTTCTCCAACCAATACATCATTGAAGAATAAAATATCTCCTTGTATCAAAAGTATACACACAAACGTCTACCTTCCAGAATGCCAGAGTTCAAAAATATTACCCTAAATATTAAAACTCAAGGGTGTTACTTTAATGAACTTAATTATGCAAAACATCAAATGCAAGAACGTACTAACAAAACAGCAATTTGAAACAGATGGGTAATTACAACAGCTTGCTACAGATGGCACAGCAGTATAAAGTATTTGTCAAACTTGGTTTTGATCAAAAAAGTAAACTGAAAAGACTTTTCCACAGGTAGAATAATAGAATAAATATATTGGAAACTGGAAATGTGTTTTCATAAATAATTTTGAAAATGATGGAATTTTTCTTGCCCTATAATGACAAATGCTTGACGCCATTATAAAAGGGGGGTAGTATAGAATGAACAAAAACAAACTACTTTGTCTTAAAACTCAATCTGTTTACCAAAAATAGGATATAAATGTAGAAGTCATTCAACTGAAAAGCAAAACCCAATTAGGGAATGTAAAAAAATCCCTAATAAGATGGATATAAATGGACAAAACATTAACAACACAGTTGAAATGACAGCAGGGTCAATGAAGGAAGCACACAATTTTGAAAGTCCCATTCAAACAGAACATCCTCCACTCCTCTGGAAGAATGAAAAGAGTAGTTACAACATAAAGGAAGGGAGACAGAAATAACAGCTCCAAATTATCACTTTTGCTCTTCCTAAGATTGGTTGTTTTCTTGAAGCATGATGATGTAAGTTTGAAAGTAACAAGGAAGGTACCACAGGAGATGAAAGAAGACGTAAAGAAGAGAGTGAGTGAATGTATGTAATTATAGTCTTGATTCGATTCACAACATAGAAATATTAAGTGTTTTTAAATCATGATTTTTTGAGGGAATGGCATCGTCTCCTCATAGCTAATGCTTCTCAAACTTTGGTATTCATTATACTCTTCTACTAATTGAAAGAGTTCAAGAAAAACTCATACCTGTATCACTGTCTCTGTCCAAAACTAGCTTTGTTTCAGCTGGTTTTTAGCACGATCCAAGCACTGAAATATTATAAAATACCTTAAGGTGATTAATATGTGCTGTGACATTTGAGAGCCACCATTTTAATCCCTTGCTTTTTCATAATAATGCCTCACCTAAAGCTCAGTTTATCAACTGCTTATAAAACTGTCTAAAGTATTTTAAAGTAACTAAGGCTTCACGTTCATGATTTGCAAAAGCAAAAGTTTTAAAGAGACTGACTATATTTTAGTAAGGAATTGAGTGTAGTAGAATGTTGCATTGCTTCTTAAACTTATGATACCAGATACAATGTTCATTATTTTATTTTAAACAACTTTCAAAAAATGCATGTAACTTGATTACAATATCAAATAACAGCAAAAGACATATTCAAGTATACAGTTCTCAATTCTCCCCTTCCTGACTGTTTCCTGAAATTGCTTTTAATTTTTTCAAAAATTTTATGGGATTACCATTATATATATATAATATTATATATGTTTCAAGTATGCATCATTGAAAACCAATGTGTGTATATTAAGTTCACTACTAAAAGTTTAATTCTACCCTCCGTCATATAATTATATACTTCTAACTTTATCCATGCTTCCTTTCTCTTACAGCAATCTCTAGTCTTATAGTCCAAAAGTTTTTGTTTTATTCAACCTGTATACTTTCTCTATATATCAAATGTGTGCTTGTCTTTCTCTATTTAGCTTATTCAGTTTTGTATAATTTCCTCCACACCCATGCATTTTGTTGTGAATTACAAAATTTTATTTTTTTTCCTTCAGTCATACTACTCTCAACATGCCTGATCTCATCTGAAATTGCCTTTTTAAAAATCATTGCTCATACTGGTTACTACAATTCTACATAATATGCTTATTTCTATATATCTTAACTCATCAGTTTTAGGTATTATACCCTAACTACCAAGAAAGGTAAGGACATACCTATCATTATTCCTGACACATTCTATCCAAAGTCTACTTCTAATTTCAGTGCTGGCTGTCTATCCAATATATACCTTGCATTAGCCTTTCATCAAGGTCCAGTTTCCTTGGTAGTTATTTGACTCATGTACATGTAATTAATCCTGGTCATAGAAACTTGATAGAAATCTTGTAGGCAGTTACTTGGAAAGGTTTACTATTTCTTAACAAAAGAGATTTCAGCAGAGATTGTTTCTAATTCTGTTTCTGGACTTTACCATAAGTGAAAGTAAATCTTGAAACTTCTGTGGTCATCTTGCCATCTGAGGATTAAAACCAAAAGACAGAAGGGAAGAACTCAACATTCAGTGATAAAAGGAAGCCAAGCCAGCACTATGGTCATAACCTACCTATCTCAAAATTATTATGTGAGACACTTAATTTTATTTAGTGAAGACTAATTAATATTTCTAACACTAGCTGGATATGTCTGAATTAATAGCCCTTAGTTACTCACTTCATCACTCAATATAATTTTATTTACTTTCACTTGTTAGCATGTTTCACAAGATAATACTTAGGTAGAGTGTTTCACTTGGAGGATTTGGTAAAGCAATCAATACAAATCTAGCCCATTTTTCATACTTTCCTGGTATTTGCCATTGCATAACATATTGTTCATTTTTAAAATAATACCCAAGCATTAGACAATTCCATTATCTTTATTATTCTGCTGTCATTACCACCATTGAAACCAATATCTCATGACACTTTTCCCCATACAACTCAACAAACAGAAAACAAAACCTAACAAAAAATGGGCACAAAAGCTAAACAGAGACTTCTCCAAAATATACAGATGGTCAAAAGTTATGAGAATAAGTGCTTATCAGCATTTATTATCAGAGAAATGCAAGTCAAAACCACAATGAGATATCATCTCTCACCCATAAAAAATGGCTCATATCAACAGAAATAAAAAGTGTTGACAAGAATGTAGGAAATAAAGAATCGTCATACATTGTTGGGTGGGAGGAATGCAGACTGATTCAGCCCCTATGGAAAACAGTACAAAGTTCCAGAAAACTTTAAAAGTAGCTCTACCACACAGTACTGTAATTCTACTCCTAGCTATCTACTCAAAGAATGCAAAAACACTAATCCAAAGTGATGAACGCACACCTGTATTCACTGCATCACTATTTATAATAACCAAGTTAGAGAAACCACCTAAAACTCCAATAACAGCTAAGTTTATTAAGAATGTTATATATTTACACAACAGAATACCATTCAACTATAAAAATAAAAATGAACTTTTATCATTTCTTACAGCAAGGACAGAACTGAGAGAGATAATGCTAAGTTAAATAAGTCAGGAGAGAGAAATATCACATGGTTTCACTTATATGTGGAATATAAAGAACGGAAACAAAAGATCAGCAAGAACTAAAAGAAAACAAATCCTAGAACTATGACTATGGAACTAAAACTACCAGAGGAAGAATGTACAGAAGTATTGGGTGTTACAAAATAACATATAAAAGTTTTTAAAATTCAAGTCAGATTATTAATTAATCTTAAACATATTTTTTGTATTTCCATATTCCACTTTTTTTATTCCAAAAAATTACTTATTGATATCTTCTGAAAGTACAAGGGCAAGACAAGAAAGCAAACTCTACTGAAATGTGTCCTCTAATTAAATAAAGACAAACTAGTGGAACCATACACAGAATATCTAAAATAAAGAGAAGAGAAAATTAAATTTATAGGACTGTGATGTGAACTACAAGTACTTGTAGACCTAAAAAGCAATTGGTCTACTTTATAGTTAGAGGAAGAAACTTAATAGAGGGATCACCTTAATTAAAAAGTGTATCAAATGATGATTATGTATATTTGTGGAGTTTTGATTTTCTTAGTAGAATCCTGATTTATTCCCATGATTCTGGTATAATTAATAACACATACTTTCATTCTTAGAAGTGTCCCAGGTAGGATATTAAATTATGTGATTACTTTAAACATTTCTGCCATGTGAAAAATTGCCTTGAAAGTCTTATATATTACATAGGATGAAAAAGACACAGGCATGAGGTAGATGAGCAAACAAAAAATGAGGCACATTCTACATTCCAAGAACATTAAATACTTCCCAGTAAACCAAATATAATCATTGTTTATCAATGACTAAAGCTTACATACATAAACACAAACTGTAAGTTATTGATTTAACAAAATTATAATGGCATTTAGAATTAAAATTGGCAAGCAAAGAATATTTGCATTTTAAATTTGTACAAATGGTGTCAAAGTTTAAAACAACGAGATTGTTTTTCAATCTTTTCCCATCATGCTTGCAAAGAGAGCATGTTGGTCAATCTGATTGGTATTTGTGTATCATTAGAGAACAAACATACATTTTCATAAACTAAGCATCATTTCATAAGTGAAAGTTCTTTTCTGTTAACATTCAATTTATATAATTTGCTCATTTGTTCATTGGTTAATATATCTTTACACTTATTTTTGAATTTACAGTGATTTTAATTTAATTTTTAATTAACTTTGTCTTATAACAGTATATATGATTTAGGGGTATAGACTCGCATCTTTTCAAATGTATAATACATGGACTATGGTAAGGACTATGGGTGAACCATGGTAGGAGTGTTACAGAGATTATAACCAAGCAGGGAAATCCTATACTGCTAAAACACAACAAGAATATGAAATAACAATGCTTCAATAACCATAAAAATATTTTTAAATAAAAGAAAAAATTATATATTATATATACACCCAGCAAATCCAAGATACAAATCCCATGGGAAGGCATGCATGTCCATATGATGATACAGTCATCAACATTTCAGAACAGCACTATTTGCAATTAAAATGAAGTTGGAAACAATTTAAATGGCAAGAAATTATTGGATGAATACATGAATTGTGGAATATTTTGTTGATTAAGATTCTATACAACAATGAAGACATTCAGCAACATAACACTGCATGAATCTCTGAAACAAAAGAGAAATTAATGAGAGATCTAAATATGGTATAATTTCACTTACACAACATTCTAAACTAAGCTATTTTCTTAAGAGAAACAGCACCTCTTAAGGAAAAAAAAACATTATTACAAAGATGAGGGGAAGTTCTTTCCTCTGACAGAGATAGCAGATTGCAGCAAGGCACATGGGGATCAGGTAGGCTACTGTTTCAGGGCTCATTTTACAAGTATTCTTTAAGTTTTTATTCATATGTATTTTTCTCTAAGAACATCTACTAAAAATTAAATTCATAAAATGTTGAATAAGTGAATAAGGCAAAGAATCAGAGAAAGAAAACTTGAAAAGAGGGATGCTGAAATGTTAGCAAACCCAGGGAACAGATATGAGTTTTGAACAATGCCAAAGGGAAGGGACCAGGACTGAGCTTCATCATAGTAGAAGCAGAACTATAGAATCTGTTGAATAACTGTATACAATAACAGAAAGAAACAGAAGTAGTTAAGGTATCTTGAAGAATTTATTTAGGTGACTGGTAGGATAAATGCACTATTTAATAGAGAGACAATAGAAGAAGGTGAATAAATTCAGAAGGAGAAAATTGGGGAAGATGACAGGAATCGCTTGGACATTTTGCATTTTAACATTTGTGTATGACATCCCTATAGAGAGATCCAATATTCTTGAAATACTCATTTAAAACAAATGCAGAGATTAAGAGAAGAGAGGAAGAAACTATTTGCACCAAATCTCTCTTTTGGTCTATGTCTTAGAATATGCATGTAGTACTTAGGAAGAAGGAAAGATCTTACTAGACAAACAAGGTGCTTAACAGCATTTTCTGGGTAAGATTAGCATAACAGCAAAGACAACACAGGAATGATATCATGGAGCCAGATTGTCTCATCAACCAAACAGGAGACAATAAAAGACTTCTAGAACATAGCCAGAAATCAAAATACTACATATTTGAGACAAAATGATATAAAAGACTTATCTAAAATGTGGTGGTAGAAATGAAAGTAAAGGATCTGTCTCCAGAAATGTTGCTTAGCAAGTAACACTGACCTGGGGAAAGGAGCAAGCTAAAGTTAGCTCTGAGGTTTGAAGTCTAAATGGCAAGACTTCTGAGATTACTGTCAGAAAATAGACAAGATGGGAGATTTGGAGAGAGAAACTTCATTTTTAAGTTCATTTTTAGAACAATGAAAACAGAAACTGCCTAGTTTCTGTTCAGAAACCAAATTCTCTTCAATCCCAAAATTGTCAAATATGCTTTTGGAAAATTAGACTGTTTACTTAGGAAAAAGAGTAGGTCAGCAGAAGAATGACAATATGTACACACACACATACACACACACACACACAAGAAAGATGAATCCACAAAAATGAAAACTATCTCTAATGAATTTACTGAATATCATGTATTGAGGATCAACCACACATGATATACCATTACAAGAAATTTAGTTACAAGTTATGAAAACACTTAAATAATTGAGAACCAATCACACATGACATACCGTAGCAAGAACTGAGTTAGCAAGTTATTAAAAAACCTAAAGAGAAGAGTGAACCAATTCACAAGTTTAACAGGTGTGAAGAAAATTAAATAATTACAATTGACTATGATATGTAGCTCCCATTTCTCCTCACATAAGCCTCTAGCAGCCACAGATATAAAAATACAAAAGAGAAATAGTTTTTAGGTATCTGCTATACCTTATGCCTATAGAATAACCACTCTATTAACAGTTAAAAATCTGTTAAGAACATATCTCATGTTAAATATTCTCATGACAATAGAATATTTATAAAATATATATTCTGATAAAATTAAAAGATAAAGGAAGACCAGGTTATATCAATCTGAACATTTAAATAAGAGTGGTTGAAGAAGACTTAATGGAATTAAATTCAATAGAAATGTCAGAGAAAAGAACAGAGAATCTGCCTTTAAAAGATCCTTGCAGTTAAAAGGCCATTGGTAGACTTCATTAACATTAAGTAGATAGAAGTCGCACTGGGAAGGGAAAATCCTGTATTTGTTCCCTCTACCATAGCACTTTCTTCATCTTGATTCTTTCAGATCTTTGCCCAAATGCCATCTTCTTAATCAGACTTCCCTTAATTCTCCTACTGACATTCTAACTCCCAGTGTTCCTTTTCTGTCCCCATATTCTATTTTCATTGTAGACTTTTCACCATACATGTTATTTTTATTTGCTTATTAGCTGTCTCAACCAGAAAAAATCCATGAGAGCCAAGATTTATATTCACTTTGTTTACAATGTGAGCAGCTTTAGTACCTAGAATAATGTTTACACAGAGGATGTTCTGAAAACAAGTAAAGAAATCATGTCAAGAAGATGGGATATTAACTTTTTCATGTAAAACAGTAGGTAACTTGAGGACAGAGTTGAAAATAGAATTTTGAAAGATGACCTTAGCAAGAGCAATTTAGAGAAATAGTGTGAAAAAAATATCTACCCAATTAGGGGAGTGGAGAAATAAAATTTACAAACAGAAATAAACCTTTTAAAGAGGCCACCATATGGAGAAGAGAAATGAAATGGGAGCTAGAAAGATGTTTTTGTATTGGGATGAAACTAGTTAGAAATATTTGCATAACTAACAGTAAAGTGATACCCTAGCAGAGGCAAAAGAGGGTGCGCTCCAGGGCTCGTAGTTGAGGATGGCCTGTCATAGAAAGAGATAACTAGCCTACTAAAAAATGCAGCAAGTTCTTGCACAGATACAAGCCTGTGAAGATAAGTCAAATCTTTTATGATTCCTTTCTTAGTGAAAGAACTGAATGAGCTGAAGATTTAAATGAAGAAGAAATGAAACAATTGTTCTGGGTATAAGAAAGTAGATTTACTAAGGAAATGTCATAGAATCTCCAGGTACTACAGAGGTCATATGAGAAATTAGTGGTATGGAATTTCAAGAAAACTGAGTAACAAACATGTGCATTCTTTTCCAACTATATTCAGTTGCAAGGGAGTAACTATAATAGACAAAAGGTTACCATGTAATAGACAAATGTGCACCATAAATAGCACTATAATTTATCAAAACATAAAAAAAATAGCAGAGCTTCAAATGGCTAGATTTACTGTTTCAGCACACCACAATCACACACATCCATAAATCTATCAAAAGGAATTATATATGCACAATTTCTCATAGAATATAAAGATGAACTAATCAAAATACACAATTTCATCAATCTTTTCACTTTCTCATCCAGAGATACACTTAAAAGTCTTTACCACAATTTACTGACAACATTCCTAATCAAAACTTTTGTGACACGTGATTGGCACAGGCTCTGTTTTCTCCTTTCAAATTTCCCCTTCTTTGGACTTCATTTTCTTCTACTTCTTTTGAGCAAATCCTGAGCCCTTTTCAACACAAATTGCTGATCTTTTCTACTCCTATTCTTCCCTATAATGACTCAGACCTACAAAATAAATGTGAGGTAGAGGTGGGGAGGATGCCAGAGAGAAAGCAGTGCCAAACAGACCGATGCAAAGTCTTCCACAGAGAAGAAAGTGATGGTGAATATTCATCCCTGTCACACATTGAATTATATAGTTCTAGTCCCCAAAAAGAAATTTTAGAAGATATCGCTTCTATCTCTAGAATATAATATTCAGAAAGTGTGATGTAATCTTGACTTGTCATCCTAATAGAATTTCTAGCTTGACTATCTGTTAAAATAAATGAACAACAGACACAAGAACCTGGATGTCAAAATAAATATTTTCTGGTCAGAATTGAAGTACTAGTTTAATGTACCTTCCTTCAAACTGTATGGAAATTTTATAACTGGCAAAAATATACTCCACAAATCTGTTATTTCCAGAAGAAAATAGGTCTCTTATTTTTATTAAGTCAAATTTCTCAACAAAAATATATTATTTTCTATAGTACTTTAACATAATTTTATTAAATCTTTTCCTCAAATATCCTGTTTCTACATTAACATCTTATAGAAGTTTCTTAAAATATCATCAGTTTCTAATTCCTCCCTCCCTTCTATTCAACTATTCTAAGGCTGTCCCCTTTGACTTCATGACTGATATATATATATATAGTTATATATATATATATATATATATATATATAACTATATAGTGTATATATATATATTACTATATATACTACTTTTGAGGTGTGGTTTGTCCTCTTTCCACTCCAAACTGACTAGAGTAGAGCATGACTGTTCCAACTCTCCTCCATTCTGCTACTTTCATAGGTAAAGTTATTTTTTTTGCCATATATTCTGACAAAATATGACAAATTTTAGTAATATAGATAGCTTACTTGTTTCCAATTGCTGCTGTAACAAATAGAAACAAATATGTTAATTAAAACAACACATTTTTCTGAAATTCTGGAAACCTAAATATTAGGTTAAAATCAAGTGAGCAGGTCTGTGTTCCCTTTGAAGGTTCTAAATAAGAATCTGTGTTCTTTTCATTTGCAGCTTCTAGAGCCTGTGTGTATTCCTTGGCTCAGTCTTCCTTACATCTTCAAAGTTAGTTACAGCAGGCTAGTCTGTAAGTACATCACTCGGATATTCACTCTTCCCTGACTCTTTCTTTCACTCATCAGGATCCAGATGCAAACTCCAAAATAATGTCCTCAACTCAAGACCAGCTGACTAGTAACATGAGTTCCATCTAAAACCTTAATTCCATTCTGCTATATTATATCACTCATTGCCAGGTTTGGGGGGTTAAGATAAGGGCATCTTTATAGGGTTATTATTCTGTCTATTGCAGAATAAAATATAGCAATATACAATGTTTTTAAGTTCTCAAATTCATACTTCCCTTACTTCCCAGTTACCTTACTGATGCAAGTATTTGGAAGTCATAATGAGATTTCCATTATTGTAAAAGATGGAGTTTACTGTATTTCTCTTGTTCATTAACATTTCACATGCACTACTCTGTGAGCATTTATCTTCCTTAAAAATAAAGCTAAGCAAGCAATACATCAAATAATAAGATTTCCTTGTTTCAAGTTGGACATGTATCTATTTGATGGTCTCCTTATCAGCAACACCAAGTTCTTACAGAAAGGTTAGGTTCTGAGCATTCCACTTCGGTTTTACTATTGACATTGAAACTGAATGCCTAAACACCACCTATCCCTAACATTTAATATAAAATACTAAATATATTAAATATATAATATAGAGCTCCATTGGAAGTGGAAATCTTCATTTTTACCTGAGAACTTTTCAAAACTTCCCTATTCTCACATTTTCAAATATGGTTTTATTTTGTTGCCCTTCCAGGCCCACATTTCATTTTGCATTCTTCTGCTTGTAAGAACATAAGTAAATGACAGTGGTCATTCCAAAATTTCTCTATAAAAGGAAATTTAAGATAGAAACTTGTTGGATAGAGAAATTCTGACATTAGGGTTTGTAAAATAAAGATGCTGTTTGAAAAGCAGTTGCCAGAAAAGACACTAAGATTACTCATTTCAAAGAATGGCATGAAGATGAAGGAGCCTTGGGTTAGTTAAAGACATTTGACTCAAACCTTATCAAACTCTTACCATCAACAATGGGCAAAAATCATGAAAGATAATTTGGAGACCATTGTCGGCCAGGTCCTCACCCACAGAATATCTGAAATGAGTACCATCATCCATCTACAGCAATGTCACTTTAGACACAGAAACCCAGAATTCATTCCATTAAAATAGCATTTCAGCTTCCAGTTTTGACTTTAGGTGATTTTAATTCTGCATCAAGCATGTCTTCCTCCAGTCCACTGGCCAGGATCTTCCCCTAAATTTAACAGTTGCTTCCCGTCTCTGAATTTACCCTCCAGAATTTCTCCTTTTTGCCAGTTCTCAAGGGAATAAATGTCTGAATTATTTTAACCAAATAAGCACATAAATACACCTAACTATCTCTGCAATGTATTTATGAAAATGACTAGTAAGGACATGAACACCTCCCTCCCCTTAGCTCAATATTCTATTTCTAGTCACTCGGACTTCAGGATGAAAAAAAACATTTAGCTAAAGAGGAATAGCAGCTTTAAGTAAATACAAGTTCCACCTACCCTGCTTTAAAAAAAAAATCAAGAAGGAAATTCAAAATTCCTTGACCAAATAGGCTGTTATTCAAAAGAAAGTTCATGTAACAAATGATTTGACAACCAGGCAATTTGACGAGAATGTGGAAAGTAGTAGGTTTCTACAAAACCTGTGTTTAGGAGCAAAGTGAAGCAGTAAATTCAGAGAATGAGAAGTTCTGTGACAAGAAGAGGTAAGATATCAGAGGATAGTTTCAGGAATTCACTTCAACAAATGCTGTAAATTGGACTGAAAGGATATTAAGCTGCTGCCAAAGAAGAGAGGAAAAGTTCCCCTGTTTCAATTCTACCTCCTCAAGCAGTCACAAGAGGAGAAATCTGGGGTGGGAGGAAGGCAATCTGGGTGGGGGATGACAGGAGGGATGTTGAGTTATCAGACACAGAAGCAGGAAATTGTTGAGTAAGTCATAATGATTGAGGCAAATTAGTTGCAACTGTGTTATATCAAAGCAGTTCCTGGCTCTAGGCTGTGCTAATGATCTCTAGATAGTGTCTACTCCCTAATTTCCTCATGATTCGGCCTTAGTTGCTATTTGAAACCAATTCTGTTTCTGAAAGAATGTGCCAGAATGCCAGGTTGGAGGAACTCCTGAAAGTATACTCTCCTACCACCATCCACCTCAGCATTACTGCCACCTACACCAGCATTACCACAATCCCTCTGAGGCTTGTCTCTCTCAACCTCCTCTCCAAAGATAACTGTGCCCACTCTGCCTCCAAAAAATAAGGCCAGTTTTCCTCTCCAAAGCTGCTTAGAATAAAAGTGCTCACTCTGCTGCATATATGGCATTCAAATATTTAAAGACAATTCTATTCACTCAAGTCTTTATTTCTCTTAGACACACAGTACCTCTCAAACTTGTTCTTTCTTTCCTCTGAACCTCCCCCTTTTGTTGATACCCCTTAAACACACCACCAAAGACAAAACAGTTCTTCAACAATTCCTCATTTTCTCACTAGGTGATTATAATTCCATTGGTTGGTCTTTGTTTCTGAATGAAACCTGTCCAACTTAATCAATGTGTTCAAATGGACCATTGTGACCAAGACACCAGGCTGCTGTATCATTCTGTTTGTATTAACTAAAACCACTAAATTAGCTTTGCAGTGCTACTGATTAACCACACATCTCCTTCATCCTGTGCTCATGTGTTCTGCCATTTATGTCAATATACAACTATAGATCTTTCTTTAGAAATACTTACAACTACTTTTGCTTTTAGTTTTAAAGAATTGAGTTTCCAGTATTTGCATTTTAATAATTTACCAATTTCTTCTTCTATGCTCATTATTTTAACATTAGAACTTGTTTCTGCGAAGTAAACTGATGGAAATATTAACTCGTTTGTGGAAAGTGTTTAAAATGACTGTGATTAGTAAGAACAGTCTTAGTAAATTTACTAGTGTATAGTATTATTAAAAGTCAAAACTGTTCAATTTCATCTTGCATACAAGTAATTATTTTAGATATCAAAGGTCTCTGCATATATTAATGTATATATTCAAGATATTCATCATCATTTTCAGTTTTGTGTCCTAATAATTCACATCTCCATTAGCAGATAATTTCAACATACTAAAAAAAAACACTGACCAACTTCAAGTTACTAACAACCCTAAGGCACATTTTAGCTATTACTATCAGTTAATATTACAGTTTTAATCCTAAAATTTTGAATATAGATTTCCAATTATTCAAGAGTCCCCTCCAGCCTTGGACTGAAATTTCAACTTCAATTCTGAAATTGGGTCAAAATGGGGTAGAAGCCTCCAACCAGCAAGCCACAGGAAAAAAGCAACCTTTTTAAAAATGCAGCTTTCTTACCAGATTTATATCACCTGTGCATAGGAGTTGCCAGTCAAATGATTTTTTTTTTCACTGAACACCTGTCTATACCATACCCAATCAGGTTTTATTTACAAGGAAAATTAACCAGGAAAATGAAAAGTCCTTAATGCCATAGTGGCTAGTTATCTTACCCCAAGAACCATTTAGTCTGAAACTTATGAACACATGTCCAAGATGGTGCTCCTCCAAACCTGCAGGCACCCTGCAAAGTCTCATCCTTCTTCGGAGTCTTCTCTTTGCTTCTTCTTGCTCCAGCATTCCAAGCAGCTCTGCTTCTCCAGGCCTCTTCAAACTTTTCCAACAGATGCTGATGCAAACTCAGCTTTTCAAATATGCCACCATGCTGCAGCTCCATGTGCCTCCCTGACCAGGCCTGCCTTTGGCAGTGCCTGGTCAAATTCACCATCCCTGTCCTCAACAGCCCCTGGTCACCCCCAGCCTGCCATTCTGGCATTCAACTCCACACCAGCTACTCCTCTGCCAGCCACTTTCCCACCATGGCACTTTTTCATCACCAGCTCACACTTCCAGGGGGCTTCCCCTGGTCAGGACATGTGGGCATGTTCTCTTCTCCCTTTTCCTCTCACTTCACTCATCCCTTTTTATCTGCCCTTTTCTGCTCTGCTTCTCGATTCTTCTCATGGGTCTTTCAGACACCGCCCACCAGGCATTTTGGTGCCCCTACCTTGTTATCAATTCAACTCATATCTTTTACACTTTCTCCACAAAGGGATGAAATATGGCATATGTGAAGCAGTGAAATATCCACGACAACATCAATTCAGATAAACACAGCTTTCACCCAGATACAAACACAAAGTTCTTGCAACTCTTTTGTAACAAAACAGCAAAGAGAATAAAATGCTTTTACACACACCAATAAACCTGCATTTATATGGAACTGGATATAAGTTTCAAAAAGAAAATATGTGTAATAAAGATTAATAAGAATGAACCCACTCAAGACAAAAATAAATAAATATATAAACTGTACTGACTTATGCCACTGAAAAGTTTGAAACAGCCACAGTGGGGTTATGGGCTCACAAAATACCTCTACATCTCTCATCTCTGCTCACCTCCATGGTAACCACCCACGGGAGCAACATGAATACCAGCAGCTATCATCCTGTGTCCTATCAAAACAAATTCTTAATTGAAATAACATATGTATTTCTGGTCAAGCCAAGGAATAATTAACTAAACCACTAACTGATCAGACTGGTCATATGTTCCCCTCTGGAACCAGGAGGGAAGACCTATCCAAACATAATCTGAGGAAGAGGGAAGGAATTTGAGCTGCTATCATCAGAAGAAGGATTGATAGATGGTAGATGGACCAAAATCTCAACTGGCTAGTGCATGAGTTTCAAAAATAAAGATGGTACACTCACAATAGAAGAACATACTGCCAGGTGAAAGACTGAGAAGGAGCTGTTGAAGGTCAGACAAATAGGCCAATTTGTAATGTTTCCAGATGCAAATAACTAAGCAATCTCACCCAGATTTTCAAACATACAACCACATTTTCCATTTCAGCCTGTATAAGATTCATTATGACTCAGGGCAAGCTGGAATTGTCTGCTACTAAAAAATTTATTTTGCTGACGCAAAGTTAAAAACTAGTCAGGTCTGTTTCACAAGGTACCTTTGAGATCAAAAGTTTAATTTAGCATTCATGCAGCTGGCTTCCTTATATATTTAAGGAATTTAGGGTAAATTTAATCTTATTCCATCCCTGATTTATTTATTAAATTTCTACTGCCTAATAAGTAAGAGCCTTAATGCTTTTTAACATGCAAGAAAAGAGGTAGCTTGATATTCTTCTCTTCTACTCTCTTCCATGGATAAGTGCCCTCCTTTTTATTCTGCTTTAACATTCACCTCTTTCATATTAACACTAAGAAATTTCTTTATCAATTTATAATCTAAAATATATGATCCCCAAAGAAAATATCTCATATCCTAAGCTTAATTAATACCTAAAATACATTTTTTTTTCTGAGACTAGGTCTCGTTATTTTTGCCCATGGAACTGCAGGCTCTCATTGCCTGGGGTACCACAGATTCAAGCAATCCTCAGCCTCAGTTTCCCAAGTAGCTGGGATTACAGGCATGCGTCACCACGCCCAGCTATTTTTTTGGAATTAGGTCTCACTACCATGCCCAGACGGGACTCAAACCGCGATCCCCTAGCCCCAGTCACTTCATAGGCTGAAGCTTACAGGCACGAGCCACCGTGCCCAGCCCTAATACCTAAAATACATTTTAAAGGAAATTACACAAAAAAATAATTCTGTGACTGGATTTCCTGAGGTGACTTGTCTGTTTCATTGAAAGTTTCCTTTTTATGGAGAATAGGAGGCTATTATTAACACATAGGAAGAATCTATACAGAATAGATTATGTTAGTCATATCAAATCCAATTCCCTTCTAGAGTGAGTCTAATTTAGCTAGGTGATTTTCTAAATTAAGTTACAACAATTTAATGTTATAGGCTGAAACTTATTCAGTTAAGGATCTGAGCAAATAGCAGTTCTCTAGAGTTCCATTTATATATCAGTTCTATCAAGGTGACCCAATATATTCCAGCTATCTGAAAATCACCTTAAATTGCACAAAATTCTATTGTCAAGTCTTTGGTTTCAAACACAGGCACATTCCTTTCAAGATGTGCTGTGACTCGGTTGGTTCCACTAATGAGTGGTTCTTATTTTGACATTTTTAGTGTCACTGGTAACTCTCCAGTCTAGTCTTCCTGGACCCTTCTAATAAATGTCAATTTAAATGTGTGAATTTGATGGAAAATAACAACTCATAAAGAAAAATGACAAAAAGCAAAATGATTTAATTCTAGAGACCATTTTTAAAAGGATAGAAATTGTTACAGAAAAATCATATGCAAATAAATGGGGAAAAACATCTGGTTACTGAAGGTTGAAGCCTGAGAACCCAGAAATTCATTCCTTTACAGTCTAGTAGAATAGGCAGATTGAAATCTATGGAACAAGGGAAAAGAAAAATTTTATGTGATATGTTAACAAGACAAAGACACTAGCTCGTCAATATGTTAAACAAAGGGGAAGATCACTATGAGATGAGTTGACCCAGGATGACTTGCAAAACATTTTTTTCCACCTGACTATCCTTTCAAGTGTTTCTTTAAATCTGTTTAAGCATCAACCTCCTCAGAGAGGTTACCTGACTCCCAGACCACACTAGCTTCTCCATTCCACAACCCCCCATTAAACTCCTACTGCAACCTATTATTCCACTTTTGGAGAAATTCACAACAGATACTCTGTAATAAATAGGAGGATTCAAAAATATATTGATGTAATATTGTATTTAACATTATATAAGTTGAGGGGGAAAAATATATATACATGTATATATATATATATTTATATATATATGTGTGTGTGTGTGTGTGTGTATTATACTCAGTTCACTAGTAACAGTCCCAATCTATCCTTGTATCCTTACTTACCTGGACACTGTATTCAAAACTCAGTGACTACAGGAACATTTGTTCCATGTCCTCAAAACCTAGCAGTGTCAATAATAATCCAGTAAGTAATTTTTTAGGGAATAACTAAATTAGTCACCCATCCCTCTCATTTCCTAGACAGTAAAAATGACTAAATTCTAAAGCATACCATCATTTAGATCATTGGATGAGGTTATATTTCTGATACATTTGTCGTTAAACAAATTTTTATTATTTATTCAATTCCAACTCTAGACATGTGGGCTCTTTTGATAACTTTCAGTCCCTTAAAGTAGAGTGAACACAGTAAACAACATGAGGTTCATGTGACCATCACATGGAGAATAAAAAACAAAAAGCTTTTCAATAAGGAGCTTTTCATACTTTATTTGCAGACTTCTTGTGACTGTGTTTTAGGAATAATGAGATTAATTTTGATTAAAGAATCCATTAATACATGAAGGTCATGGAATGGCTCTGAGGCCATTTCCCTTTACATTATGTTACTTCACTGAAACTGACCAACATGAATCTTTACTAGTGATTTTCATACATTTTCAATAAGTGGCATAATAGTCTTGATATGCACAAGAAAAAGTTAAGGACATACAATTTATTCTAGTTGTTTTTCTATTTGAGTCCCTTATTAAGGAACCTAGTGTGAAAAGTTCCTAAAGTTGCTCTTTAAAATATTTTAAAATGTTCTTGGAAACCAGTAATCATATTAAATAACAGTTTCTTCAAAGGTCTTAGCTAATTTAGAGCCCAATGAAAAGTTTGCCATCCCTACAAAATGAATCTAAAACTAAATTTTCATATCCACAGTTATCTATTTGTCAAGAATATCTACATTGTATGCAATGCCATTTGTCTATAATGTACACAAGTCTCTACAGTTGTCTATTCCTTTATTCTCAAATAGAAGTATATGATCTTAACCATGTTATTTTACTGTTTTTCCCTCTACATGCTTTCCTTTATTTTTGTATTATTCTGCCACCTTTGACTGAATCAATAAATTTTTATCTTTTGCCATGTTACTAATGCAATACTACACATTCATTTATTTACACCTTCATTCTGAACTTAGTTTTCTTATGTAGAATATAATTTTACCAAAGGTTATGATTTATTTAGAATTATTACCATAAACACTTACTTTGGAAGAATCCATATGAAATTGTAATTCTAAGTGGTTGATGAATTTTTTATTCCCACTAATAGCAAATCATAGATACAAACAAGGGAGAAATAACCCACTATCTTAATGTTCTACTATGATATCTCTAGGGGTTCAAACCTCATAAGCTGTCCAAGGTCAAGGGTAAAGTCATCTCAAAGTCTTCATATTTGCTTCTACAGAACAAGATCAAGACAACAAAAGTACCTCTTTATTACCATGCTCAATGTACGATACATGAAAGATTTTAGGTTCTGCAAGAACTTCTGTAGAGATAATGTTAAATCATGCATTTGACACAGTAATTCACAAAGAGTGAAAGTATTAAAGTAGATTTGGGTCTCTTAGATGATTTACTGTCTTACTCAGATAAAAAAAACCTCCAAAGATTAGTCCTCTGTCACTGAACAAGCCTGTACTTAAATCATCTCAGCTATTTCTACGAAAGGAGATCCAATAACTTACACTAACAAGGAAACAATACTTGCACACAAGAAAGTCTTCTGGCCAGACTGCACGTTTATATTTTTTACAGAAATTGAGAAATAGAAGCTACAGTACATTACTCATATTCAAGTGCTGGATAAGCCTCATTGAAACAAATAATTTGACAAAAAAAAGAAAACATTCTAAATCCTAAACTACTTCATTTCTTCATAGAGTCGATAAAATTTCAATGAGATCATTATGTATGCTATTTTCTTGATCTCTCTTTATTTAAAGTATATTTGATATTTTTTCAAAATCTGGATCAGTTACAAGTATTATAGCATCAGGAAGAAGTTTGCTTGTGATTTGGTTTGACATTTTAACACTGCTCTTTAGCCTAACCACGAAGGAACAATGATAATGTTGGTGCTACCTGTATAAAATATTTGAATTCAAAATCCCAACAAAACTATCAAAGCAGCCTCCCTAATAAAACATCATCCTGTATTATGTTGTTTCAGCAAAAGGTGAAGGACAGAAATCAAACAGAAAGTTGGGATAAGAAAATGTAATAACCATTTCTTCCTTTTGAATTCATGCCATGTTTTCCTTTCAATTTATTCACCATAGAACCAGATAAACATTAGCTGTGCTTTTCTAGACAGACTGACCTGGAATGGAATATATACACACAATGAAATCAATAGTTTGTTGTTGCTGTTGTTGTTGTTGTTTGTGGTCTACCGCAGTGATTGGAAGCAGGCCGAACCCCCTCCCTCTAGGCTTCATGTTCGCAGACCTCTGGTGGGATAGAGGTGCCAGCATGATCCCCCGCAACACAGCTCTGGGAGAGCCCAGGGGGAAGGGCCCTGCCCAGGTGAGTGTGACCTGAGTGGGGGAGGGTGGGAGAAGCCAACCGAGCAAGTCCACTGCAGAGATTGGCAACAAGGCCAAAACCCCTTCCCCCGGGGGCACGGGCATGAGGTGAAGGGTGAGGGGTTTGGGGGAGTGGCCCCACCCCTTCTCTGGTCTTACATACACTCTAGCCAGTCCATACCAGTAACAAGAGAAACACTAATGAACCACCTTTAGACAGAGGAGAATGAACAACAATAACAAAAAGCCCTGAAACACCCATCTTTTCCTGGGCAGGACTCATGAAGAGCATGGAGGAAGTCAGCAGATAAAGGACTGAATATCTAACCATCCAAGGACTCATCAAAGAGCTATACTAATATGGTCACTAAAGCTCGGAAGCCAAAATCAGGGAGCAGAGAAACCTGCAGTGACAACATGTTACCTTCCCGGACCACGATGGGAGGAAGGCCACAGAGTCGTAGCAGATCCCCAAGGGGGAACAGCAAATGGAGAATGGAAAGGACACAATTTGGACTAACTACGCACTAATGTCTTGCTCCACAAGGAACTTGCTTACTAACAAGGACTGGGAGACTGACTCTGTAAGCCAGAGTCCAGCAAAACGGCAAAGAAGCAACATAGAACTAGAACCAGAATGGAGGAGACAACCAAGAAGAAGGATGAAACACTGAGCGGCTCCAATGGAGTTGGAGAGAAAACATACCACAAAGCCAAGAATCAAAATCTAAACAACATGACCTACTGAGACCCAGGCACCCAGATCCTTGCCTGGGAAAAAGAAAATGCTTCAGAAAAGGAAGATACTGATGGGCTAAAACATGATCAAATAAGCAGCAGCTAGAGAGGAGCTGGAGTGACCAGAGTTAGGAGGGGGAGGGGGGTATCATACCCAAGGGGATAACAATTGTGTAAAATAAATAAATAAACAAATAAAATGTAAAAAAAAATAGTATTTTTTGCTCAAAGGAAAAGAAAAAAAAGATGACTCGTTTGTGAATTATATTTTTAGAATTATATTTTTAGAAATATTTTTACCCAAATAAATTTTTTAGGAATATTAATTAAGAGATCACTTAAGTTGAGTATGTGTGTATAATAATAACATGGAAATGAGTGAAATAGAGAGTATTCACTATTGTCTCTCAGTCTTAAGTCACCTAGTAAACTTACATCCTAAAGGTAAACATTCACCCTTCATGTACAGGTCATCTGATTCTCAAAATGGTTCCATGACACCTGCCTGCAATCAGCAATGATCTACAAACTCCCTTCTGCATCTCATCCTCACCTGACTCACCTGTCAGTGCTGAGAAGTGAATGATCAGGGAGAACTTCTCGATGACCTAAGTGATAATTTTTCGTAAAGTAATTTCAGTTCCCAGGTATTAAATATGTAGTGTTCTCCATAAGTAGCATCTACATGTACAGACCCCAGACATCTTAAACTGCCCCAAAGAGGGCATAATCTGAGTTGAAACTAAGAAGATAGTTATTGATTCACTCCTCTCTTCAACAAGAGAATGTCATATACAACAGTCAGTCTTTCCTCAGGGTCCCTCGAAGGATTTATGAAAACAAAACGATTATCTCATTGCAAAAGAATAATGCAATTAGTAACACTAGTTCTTCAAGATGGTCTCTCTCCACCCAGTTTATCCCTGCAACCCAATCGCATTTTCTTCAATATGTCTGGGATGAAGGTAAGACCTTCCATAAGCTATTTTATTGTTTAATCAAATAATTATATTCACCTCTTCTCAGCCTAGTCTTTATACTAAGCTTCACAGTTCAAGTCATTTGACCATAAGAATGATTAGAAAAGAAGACAGTCTGAGGGCTAATAGCCTATCTCTGGAACAGTGCCTCTCAACTCCAGCAGACTGTTAGACTAATCCAGGGAGCTTTTTATAATGCAGATGCTCAGGCCTCATCACAGGCTAGTTTAAACAAAAACTACAGGGTAACTGCTCCTGAATGATAATTTTTCAGCTTCATTTGTTACTTTAACAGGAGTTCATGGGGGAGGGCACAAGAGATAAAGATGGAACTGTGACAAGGTGATGGGAGAACCTCAGAGTAGACAGTGATGTAATGTGTGTGTGTGTGTGTGCAATCAATAAAAAAGTAATAAATAAAAACTTTTTGAAAAAAAAAAAAAAAACAGGAGTTCAGGCTGAGAATTCCCACACTAGTAAGTACTGACACATCTTTGGATTTTATCACAACACTGAGACTTCTTTCAGCAAAATGATGCATAAGATACTACAGTGACAAGACTGAAAGATGGTCAACTGCAGAACATAGTTTCATCCATCAGCTTATCTTCCAAGAAAAAAAACTCTCCAATTCTTAGTGATGTAAAGCAACAAACAAAATGGCTTAAAATACCTGCTTTATAGAAATATCTTGGAAATATATGGGTTTTTTTGCTATATCATCCTTGGTGAGGAAATGAGACTGAGGGTGACTCCATGTCAATTCACACAATACAAGTTAAAGCAGGAAAATTATAAATATAGAGAAACTGTTATTTCTAAAGTTTTCATGTGTTTGGCACTGGACATTTGCGGAGAAGGCAAATCTCACTACCAGCATGTTCCAGAAAAAACAAGGAAGCTTCATTGTATCATGTGACAGAGAACCTCTGTAAGGCAGAACTCTCTGACTATCAATACTAATGATGACCATGTAGCTCATCAGTCATGGCCAGTCTTCCAGATGTTCAAATAGAGAAGGGATATGGTTCAGAAATGCATATAAGTCAAATCCTCTCCTCCAGATATGCAACCACAAACAATGATATCTTATGAAAGAATTAGATTCAAAATTGAGTCCCTAAGGCAGAAACTATGTCTTGCAATAAAGCAACTAAGAAAATGAATTTAAAACTGTTAACATGGGCATTTTGACAAAGCAGATTGCAGTAAGTTCAATATAACGATATTTTCTTCCAGGTTCAGAACAGACTCCTCTTTCCTCAATTGAGCACAGGATGAAGCAGTTGATCCCCAGTTAAACAGAACTGCACAAGAATCTCACCTAGAAAGGCAAAATACTGTAGACCAATGAAGAAAAAGCAGAATCAAACTTCCTACCTTAGGGTTAGTTCAGGATATATGATCACTGAAGGGGAGAATGGGTAGAATTGTATATACTGCTTAAGTTTTTATTCACTATAAATTTTTTCTCACTCTATAATTTTTTGTCTCTAAGATCATATGCTTGAACATACTCAAGTTAAATTTGCACATGATACACTCTACTTTGATTCTATAATACATTAGAGAATAGATTCCTTAACCTTTTCTGCTTGTTCAAAGTGAATTCAATTGAAACTACTGTCCTATAACTTTGGTATATCTGTAAAGTTGAATTATGCAAATGAGAGTTTAATAAAGCCTTAAAATATTAAAAATAACACAAATAACACAAATAATGTGAAATATCCATGCAATGTTTAAAACATCAAATGTGATGAATTATAAGATATATCTATTCATATATGTTACAATTGTAGGACATATATAAATACATATATATATGATATATTAAAACAATGAGTAACAAAAAAGTTATTTTAAGAGTAACCTTGAAATGTTCATGCTTTCTAACATGAAACATTGGGAATTCTGCTACAGAAAATATAAACCATGTTGCCTATATATTGAGTCACTGTGAAGATTAAGTGTGAAAAATCCCTGTACAGCTCTTAGTACTTAAGAGTTTAAGCATGACAGCTTAACTTTTAATATGTGTAAGAATATGTGTGTGTGAGAGAGGCAGTGTGAGAGATCTAAATGCTGAATTAATTTTCCAAATATAGATGAGTTCTTCTGAAAATTTTGATATGCACAAACACAAGCACACAATAGAAAATGGAAATTCACTAATATGTGGAGCATAGAGAAACAAAACAAAGGGTCACATCAAACTAAGTCAATAACCAAAACAAAGGTAGAACTCTGACTATTGATCTTAGAGGGAGAAGAAAAGGAGGGAAAGCAAGTGGAAGGGGCCCAGTGCACTATGGTCAACAAGAAAGGGTACTTTGAGGTGGGTATGGTGCGGTAACACACCTAAAGGGTATTATCCTTACCTCTAGATCATATAAAATGCTGTAAATCAATGTTACCTCAATGGCAAAAAGAAAATCACAGGGCATCAAGTGATAAAATTATAAAGGCCAGTATTCCAGGTAAAAGTGAATGGGAAGACATACTCTAGATGATAAGGAAAGGGAGTGTTAAATAACCCAGCAGCGTGATAATGTTTTAGCATCTGGGGAGAGGGAAGATTAATCCAATATCTTCCACTTCAGGATTAATTGGAAAAGGACAGATCAACAGAGTGGAGAATAATTGGAGGCTATTGTTAGGGTAATAGTAATAAGAATGCAATGGCATTTGAAGAACACGGCAACATAATATGGTGAATAACTGAACTTGAAATACAAATGAGGGAACTGAGTAAAGCCTACTGGAATGAAAGTCAAGGTAACCAGGCAAATTATGCCACCAGTGAAAGTTGCAGGGAATTCATTTGTATTAAAACATTAAAAGGAAGAAATTTAGAAAAGATGCCATGGAATCTTGTTTTACAAGACAAGGTGGAGTAGAGGCCTGCAGGACCCAATAAATAGCAAAGGAGTTACAGAAGAGACTCTCCTTTATGACTTTCAAGTGACAAAGACATATCTTGATTTCTATAGCAATGTGGGTTGTATTCTTTATTTTCCCCATTTATTCTTTAAATGATTAGAGTCTGCATGAGAACAAATATTCTATTTTGGCACTCACCCTGTTATGTCACACAAAGTGAGATTGGTTTATTCATCAAATTACTCCATTACAGACATGGACACAAAGGGGGCCTCATCAATTCAGGTCCTCATCTTATTTTCCTTTTCAAAAACTCTGTCCACACATTGCAGCTTCAAATAACAATCTTCCCAGTGATGCACCGTGGTAGAAGAAAGGGAAAATGTGTTGCAACACAAAGACTAATCTCTGCTACAACAAAAGCTGAGAACATTATCTTTGACTCTAAAGTACAAGGAAAAAAGAAGCTTTTATTTTAAATCCTGTGTACCACAAATGCTTAAGCAAAAGCCAAACACATGAAAGGTATATATGTGGGGGGGGGAGCTATATATTTATGTGGGGAATAAACAAGAAACTTATACTTAAGTAGAAATAGGATGTAGTCAATATTAATATGAAATTTTTAGTTTTTTAAATGAAGGAATGGAAAAATCTCAGCTTGCCTTTCCCCACTGCAGGATGAATTCAATATGAATTATGTCCTTTACATCTTCAACTTTTCAGTCTCTGGGGTCTACATCTCCCCTTTCTTCTCCCATCTGTCTTAGCGTTCTCAGTCATCCAATAACCTAGGTTTATTTTCCCTCCTTCTAACCCTGCTCTCAAAATCTCATGTTCTGCTATTTAGAAAGGATCAGCTCTTCCCTCTCTGAGCACTGTTTCTCTAAGTGTGAGCCACTGAAGTTCCTTCAGTGTAGGGGAAAAGTAGATGCCAAGTCACAGACCCATCAAAATGAGTCAGACTTCTCCCCATCCTGAACCTCACATACTTTGGTGGACATTCTTCTTCTCTTTCAATTAATTCTTTCATTTTTCCTTTAACCTAGTACAACCTACATAGAAAGCAGATCAAGACAGAGACTGTCTTATTACAATGTCTTAATAATTTACCCATATAGAACAACCCTAACTGTATGGTCATTTGGTTAGTTATGCCAAGTGTTTTATTTTCTCCATCACACAATCCAACAACTGCTCCATTCAATTATTTCTTTAATAATTTAACTCCAGATCCTTTCAAGCGAAAGTTATAGCTTTTTTATGGATAAATAAGTAACTATATCCAAGAAACAGATCACTTTCATTATAAGGAAGTAATGATGACTTATAGCTAAAGTTGAACAACAGTGTTAAACAGATGAATAGAGGTGATAACTAATATTAATTTGTAATTTGAGATAAAATCAACAAATGTTTATTAAATAGCAACTCTGTAAAAGCAATCATTACTCTGTGGGATTCGTAAGATTCACATGGGTCAAGTATCCTCTAATTAATATGGGAAAATAATGCCAACATATGAACAATTAAATAAGACTGCTGTTCATACAGCAGGTCTGTATAAAAAAGCCTTTCAATTGGAGCAATTCAAGCTCAGAGAAGACATACATCAATTCATAATGAGATATCAAATAAAACTTATAGAAATTAAGTTTGAACTAAGATTAACTGGGCATCCATTGGTAGATGAGGAGAGACAGAATGAGCAAAGCAGGGAGAGGAGATGATATGACCAAAGGACAGTGGACAAAGAAAATCAATAACTAGAGAACTTGAATAAACCAGATTGACTGGAGTAGAAATTCTAATGAAAGGAAATACAGGCAAAAGGTTCAAAAACAAAGAGATAGAAAATAGATTAGTGATTGCCTATCAGTGGGGTTGGGGGGGGTGAGAAACCAAGGAGGGACTGCTAATAAATATGGAATTATGGAGTGGGAGATTTTTACCAGGAAGGATAAGAAAACTCTAAGAAAATTAGAATATGATTGTATGGTTTTGAGAATATACTAAAACCTGCCAAACAATACTTTAAGAAGTTAAGTTTTATAGCATATGAATTCTAGCTCAATAAACCTTTTTTAGAAAACAGAGACCGTAATCTTGACAATCACTATCTCTAAAATGTCTTTGGAAAGACCTCTGACATGTTCATTCTAAAATGTAATAAATATCTCAGCATGTATCCAAAAGGATGTGCCCATCACCACCCTTTTGCTCTTCTCCCAAGCAATCTTCACAGAATATAATCTTCTTCCCCTTCTGCCATGCTCTTCTTTACTCCAAATTACAACAAACTTGGTTAGTATTCGTGAAAGCTTTGAGAAGATTAGACAGTATTAGTCACATCAGATATCCTTAAATTGGAGAAACAACACTAAGTTCAACATGTATCTGAATCAAAATAGATTGCTGTCTTTTAGCTCATGGAATTTTTCAAGTTAAAAACACTTTTCCCTGCTATACCATTCTGGTGATATACTAGTGAATTTCTAATAGCTAATGATTGGTGGATTTTAGTATACATTCAATATCTTCCACCTAATTCTAGCAGCTACATCATAAAGAGGGGGCACTAGGGGAAGGAGATGGAGGAGGAACACCCAAAAAGCAAGAACAAAAGAAATGTAAACAAAACTTACACAACAAAAATAAAAGCTTAAAGTATGTTGTTCTTAGACTCCATTAAATATAGACTATCCTAAACAAACCTTCCCCAGGATATCCTCATTTAGGTTTAATGGCCCTCCAATGACCCAACCAAGTGGCTGAGGAAACTAGTTTAGGAAATTGTAATTTTCCCCACCAGTAGGAGATTGAAAACCAATATACAAGCAAAGATATCTGATCCAAAATTGATCAAGAATGTTCCAGGGATGGATAAAATTGCATCTTAAAGTTAGATCATGGAAAAGAAAAAGTTTTATGTATGAGTCATTTCTTAAAAGTCTTCCGGTATTTTAAGTCTGAATATAGACCTCTAATTACCTTTTGATCCATGAGTCCATTCTCATGGTTATATTCCTCATAAATACTGCAGTTATACCTTATAAGAATGTAAACATCACTAGCATCTTAATTTTAAAAGATTATTGAATGCTCTAGAAATAAAAATAATGAATATCAACCTGTCTAGGATTTAGCATCTTTATACAGTGAATGGTTATTTTAAAATGATGTAAATTTTGAGAAAGTGAAATATTCCTAAAATTTAGCAGAAACCCAAAGAAAGGGGAATTTATATGCTAAAGTACTAAATGATTGAAGTGTACGCATATTTTTGCTATACTCATTTATTTTCCAAAACTAATGCTGACCAATAATCTTTTTATTAAAAATGAATCTACCCTAGTATAAATACAACTGTTGTCTATTTTCTTCAAAAAATGGTGCTAGATTCCTACAGTTTGCCAGACAAAAATTCTAAAGGTCTACAAATTCATTTGGTAATAATTTGTTTATGCAATGATAAAGCAATGAAGTTATACATGTTTAAGTGTAAAAAAGTGGAAGATACAAATTTATTTTTACTGAAAATGAGAGTGTTCCACTGTTCTGCACAATCCATTAACTACTATACCTAAACAAAATCTTTATAATGTTATATTTCTCATTTCATGAATTTTTATAGCTAATGTGTTTTCAGCCAAAAGTAATATGGTGATTACAAAAGAGTTCAATAAGAATATGTAGCAATGCAATAAGTATAGAGTTAATGAATTTGTCGGTGACTAGAAAACAATTATTGATCATCAATTTTTGGAAAGTTTTAAATCAATTTCTACTAAAAAATTTTCAGGAAAAAGTCAAAAGGAATTCAATGAAAGTTTTTTTTTTAAAATAAGATATTGATGTTTCCAACTATGTATGTTCATTTGTAGATTTAATAACCCCTAATTTAATTAGGCAAAAATCTTTGGCATGAACTATTTCACAAGGTGATTACCTGATAAACTATCTGAATTTGTGATGCATCTCCATATAGGGAGGAATTAATACATTTCTAACTCTGGAACCTCAATTCACAGCACATACTAAATAGTTAGATAACTAAATGGTTAGATAGTTAGATAACTAACTAGTTATATAACTAAAGTTAGATACTAGTTAGATAGATAACTTTGTGTTTATTTACTTGTTATTTTATATCAGAAGAGATTCAAAACTGAATACTTTTTCATTAGGTTCACTACCACTTAGATTAATATAATTCAGATGTAGAATATAAAAATAAGACATTTTAATTCCATCACAGTGCTGAAAAATGGAGCACAGGGAACACAGAGAAAGAGAGACAGACTGATTATAGACATGAGTGATATAAATAAAATCTACCAATAATAAAAAAAATCTAGTTGGTAGATCTATAAATAATTTTCTACAATAGCCAATAGGCAGCAATCACAATAGATCTGAGTTTATTTTCTGAGTTCAACCAACCTGAGAATTAAAAACAATAAAATAGCCAAATAAATGCTAAACAGAAAAAAAAATGTATAATCAAAAAATGGAGTAATTCACCCCTGAACAAAATATGATATTAAAATACTCCCCTGAGTAAGATCTAATAGTAAAATGTTCCCCAAATAAGTGAGAAAGATTTAGAACTATTCATTTTTCACTATTAACCATTCTGAAGGTTACTGATGTTGACACCCAAGTCAGCCACAGTGCCTCTCCAAGTTTCTCTGGGACATTATCACCCCCTAGTGTACACAACAAGGAACTGTTGATCCCCTTTGCTTCCTTACCACCTTATTTCTCTCCCAATTCTACAGATTAACATTTTATTTTTACTGCTTCCATAACATTTTAACCCAAATCAAATAATTTCACTTCAAATAAATTTAAAATTAATTCATATATCTGACTAGTCACTTTATCAATTTCTGCATTTCTTTCAACTTACTGTAAATTTCTTTAGGGAAATCATTGTCTACCTCTTGTCTCACCCTTCTTTATATCTTACTCAGATATCTCTATAGTGAGTTAAAAACGGATTTATGAGTCTCAACTTGAGGTTCAAGTAAATCACTACTAACAGTGTATTATTTCTAGGAATAAAGCTTTCTAAAATTATGCCAATGAGATATAATTCTACCAGGAAAAAGGAAAATTACAAATGCAATTAAAATAAATATCAGGACCAGTATTACTAATATTGCATATTGTAGATCAAGTAAATTTATATTAAATGTAATTGAAAAATAGTAGAACCATTACTGTCTACATCAAATAAATTGAAGAGTGCTTAAAATGTTGTTTGACATCTCCAAGACTGTTTTTCCTATGTACTAAATACCTTTAACTAACAATTCTTGTATACTGCAAGTTTGATACATTGAAAGTTAATACTAGTTGCATCCTGTTGCTTTTTGTTTTTGGCAACAAAAATGTCTACTTTTTTTCATTATTAGCATGAAATATTTTATAGACTATAAAATGGATGATACCAATTTGTATTGCTAGCATTTGACTCAACATTCTTTATGACCTTTTTCTAGAGGGAAATTTTTCCTATGTTTCAGACAAGTGAAAATTACATGGACATGGAGGAAAAACTGTCACTTTTGTACATAGCAGAACAAAGCTACCATGGGATGTGCCTACCAAGAATACACCCTTGCAGCATTTTTAAAAATAGTAGAAGTATAATTAATAATAAGTTGAACATAATCCTGCACCACAATGATGAGGGGCAATCTCATAAAGAGAAGAGTGTTGGAACCACAAAGAAAATGTTTGGAACCAGATAAACTCAAATTTTGATTGTCAGCCTACCATGCAAGTAACTATTTAACCTTTACCAAATTACCAGGTTTACCAAGTAAGATTTCCTCATCTGTAAAATGTGCTTAGTAAAGCTTATATGCTAGGACTGTATTAATGTAGCAAGCATATATACACACAGACACATGCACACGTGTATACATTTACACATATATTGCCATACCCCCTAGTCATTGATTTTATCACTCTATCTTTCTACATGTTGCTTTGCTGTTTCCTGAAGTCATAACAATGGGAGCAGGCAGATCTGGCATAACTTTTTGGTCTCATGACCAAGAGAAAGTAGGCCTTTTCCTACCTATATCAGAAAAAATTCTAGGAAAGCACTCTTATTGACCCATATTGAGTTGAAAGTAATAACTAGACAAATTACCCTAAGGAATGCAGGACTATATTGAACCAAACCAACTTGGACTTAAAAGGCATGAAGTCTCAGCCAATAGAGACATGGGCCATTCTGAGCAGACACAGAGGCTGCCCTTTGCAAAGATTGTACCAGGAGTTTGACTTATTAACTTGATAGGACAAATACAGTCTTATATTTCTTCAACTTTACAAATCAGTATTCACTTATCAAATAAATCATCAGGCTAGATGACAGCAGAAGTTTTCTATCTGCAAACAACTATCCAGATTCATCCCCCACCACTGTCATTCTGGAGGACTGCAGGCTGGAACACCAAAAATGGTTTTGGGTGACTTCTTGTAAGAGATCAAACTTCTGCTATAATTCTGCTGTATTAAAGTTCATTCCTTACCCATCCAACCCTATCTATTACTATTCCTGAAGATGAACACTTCTCCAGAAATACTTAATGTTCCCTCTCACATCACAATCATCCCCCACCCCCCAATACCCCCATTACTCTAATCTCATTAGCTAAAGTGTTCTACTCAGGTATTTCCATATCCCAATCATCCATTATAACTAACATTCTAATTTGTCCTGTTTTTATATGTAACTCATAGTAATCCCAGGTTTTTTTTTCAAACCTTTCAGCATCCAGGATGAATTCATTATATAGCACATTATTTCCTATTTGTGCTGCCATCACTCCATTTAAGTAAAAGGTGCTTAGAGAACATAGACACAGTTTATAGCTAGCATCCTCTAAGCGCCTTCCTTAGATAGATCATCCTTACAGTGCCAGAACATAATGGACACTCAATGACAAACACTTGATTTGCATGCTCTTTGCAAACAAAACCCAAAATAGTTAAACCTAAGATAAAAACAGAGTTTCTCTGTGGTTAAATTCATCTGTCTCATTTCTCTGTGACTGTCATGAAGATATATTTGCAACTCAAAATCTAAGTCCACTTCTGCCACCAGATAAAGGTCTTCTTCAGACAGTCATGTGACATGAAGAGGCGGAGGCAGAAGTTGGCAATTTGCTCATGTTTACAATTGTCTGTCATATCTGGTGTTTTCATTCATAGATAGGCTGGCAGGCTGCCATGAGGACACCAGCAACCATCTTCTAAGAATTTTGAAAACCTTAACTCCTGAATCCTAAGTAACCTTCCTCCTTGTGTCAACGTGATGAAAAAAGTATCATTTCTTCATCTCTTACTTGAACTGATATCAGCGTTTTCCATTTCCAGGTTGATGTAAACTTCTTAAACTGCCATTTCCATTTTCCTTTTTTATGTTACTAGTCACAGAACCGAAAACTTACTAAAAATTAGAACATCCTGAAAAACATACCCTAACATCCTGAAAAATATAGATCAAACCACTGAATCTTTAGAAAAACAAGATGCACCTACTATCACTACTATTGATCAGTTTATGCAGAGCACAGCAGAAATGAGAAGTCATAGCAGGAAAGAGTTGGGAAAGGAAACAATCACTGATTTAGAGGGATAAATCTCTCAAAAATAAATTGAATAAACTAAAGCAACCATCTGTTTTATAAACTTAGTGATTAATTTTTTTTTTTTTTTTGTAAATCTGATGGGGCACTATTTTGGGCAGGGCATTTATTTATAAGAAACAGAAGAAATGGCCAATCCAGCACATTTCATAAATGATAACTACATTTCCCAGTTATCCATCTGGGTCCTTTTCATTTCAGTGGTTTAATTAAAACTCAATGGTATTATCAATCTGTTACATTTTTCATGTTGATGGTTATTACATTTACAGTACAGCAGGAGTACAAATTAAAGTGAGAAGATGATAAATCTTATCTCCAAATTTCATTTCTGTTTCTCAAGTAACTAATACTCTAGTAATATTTTTCAGTTCACTCATGTTTATAGAACAATTTCCATGATTTTTATTATTTAAATAAAAGGGAAAAATGATAGTTTTACTAGTTGTTTTGTTGCTTTCTTTTATGACTGTTATCAATTATTCTATAGAAATATTTGAGTATCACAAATATTTGAATATCACAATCTGTAATAAACTTGTTTTCATAATTTTCCTTTTCAGTATTTTTTCTGAATGAATATATAAGTATATCATACTTTCTTAAATTGAAATAAACAGCTTATCACTCAATGATGAGTTCTAGGGATTTATATATATTCAAATTCCCAGAACTCACTATATATATATATACTATATAAGATTATATAGTATATATAGTACATATATACACAAATCATCAACATAAAAGAAAGGATCACTTATTCATAACAAAAAACCCTTTACAGTGGAAGATAAAGCAAAAATCATACCCCATAGAGTTAGAGGATAGGTTGATGGTCACCAGAGAAAGAAAGGGTAAAGTAAATGAGTCAAATAAAAGGGATCAATGCAGAGTGCTGGATAGAAACTACATTTTTGGTGGTGATCGGGCTACAGTATGAAGAGATGCTGAAGTGTAATGTTATATACTTGAAACTAGAATAATGTCATAAACCAGTTTTATTTCAATAACACTTTTTTAAAGAGAAATGCTCTCTTCAAATCTATTATATATATATTTGCTTTGGAGTATACCAGGATTATAATCACACAATCCTTTCGACATATGATTATATATTGGTTTAAGATCATGCCAAAAAATAGGATATAGTGAGTGATGGTGCTAAACAAATGCTTTTAAAATATTAAAGAGTATGCAACTATAAGCAAAATTATTAAAAAAAAAAAAACAGACTGGGGCTGAATTGCAGAAGAAAAAGCATCTGTACAAAATACCTCTCTGGCTCTCACTTTTCCCTCCCTCCTAAACTCCAGACCTTAAGAGGACACATATGGTAAGAAAGGATGTGATCCAATGTGTTTTGATAGACAATCAAAAAGGCCTTAACTTGGTGATCAACCCTGAAGAAGAACAAATATTTTGAAATAGCTGGTGCTAAAGATTAATCTAGAAAATCTCTATTTTTGTCAACAATCTAGCACTCAAACACTAGTTGTCTTTTTATCAACATTTGCATCAGTCAATCCTGACTATTCAAGTCTTCTTATGGGAATCAAACTGGACTTCACTTGCCAGAGGCAAAGTTATTTTGCTCATCAACCTTTGTTGGAAGGAAATACCTATTTCTCAGTAATACTAAGGAACTGTCCTGTAGTTTGATATATTTATGCCCTTTGCTACTTACACAGTTGACTTTATCTGTACGACACTTTGAACAAGGGCTCTATTCCTGAAGCCAATTATTTAATAAAGATGCCACAACATTATCTAAATGTCAAAGGATGCATGTTCTATAAAGCAGCAGTATGAGAAAATCCTCTTGTTAGTATTTTAGAAGTCAATTTGCCTAAAACTCAAACCATGTAGTGGGCAACATAACAATCACAAGGTAACTCCTCTGGAAGTTGTATACTTAGTTCCCCACCTGAGGTAGGTCTGTTCTAACTAAGCATGTATTTATGTGAAGTATGTGATCAGAAAAAAACTCACAAAGTACATGGAGAAGATATTTCAGCTGTTCTTGAAGGATTAAAACAAATTAATCAGGTAGAGATAAGATAAAAAGTTAGAAAGGATGTCATAAAGAAGGTTAGAGGAGATGGGAACAGAGATTGAGAGAAGGAAGGAAGAGAGGACAGTGAGAGAAGGAGGGGCCAGAAAAGAAAGAAAGGAAGTGAGAACAGTGAGTAAAGGAGTGGCCAAAAAAGAAAATGTAGCAAAGGAAAGAAATGTACTTTCCTAGAGGACAAGATAATTTCACATTGCTCAAAATTGTATGTGATGAAAGACAGATAATACAAAGTGAAGCAGGAAACAAATTATAAGGAGTTATTTTGTTACAGTATGGAATTTATATTTTACACTGAAACTGTAGGGAATTACTGAAGTGTTTTATGCACATTAGAGAGAATTAGGTTTACATGTTATAATGGTAACTTTGAACAAATTCAAAAGTTGAAGGTAAAGAGACTATGTAAAAATAATAGATTTGCAAAGTATATGAAAGAAGAAAAAAACATTTAAGACACAGACAAGGAAAAAGAACTTAGTGAGTGATGAGTGGAGGTGAAGAATTGTCTGTAAATGCAACCAGTATGGCTAAGGATGAAGGTCTCACAGCAGTTCACATATATGACAAGTGGAATGGACAGTAGAAGTTCACATCCTAGATTTATTATTTCTATCTTAGTCTTTTACAATCTGACTGTAGAAAAACCAGGGACTAACAGAGATAAGCGAATTGAAGAGATAAGCATTTTTTAAGGGATGATAGAAACAGCAGCCAAAAAGACCAAAAATAGAGAGACAGGGCCCATATGAGAGTTGAGGTACTTGTTGGCAAATTAATGAACAGAGATTATCAGAATGAAAAATCTGAGGGAAGGCATGAAACTAAAATAGGAGGGATACACCTCCTTCAGATTTGGAAGAAAGGAGAAAATAAAATGTGACTCAAATTCAATAACATATTAAAAGGACTATACATTAAGAACAACTGAGATGTAAAGTAGTCATGAAAGAGTGGCTCAACATATCAATCAACACCATATTAGCAAAATGAAGGATTAAAACTTACATGATCACCTCAAAAACTGCAAAAAAAAAATCATCTGACAATATGCAAACATTCTTTCATAGTAAAGTCATTTGATGAAATAGAATTTTAAAATAGAACTATTTTGACCTAATCAAAGCATTTCCAAAACATATATAGTTAAATGACACTCAAACCTGAAAGACTGATACTTGTTCTCTAAAATTAGGAATAAGCAAGGATGCCCATCCTTACCACTACTGCTCAACATATTATTAAGTCTTGGTCAGAGCAATTAGATAAGAAAAAATAATAATAAAGGCATCCAAATTAGAATATAGGGAGTAAGATAATCACTTTTCACAGACACCTGACATAGAAAATGCTAAAGATTATACACACACACACACACAGAGTTTAACTAAAAGAAAAAATTATCAAAGTTCCAGGATACAATATCAACACAAAAAAAATTATTTGTATTTCCTTGTACTAATTATGATGAATCCAAAAGGAAAATTAAGAAAACAATTTCATTTATTATAGGACATCATGAAGAATAAAATATATAGGAATAAACTGCGTAGGTGAAAATCTTTACAATGAAAGTCCATAAAACACTGCTGAGAGAAATCAAAGATACAAATAAATCAGTATCCCATACCTATGAATTAGAAGACTTAATATTTTAAATTTTTCCATAAAATACAAAGCAATCTACATATTCAGTGCACTCCCTATCAAAATCTCAATGTGATTTTTTGCAGAAATAAACAAAAACATCCTAAAGTCCATATGGAGTCTGAAAATGTAGAGTCCAAACAATATGGAAATGTATAGAGTAGCAGAAAAATAATTTCAAATTATTCATATAAATATATATATATAAGAAGTTAATATACAAAATACATAGGGAACTTTTACAATCAACAACAAAACAAATAACTTGATAAAAAGTGACCAAAGGACTTGAAATTGATAATTATTCAAAAAAAAATTATAAATGACCAAGGAGCATATGAAAAGATGCTCAACACTATCATAAAAGTATATCAAATCTACAATGTGATATCAGCTCACAACCATTAGCGGAGTCACTAATAATAAAACAGAATATTAAAACAACTAGTGTTGGTAAGAACTTGGAGAAATTGGAATCCTTGTGCAATGTAGGTAGGGATGTAAAATAGAAAAGCATTTATGCAAAATAGAATGATGGCTCCTCAAAAATTAGAATTACCATATGATTGAGCAACTCCATTCCTGCATATATGTCCTAAACAATTGAAAGCAACATCTTGAAGAAACGTCTTCACATCCATATCCATCACAACATTATTTAGAGTAACTAAGAGCTGCAGCGTCCAATAAATACACATCACAGATGAACAAATAAAGAAAAAGTATTATTTGCATATAATAGAATATTAAGCAGCCTTTTATAATACCAAACTGCAGTCATATATTACTGCATAACATAAATAAAACATGAGGACATTTTGAAATGTCATATAAGTGAAATAAGCCAATAACAAAAGGACAAATATTGTATGACTCACTCATAAGAAATATCTGATGTAGTCAAAGTCATATACTAACAGTAAATAGTTGTCAGATACTAAGAGGTTGAGGACTTAATGATATAATGGATACAGAGTTTAAGTAACAAGGTAAACAACTTCTAGAGATCAAGAAATCGCTTGCACAACTATGTGACTATAACTAATACCACAGAAATGTACACTTAAAACTGGTTCATATGGTAAAATTTGGGTTTTTTAAAAATAATATCTTGGGGAAAAATTTTAAAAGGAATTTGGATTCAAATGCACATAAACTACATGAACATAAGAGGAATGGCACTTGGGAGAAAAAAATATTACTGGCATCAGTGATATCTGACAGGCAAATAAGTGTGTTAAAACTTTGGTTTTCTTAAATTAATGGAAAGGTGGGCTGTAACTTACTGAAGAGACTAGTCATTAAAAAGGGTATTAACAGAGTTTTCATTTTGGAAAAATATATAATTCTGTTAAGGTTAAGGCATAACTGGGAAAGTTAGACATAACAGAAAAGGGTTCTTGAATCAAGTACAACAAAGAGAAAGTATATTATTAATCATTTTGTTTACATATATATGTGTGTAGGTGTACATAAATAATTGCATTCTCCAGAGTGCTGTCTCTACCCTATCATCCACGAACCTTCACCTCTATCCTCTTGTGCTCCTTCCATCCCCAATTTCTCCCTCCTCTTTGCCCCTCACTAGTTGCCTGCTCCAGCTCTGCTGTGAGCTTTTACTTTGACCTTTTTCCTGGTCTTTTGTTTGTTATTTCTGTGTCATAGGAGAAACCATAAGGGTTCTATCTTTTTCTTTCTAACTTATTTCTGCTAATATGATTCCCACTAGGTTCATCCATGTTACCACAAATGTGTCATATTTGTCAGTTTTGATTGCAGAATATTATTCCATTGTGTAAATATACCACATCTTTTTCAAGCATTCATCAATTTGGGGGCATTTGGGTCTGATAACAAAGATCCACAAAGAACTCACACAACTTAACAAAACAAAGCAAAAAGTCTATTCAAAAAATGGGGAGAACTAAAAAGATAATTCTCCAAAGAGGAAGTACAAATGGTCAATAGGCACATAAAAAAATGTTCGACATCTCCAATAATGAGAAAAATGCAAATCAAAACCACAACAAGATACGATCTTAAACCAGTAAGAATGGCTCATATTAAAAAAAAAATGTGTAACAACAAGTACTGGTGTGGATATGGAGAAAAAGGAACACTTTTTTTGTTATTTGTTTTGTTTTGGTTTTGGTTTGGTTGTTTTGTTTTGTTTTGTTGAGACTAGGTCTCACTATATTTGCCCATGGAACCGCAGGCTCTCGTTGCCCGGTTACCACAGACTCAAGCAATCCCCAGCCTCAGCTTCCCAGGTAGCTGGGATTACTGGCACGCACCACCACACTCAGCTATTTTTTTGGAACTAGGTCTCATTATGGGCCCCAGGAGGGACTCGAACTGCGATCCCCTAGCCCCCACCACTTCAGAGGCTGAAGCTTACAGGCATGAGCCACCATGCCCAGCCTAAAAAGGAACACTTTTACAATCCTGGTGGAAATGCAAACTAATCCAGACACTATGGAAAGCTGTGTGGAGAACATAGAAAATGAACTACCATTTGATCCAGCAATCCTACTTCTGGGAATTTACCCAAAGGACACTAAAACATTAACTCAAGAAACATTGTACTCTTACATTTATCACAGCATTATTTACAACTGCCAGGATACAACTGCCAGAAAACAAGTCTTTATCAGTTTTTCAGCATATTTTCTAAAAATATTATCAACTAGTAAATAATATCAGGGACCAATAATTGGACACTCTCTTCCAAAATGATATGACGTTATATGACACTCTTCCCTATTTACACTATATTCAGAATATTGAAATGGCAAGAGTTCCAACTGAGAAATTGATTCCAAGAGGAGGCGGTAACTGGGGCATGCTCTCAGTAAAATCAGGTGAGGGAAGAAGGTCAAAAGTGATGATATAAAACTATATGGTATGTTATAATTCTAAATGGCATCAATCCTTCTGATCTGGGAAAGTCTGCAGTAGTCATCCAGGAGGCTAAGTAAGAATGCAGAGTTGCCTGGGACCTGACTGCCTATGTCTGAAGAGTGGTGGCAGGTATCAGAGAACCAAGAGACCAGACAGTGAAGGAGAAAGAAAAGAATATTGCAGAAAACATGAGGGCTTTTATTTTCTGATGTATATAAAATCATGTCTAGCATTAAAGAGGGAAAACTACAGCGAAACAAATACTGAAGAAAATAAAAGCAATCCCAGGCCCTAATTCTGCAGCCTATCTTTACAGTTTGAGAAGTTTCTAAGGAAAGGAGCCATCTCTGTGTAAAGTGAAAACCAGTCAGGAAGATAAGGGATGCTTCAATTCACACAATCTAGGGACAGAGCACAATTTGGTCCAATTGCTATATTGACTATAATTAAAACTAAAATAGTTTTTTGCAAAGTTTGGTTTGTGGAAAATAGAGGTTTTTTTTACTTCCACCATTTAATTATTTTTTTCATTAGTATACTAATTAACTCTATTATTAAAAATACTTTTAGAATCTTAAAACCTGGAAAACCAAGAAAACGCTGAAATGAAATTTTCATCTAATACTAACACAGTTCTGTTAATAACTATTCCTGAACAAATTTCAAACATTTTACCTTCTTTATAATCTACCTTCTAAATAATACTCTGACTTCCACTTCAGCTTAGCTTGCTACATCTCACCTGATCTAAAGTCTGACCCTATAAGAGTCATAAAATCCAGATATAGAGAAGTAGCCTAAAACATAAAAAGAATAAGTTACTGCCTATCCAGTGTTATTTGTGGGTTTTTAGAAGAAAACAAAAAGCCTAAACTTCAATTTTGAGATGCCTGCCCACCACAATCACAGATTTGGTCTTTTGGGTTAAGAAACTGAACATTTAAAATAAACCTAATGAGTGGTAGACATTCCTAGGTGAAGCAACGGGTATTATAGCAATGAACATCATTTGACCTGGGTCATCAGAATGAAGCAAGTCAGTCCTTAAAAAGCAGACTCCTGCAAGGTTTAAAGCATGGAAAAGAACTGGAGGGAGAACTGCAAAGGAAATTGCCTCCTTCGGTATTATGGGAAGCTAATCCTAATTACCAGGAAATAATCAAGAATATATTTTTTGCAGAAGAAAAAAATGTACTACATGGCATTACTGTTTGAAGTAACTGTTTCTTTTGTGATTTATTTATGTGAATGCCATCTTTAGTCAATGATTTCCAAAGAATAAAAAAAAAAAAAAACTAAAGCTATTGAATTGACAATTATTTATTACTGCCACCCTGAACTGCATGCATATTTAAGGAATTCATCATTTGGGAAATTGTTTCGCTTTGGGGTTTGGGAAGCACTACTTTAACAGACTAGAACTAAAGCTACTTTTAAAAGGAGTTCTAAATTCAATGAATAATAAGACCTGAGGTATAAGCTCCTTCTTGACAAGAATGCCAAGTCACAGGTAGCGCTACCACTCACCATATGCATGCCCAGGGCCGCCCATTGTTCAAAGGGAATCATCAACTTTATTTGCACAGAAGATGAGTAAGTATGTAGACAGAAAGAAAAGCTATCAAATTGAAGAAGTTATTCACCGACACTTTAAACTAAATTGGCTTAACTCCAAATATTTGTTGCAAGTGGTATAGACAATTTAAAGTTCTCCTTCTGGAAAAATCACTAAAGAAGTCAAATTTCCCAGACCATCCCAGGAAGTTTAAGCTCAGCATGCCTATCACAGAGGAAAATAAAAAATTTTCTTTGTTACCCTTTGCCCTAAGGACTGCAAGTTGTTACCCTAGAACAGTGACCTACAACTCAACTTTCCCATTAGCACTGGGTCAACAACTATCAATCCTTCATCTTCAGGGATACTGTCACTTGCCAAAGTCTACCCCAAAGTCTTCGGTATCTGCATTCAGGGAAAAATAAGGACAGGCTCTGAAAGAAGTTCTTAAGCAGACAAGGATAAGAATAGACAGAATGTAATGACTATATTTGGCAAGGTGATTCAACAAGAGGAAAGGAGAGATGAATTTACTTCCCCTTTACTTTTCTATTTCCAACTCACTGAAACCAGAGTGGAGAAATGAAAATGAAAGAAACCTAAGCTTCAATCTTTGCCAAAACAGAATTATGGAGATGGGAGGTGATGTATCAGAAAGCTTCCTCTAATGTCGAAGCATCGTGGGTTCTGGTTCTAATTTGTGATCTTTATAGTCAATTTTGTTAACAGATCCAGATTTTTTCACAACAAACTAGAAAGACTAAACAAGAATGATGTTGATAACTTAGTTCACCTTCCAGAAAAGTTAACTAAATGAATTTATAATCAAACAAAACTTACAAATGAAATTTTTTGAACTATTCAAAGTCAGTGCAAAGTAATGGAGTTTAGATATTCGAATTTCTTCTGATTATAACTAGTTCTAGAAATTTCTATCTCACCCTAAGCCACTATGTTTCAGTTAAAGGATGTTAAGCTTTGGATACTGTACTTAAAACTTTATGCCAAAGTAAAAAAAAATCGCTCAAGGCGCATTTGAATTTTTATGACTCTAATGATGTCAGTTCACAAGATGGACTATTTCCTTTGGAAAATAAAGAGTCCTCCAGGGTGACAGAACAGACGGTGAGCCAACTTTTACTTATGGCTCAGGTTACATAGATGCTGCACCTTAAATAATTTATACAATGTGATCATACTCAGGCCTCATCTGTGGAAACAGACTGAACTGAAACTAAATATGTCCCAATCTGTACACTTATCGCTGTTCAATAGCAGAAATGTGGTGGAGAGTCCATTAGGCTACCAAAGACTGGAGGCCGATTCTATTTAAGCACTGAGCAGATGCTTGATTCTGGTTAAAATGCCTCATTCCACCCCAACCACAACTGGGAGCTCAATCAATGTAAGTTGGCTCATGACTCAATTAGACAAAACTGGCCTTGGGAGTCTACTGACAAAACCATGCAGCAATCTCATCCATTCCCACTGAAAGTACCCAGTGAAGTAGGTTGCTTCACTGAACTAATACTACAAACACTGTGGCACTGTGAATATATTTCCTTTACTAATAGAATCTAGGGAAACTAGGATAAGATGAGGAATGATGACAGCACTATTTCCAACTGAAAATTTCATAAATTCAATCAGGGCTTATCTTGTGCTCCAAAGTGTGAGATTGGATAATTTTATCATTTGCAAAGAACATATCATGTCAAAATACTTGTCATTAAACTAATTTTTCCAATGAAACTGCCTCTTTTATTATATTGGTAATGATAATGGGATCGATAAAAACAAGTATTACCTGGAATGTCTTTTTTTTTCTAGGTATCTCTACAATCTTTCTTTTAAGGCCTTTATAATAATGTCATCTGCAGCACAGGCTGGATAACTCTAGTCCGATTTGTAGCTCAAGGCCCTGAGGTGAATTCATAAAAGTTCAATGCCATGACTGAAGAATTAAACCATTGATTCATGACAACCAGTGCCAGGATTCAGGTACTTTCCTACTACAAAGAACTAAATGCTATTTACCTCTCCAGCCCTACCTATAAATATGGAGCAAAACAAGATGTGATGGCAAAACAGTCTCCACATGGCTAAATGAACTGAGTCAAAAAAGGAGGCAAGGGAAGTTGAGAGACTCCAGAAAAACCATAGCAGCTGGAATCTGCACTTCACAGTGAGTAAAAAGCAATAGAGACAGAGCATTTTCTAGATTATTCACTTGAGATACAAAAAAAGGCATCAGGGATGGTGAGAAGTGGACAGGAGTACCAGAGATCCAAGATCAGAATTGAACTCTGTTCATGAGCAGTGTGACTTTCAGCAAATTTCTTAACTTCTTATTGCCTGGCTCATCTTACTGGTAATGTGGGGACCCCCCCCCCATATCTTTTCCCATTGTTTTTGTGAGGAAATGAATAAATGCATATTAAACAGTCTTGCAAGGTAGGTCCTCCATAGTCCTCAACTTGCTCACTGTGTCTGCTACAGTTACCCCATCATTTTCAAACCACAAAGTTCACTGGTACCAGTAGCCCCAAATAAGCCCATCGCCCATCATAGAAGTTAGTACATTCTCTTTCCACCCAGTTCCTTGCAGGTCTCAGAAATTTCACATCTCACGAGCACATAGAAACCTGCTCTTCCAGCATTTTTTTTTCAATAAATAGATTGAAAAAATAATAATAATTGAACAAATCATCCCTCTAGTGAAGTCTGCACTCAAAAAATTATTAAACAATTATTAGAGAAAGTAATAGGGGTTCTTTCTCTCTTTTACCTGAAGGGGATGAGATGATTGGTTACCTCTAGAATCTCCTTATAATGATTTTCAAATACACAGCCATGACACAAACCTATAAATCTGGACATGAACTACGAGCAGAAATGTTCAGTGAGTTTGTGTTTGTTTGTGTGTATGTATGCATGGTCATTAAATAGCAAAGATTAAAATAACCATTAAAAACTGAAGCACTCAAGCTCTGAAATCAGAATGAGTTTGGATCTTGGTTCTGCTACTGACTTGCTGTATGACCTTCGTCTGATTATTTAATCACTCTCTGTTTCAATCTCCAGAACTACAATATCAGAAAGAAAAAAAAAGCAATGATCTCCTAACAATTCATGTGAGTCAAAAGAATAGAAAAATCCATGCGAAACAATTGGTACGGTACCTCACTTTAAGAAAAAGTGGTAAATGTTAGCAATTAACCTTAGATATTGCTAAATGAATCTCAGAGGTCTTGAGAGAAATATGATAAGCAAAGACTGGTTAGGTTTGTTAAACTCTTGAGAGTTTGAAATAGTATTTTATAATAATGCTCCTCAAAAACTCTTCCATATTCATGTTGCCTACTGCTATCACAGGAGAAAGAACTTTCTACCATCACATTCATACCTGATACAGAACATGTAGTAAATCATGATTCAGTTCTCTCTGTGTCTCTGGACTGTGTGCCTTGATTATTTCTACAAAGTGAAAATGTAACCATTTTAGCTTGCTTTGGGAAATATTTTTTTAATCCCATAATTTAGTTCAGAGGACAATGTGGTTTCTACATGAATGTTTCTTCGAAGCTGAAATGTTCTGGGAAAAATGGGCACCTCATTCTGTTGTATGGATGTGATTTCACTCCACTTATCTAAGATTCTGCCCTACAGATAAAAAATTCAACTTCTATCTAGGACATTTCATCACCCAAATAATCCAACCCCATCTACGATAACCCAGAAGTCATATTTGTGTTCCTTCTAGCTAAATGTAATTATTTTTATCTTGAATTGTTAGTATAAAATGGCATCTTAAAATGTTACTGCATTTACTGTATCTATCTCTTTATCATTTTTCAATGTTACTAATAATATAGTTCAAAATTACACATTATACAGAGCTTATCTTTGATAAACACTGCAATACTTCACATAATTTGTTTTCATTCCCGGAGTCTATGAGGTAGCAACTATTATTATGACCTTTTCACAGGTGATAAAACTGAGGCAGAAATTGACAAAATTGCCCAAGGTCATATAGCTAGAAACACACATATAGCACTACATTCAACTTAAGTTCTCCTTCCATATTTCATTCTTCTCTCCCTTCTACCACTATCAGTCTATCAGCCCATCCATCTAGTCACCACTCATTCATCTCTCTTTTCATCCATCTGCCCAACTTCCCATCTAGCTATCAACCCAGCAGTGAACTGGAAAAGGTATCTTTTATTTCCTGCCTTCCTTCTCATTCTTTTCTTTCCTTTCTTTTTCCCCCTTTTCCTTTCTTCTTTATTCTTCTTTCGTCTCCCTTATTTCTTGTGTATGAGAGACTAATTTTTTTAAAAAATGAAAAGAATTAAGGATCAAGCAAAGTGGCTGAGCACATGCTTAGAAAAAAATTAAATTTTAACTAATTCAAATATATCAATTGGATTTAGTACCTGTAAATTGCTCACTTGAGTAGACTCAGCACGGTAAGTTTTAGTAAAGAAACAGTACTTTGAATGAGTGCCAATTTTTCAAAATGTAAACACTATTTTTATTCAAGACATCCAGTAGATTTGAAGGGTCTGGTACAACCTTACCAGTGACCATGTTACTAAAGATCTGAACATAAAATCTAAAAGGAGAGACATAATCAACTATTGTTGCTTTTCTTTCAGTTAGACAAAAGCTAGGTGGGAGTATGTCTAAACTATCTTTCCTTCCTTAATGAAACTGCTATTGATTTTTCATCCTGGTGAATCACTGCCTTGAAGCAATTTCTTTTAGCTGCAGGTTCTCACATTTAATTTGGATGTATGCTTAAGGGAGAGTTTATCAATAAAATCTCCAGAGGAACGCCAAAAGATTTTTATTAGAAAGAAACAGTGAAAGCAATTTTATCAATTTTGTTAAACACATAGATGATCAAAGAATTATTAATGAATGGCATTTAAAAAGCAATTTCAATGTGAATACAGGTCATTTCAACATAATCATCACTCTAAATGTCCTCAGTGGGTATAAACATTGAAGATTTCCATGAGCAAAACATAAATGTGTCTGCCTTTAGAGGAAAGAGCAATAAGTACTTTGGCCAAAGGCTGACCTTAAAGTTGACTTAGCTGACTGCAATGAATATCTCCCAATTTCATTTACTATCACCCCTTGTTCTATTACTGAACAAAGCACAATCTAGTATCATTGTATTATCTTATTTGCTCTTGTATTTCCAGTAACATAAAGTCATAAAGCCTTATAAATAGGGAAAGTGAGACATATAGAAAATAAGAATTTTACCCCAAATCACCAAATTGCAGGACCAGCATTTAGACTCACTGCTGTAAATTTCTAGAATCCTCTTTCATCAGCCCTGTACAGCTTATATGTGCATAAGCAAATCACTTTTATTTTCATCCACATCTATAAAAATTCCCAAATAAATAAGCATTTTTATAATACTTATAATGGCTCAGGAACATGAAATTTTATACCAATTAAGCTACCTGCATAATGTCAATAACCCCCAAACTCATGTTAGAAAGGATGACACAAGAACAAGAAAAAATGGTAAGGATAGCTTTTAAAAAGACAAGATGAGAAAGATATACCAAACAGTCAAATTGAAGATCAGAGGGCAGTCAAGGTCTCTACTCTTTGCAATTGTGCTTGAAGAAGCAGCAACATGAGATTGAGGCTCATGGGAAATCTTGTTATTTCAAATTAACACTTTTCCTTCTCCATCTTTCTTTTCTTTCTTTCTCTCCTTCCACATCTCCCTTCTTTCTTATTCCTTTTCCCTTCTTTTTTTTCCTCCTAATTTTTTTCCCTTTCCATTCCTTCTTTCTTATCTGTAATGAGGGGATAAATAGAAAAAGAAGGAATAGGAAACAAGGAAAGGAAGCAGCTGAGCAAGGCGGTGGCTGGTGGAGGTCAGCACTTAACTAGGAAAGTAGCTTGGTGAGGTAACTGGCATACTTAACAAGACATTTTTAAAATAAGAAAGCTGGTTTACAGTTCAGCTTATTTACTTTAGACTCTTGACTATATAACAGTATGATAAAATCACACATAGGGATGACTAAGTCTCTCTCAGAAAATACTAACTCATCCCTAAATTACACAGAACATTCCAGAATTAGCATCACCAGCGGACTGGAGGCCTAGCCCCACAGCTGTCTATGCATACACAGGTTTCAGCGCTTCCTCTTTGAACCCTCTCCACTCCGAGTTCCTTTCCTTTCCTGCTCTGCTGCTCTTGCTTGACACTGTGTTTAGTCTGTAGTCATTTTTCAATATTTGTCATTCAAATCATTCAAATGTATTCAAATCATTCAAATGTATTGTTTTATTTTTTTTCTCTCCATCCCTGTAGTTTCTTCTTAGACTAATGAAATGTTGATGACAACTCTTTCTGGAAAACTATTCCAGGGGTCCTGAAATCTGGACCCTGCTCTTGAAGTTGGTTCAAGTCAAAGGAGATGCCTCCCACCCAGAGAGGCGCCTATAATCACTATCTATCTAAGAAAATGAGTGTCTTCCAAAATCCTTCCCATTCTAGCCTACTCTCAAGGTTCGCAGCAGTGGTCCCACTAATGTGGTGCCACTGCTAATTTGTGTTCACCCTCATGGAAATTGTGCAACAAAATAAATAGTAGAGAATAAAACAATAACAAGGGGAAAGGACTATGGAGCTTGGTCACATCATAAATACTTAAAACATCATGTGGAACCTACTAATTTTATTTCAAACACGATTGGGGCATGTTTACTTGTCCTCAATGAGTAATGGCATCCACCTTATATCTGTATTTACAATGCAATTCTGGGCTGTAGGTTAGACACAACTTGATTAGTATTCAGGATTTCTCAGATAAATAGAAGCTCAAACAGGATTTTCCCAAGTCACCTGTGTATTTTTTTAAAACATTTATTCTTCTGCTCACTACATATTTATTGAGGTTAACACTTCCAGAGCAAGTCTCTGGAATGAAAACTGTGAGTACTACAAAGGTAAAGAGCAAATGGTTTTGCTCTCAAAGGATTTCTATCCTAAGAGTACAAATAGTCTATCACTAGCCATTTTCCAGTGATAGACAAAACAAGGAAAATTCTCATACTCTCCCTCCCTTATCTTTCTCTCTGCCTCATTCCTCATCTCCACTCCTCTCTTTCCCAGTCTCTCCCTTACCTTCCCAAATTTCAGGCATCTAGGCCCCATTCCTAATTCCTGTCCTTCCTCTAGTGGAATAGCAGAAATGGACTATTTGGATACATTTTCTAGAACAGTCCTGATTTCTGTCAATCTGCTCATTGTTCCCATATGTTTACTTGAAAAGTAATATTCTACTTTTTTGTACTTAATAAAATATAATCCTCAATATCCATGCCTTAAAATTTCCTAATTCATCCTTATATAGGAAGCTCTGATTCACTCCATCTTTGCAGTTTGTTGTTGATTATTAGTAAATCTTAACAATTTATTAAGATATGACGGCATTCATTTCAAAACTATCTCCCAGATGGACAATGCATAGACTTGGAGCTCCTGTGGGAGGCTGTCTTCCCAAAATGACTCTCCAAGTTTCAAGATGGACTCTTGTCTGTATCCATGATGTTCCATTTTTAAAGACAATCATTTATTAGTATTAAGTCTATTATCAAGGATGTTTTAATTCAAATTCCTACTCATCCTACTGTATAACTTAGTTTCTTCAAATATATTATGGAGATAAAAATTTCACTGGATTTTTCTGAATGTTTTACATAAAATATGTAAAGACAACCAGGGATCTAACAAATGGTCTATCAATATAATGACTATTGTTGTTATTATTTGTAGCACTTTTTATGGGAATTTTTAATAAGATTTTTCTAATATGCCATTAATATTATGCATAATACAACATCTTATGTAGCTCTAGAGATTTTTAAATGAGCCTGAGAAGCAAATTTTGGCAGCCATAATCACATTTCTCTCCAAAAAAGAAAATAAAACTATTAAGAAACATGAAGTGTTTTACAGTAAAGCTGTCAAATAAATTCTCTGAAAAGAGTAAATGAAAACTGAATGACTTAATTTTGAGAAATTGAAGATGCTAAAATTTCAAGTAAATATAAAAACTTCAGATAAATTATTTTTCATCTGATAGAGCCACCCATGCCCAATTCCCTCTATTATTTGTGTCAGCCCTATCACCTAAAATACCTCACCCAAGGAGACATCCTGGGCATAATGTTGGTGACATTTATTTTTCAGCCTCAGAAGGAAAAACACAAACCTCTAAACTGAAATATTTGCAGACAAGAGAAATATAGCAGTTGTGTTTACAAAAGAAATTGTAAAAGATATTTGTTTACTATCTGCAGACTAAAATTATCACTCTAGCCTCTCTTCAAAAAATAAAAATTATCAAATTTTAAGAAGTAAACTGTCACTACTGCTTTACTGCTTTACTGCAGTAGTGAAATGTTAAAAAGTACAATTGTTAAAAAGACGTCTAATGGAACTCAGTTGCCAATTACATCTGTATGAAAAATCAAGATAATATGTTTTAGTCATTTAGACATTAAATCAATTAAAATTATTCCATAGTCCTTATTTATCATTTCATGATTTTCTTATTTTATATTTTCTATTACCAAGCATTTCTTTGATACAATGTAGGTGATCAAGCAAGTTAGTTGAAAACTACCCACCTATACAGATCTCAAAGTAGTTTTCACTTAAAACTTTTGAAACAATATTTTTTCTCTAGTAACTGACAAAATGAATAATCATTGAAAATATGCCATGCTTTCTTTTTGTGCATTTTAATGAAAAAATAAACTGAAATCTTTCACATTTCTTCTTATGTAATTCTGATACTTGAAATGTGAGAAGTATAAACATTTAATATTTATTTGTAAGCAATATATTATTCAACTAATATTATTTATAGTTAGTGGTAATTTTCATATCATTTCATTTTATCTTAAAATTACAATATACTTCCACATATTACTTTTGCAGAGATTTTACAGAGAGAAAAAAGATCCATAAAGTGAAATGCTCTTCAGTGCTATTGTTTATGGCATACTTCTTTCTGTGTTCCATTCTATACACAGTCATTTCTCAATGAGGAATTCCTTAAATAGGAAACAGAAGAGGAATCTGCACAATTTAATCAGAACATCAAGAAAATATACATTATACAAACACAGACAAATAATATCCATGCACACACATACATTCTTTCCCTTTTTGACCAATATTCAGAACATATAGTGCAAGACTATGTACTTTAAATTTGAGTCTCTCATAGGATTCCTCTAGATATTCACTCCAACAAGTAAAATGAATCAAAGATGAAATAAATGATTGTAAAGAGCTATATTAAGAAATGGAAAGAAATAAGAGAGAGTATGACAAAAAGCATAACACAAGCATAAGTTGGGGGAAGATCAGATTAAATGTGGTAGAATGTTCAGACTGTGATTCTCCGTTAGTAGTTAAGAAAGAACACCAGTCTACACTTGACTTCCCAGGGGAGCAAACTATCACACCCTAAATCTTCTGGAGCCTGTGAATCTCTCCCACTGGCACTCAGTCACTTGTATGCCTGCCTCCCCTCCCTAGGTAAGAGAGGTCAATACTAATCCCCACTCTTCTCTTCCATCTGCCTTTCACTGTCTTTGCTCAAGACTGTACATTCCCTCCATTATTGGCTACTTGCAATTATAAACTGTCTAAATGTATTATGATGAATTTGTCAAAAATTATTGGTTTTTACTGGCTTATGTATGCCTACAACCAAAAATGACACATTATTCTTGATATACAGTACTGTATTCAATATCAAAATACCGTACCAAACCTTGGTGAAAAGAACAAGCACTATTATAATTAGGGAGGAAGATAAACCTTGTTATGAATTTAGAATCCATGAAATGCTCTCTCTAACACAAAAACAATAAAACACACAAATCACTTAGCATACCTAGTATTCAGACCATTATAGTTTTTTTCCACTGTTCAAGCAATATTTCTCATATAATATTTGTATTTTCATAATAACTTTGATAATATCTCTGGTAGCTTTTCTTTCTGTAATTGCTCATGTGCTATTTATCAACTAGATGTAAATGCCCTGAGAGTGGTAGTAGGAACTCATTGCATCATAAGGACCTAGAATGCAGTAGGCACCTGACAAATGCCACATAACAGTATCTGACAGTCAAGTGAAGAAAGGAGGTTTGAGTAAACTTGAAAAATTTCACAACTAAACTATATAGGATGAGGACAAAGTACTCCACCAATTCTTTCAAAATTTTTTTTGGATTTCACCTCTATCCATGACACCATGCATTGTGAATTCACACAGATTTACCTACAAATTTCCTAGGGTTGCCATGAGGATATCATTAGATGGTGAATGTGAAGGTGAAAGCCAAGGAGGGGGCAAAGTAAACAGTCAATTCTCCTCTGACAGATTCAGTTTCCTCAGTCAAAACTGGGAGGTAATACAGCTCCAGCATTGTATCAGCCTGAGAAGTCTCCAGACCAGGTACACCACAGCAATTCCCGGATGAACAACAGAAATTACACCAAACAGAACATACACTGCAGAAAGCTAGAATTTGTTTTCATTTCATCTCAGCTTTCTCTAACAACTTTGTCCAAATTAGGCCATTTACTCCAAAATGAATTCCCAGTAGAATGATTCCAAAGATGATCACTGAAGGCTCGCAGTGTCCCCAGATCACTTTCTGCTGCTTCACCCTAATGGGATACATCACTGTCTTCTCGGCTTCAGCTGTCACTCCAGTCTCCAGGTCAAGTGATTGGGACCCCTGGTGCAGTGAAGGAAGGCTTGGCAGCTACCTCAGTTCCAATATTGGTGAACCTGGGGTGCTCTATTTAGCCCATCACAGCCTACAACAGCCAGAGAAGGGAATAGGGGGTGACCGAGTAGCCACACCAGCACATGCCCCTATCTTTCTTGGAGGCAGCCCTGGAATGACTCTGAAAGCAAACTCTTGCAGGGGTTGGGATGTGAGGAGCCCCCATGACTGCACAGTAGATCTGACCCACTGAGTTGGCCACTGCCTTCACTTCTCTGTCACTGTGATTGTGATCGTTCATTAACTCAAACTTCCCCAACTGGCCACAGCAGAGGTTACCCCTTACTTCTAGGAAGCCCAGAGTAGGTGTTTTAACCTTCTGAACACCATATCTCTGATTCAGCTAAGTGAATCACTTAAGGTCCCATGATGAGTCCTAAAGAATGTTTTTGAAACAAGTGTTGTCTTCTTTGGTACCCACCCTCTGAAACCCAAGAAGGAGGCACAGTGTGCATTGGAAAGTGGCTGTGGAGACAGTGCCAAGAGCCCAAAGAAAACTTCCTGCCTTATTTATTTCTAACGGTTTAAATTTTTCTTAACGAGTATGCCAACCTCTGCTAGACATATCTGCCCTGCTCTCCAGCACTGTAATAAATAGCTGAAGGCTGAACTCCTTCCACTTGTGCAATTCAGAGCACCTGGACCTTTGAGTCTGAAGGAGGTGCTGGCTCTCTGTGAACCTGTCACTGAGTTGGAGGGATAATGTGAATGGGATCAAAACATACATCCTGTTCATATTTCACACTCCCACTTTAGAAGAGTCACCCAGAATCTGCCCTGAATTCTGAGAGAATATTTGTATTTTAAAGGCCTTATTTTTTTTTGCTTTAATAAAGGTATTCAAAAGTAAGAAAAAAACATTAAAATAAACCAAAGCAAAATTATCCCCCAGTGTCAGGAAAGGTTATCTTGAAAAATGTATTCGTTGCTTATAACCATGTTCTTGATCATGTCACCCTAAACTGTGTAGCACCCTGCAACTTTTTACCAGTCAAAAATTTGATTTTCCTATTTCAACAGTTTACCGCAACAATAGTATCTCCAAAGGGAAGATTTGATAGGTATCAGGCACTAGGAGCTAAGTGTTTTAGTACCTCATCCAATTCCCTATTTCTGGGGTAGAATTTGATAGGAGTCAATGTAAATGCTATGGGCGTGTTTATCAATAACTGTGGGAAAGAAGACAGAGCTCAGTAAGATCCAGACATGGAGAAGAGACACAACTGGCCCAAAGTCACACTCAGATAGAAACTGGACACAAGCCCATTTCATCAACCTCAAGATGACTCCATGTAAGTCATTCTGGACATCTCTGTTATACATTTTTCATCTATCCTTTCTCCTGACTGAGAACTTTCATCTTAATTTATTCATTATAGTTCCCTTTTAAGTAACCCTTTGTATTTATTTCTTTTCTTTTCTTTGAAATAATTTCAGTGTACAGATTTCATGTGTAGTTTCTCACCTCAGCAGCTATGTATATTACACCACACACACACCACCAGAGGTCCAGTTGCCAGGCACTAACAACCAGTCAGTCCCTCTACCTGTTCTCTCCCCCTCCTTCTGCTCTAGTAACCACCCTTCTGTTGTAGAGTCAAAGGGTTGGTTTTATTTCTGCTTTGTTTGTTCAGTCACTGTTTTATTTTCACATTCCACAAATGAGTAAAATCATTTGATATTTTTCTTTCTCCTCACTTATTTCACTCCATATTATTTTCTCAAGATCCATCTATGTTAAACAGATGGCAAGATTTCTTTTTCTTTTAATTTTATTTTTATGGCTCAATTTCTACTATTTAGACTGTAAAATGAAGAATTATATTGCTAAAGTTCACCATGGACCCATTTCCAGTCATGCTCTGGTTCTCTCCATTATCAGTCCATGTGAAAGAACAAAGTGAACTGCACTTAAAATGGGGATGGCAGATAGACTCACAGAACCCCTACCCCAGTTCTTTCCTGATGCTCTAAGTCATCCTCCGGCCCTCAAAATGCTCACCTATTTATAGAAGGACAGGTTTGATGATCTCAAAACAATTTCCAGCTCTAAAATCTTGTGAAAACATTGCTTTAAATATGTTTCATAATGATCCAAGCAATGCCAAGAACCTTTGAAACTACTCAACAACAGACTATAGTTTAGCTGATTTCTGGTTTCAATACTAACCTTGGTATTCACACTGTTACTTTAATGACCCTAAACTGTGGTCTTGAACTATTCATTAATATAGAATGCCCTGCATTTTTTCATTTCTCCATTTTCTAAGTTCTATATTCTTTGATGGTTCCAGAATTTTCATTATGTGACATAAGTGAATTCATCCCAGATTAAGAGATACCACTACATTGGACCCTTTGACTTTAGGTTGAAGACCTAAAGGGAAATGCACTACTTTTCTGTCAGCAGAGGGATATCAGGTATCAGTGACATATTCTCTACATCTGTTCACTGATTCTTTCTGAACACTGTTTCAACATACCTTCAAATCTGATTTTGGACCTTGGGTTCTGTAATAATTAAATCATTCTCCTGCTCTGAAAGCTGGCTCATCTATTTAAAAATCAATCAAGGGTAAACAAATCAGAAAGTCTGAAAAAATGGTTTAAGAGATGACAAAGCCTATCTTTAAATGCATTGTTGGATTTAATATTGAAAGCAAATTTTTTTCCTAAAAACTTTTACAAAAGTATCCTTGATCTGCAAAAATCCTAGTGAGAATACATAGTTTCTTTCTTAAGTGTTATAAGTAAAATTCTCTGGGGGGATTCCCTCCTTGTAGAGTTCACTCTGATGGAAATGTCTTCAAAATATCAAAAGGACTTAAAGGGCTAAAGTTACTACCCCAATTTTTTTTTTTAAATTTAACCACAGTGCTCAGGAATACTTAAATCTCCAAGAAATTTTTCTCTAAAGTTCCCTTTCCAGCCATCTTTCTACCATCCTCTACCGACCTTATAGTCCACTTCAGAATTTAATAACTAAGAAAGCACCAGGGCTTTCTCAGCCAATATGCCACAGCTTAAAAAAAAAGAAAAAAAAAAGGTCTTGAGAGAAAGATGCAGTTTTAAATATTCAAAGTTTTGCATCAATATAACATAGATGGAAATTCTTGCAATTCTCTCAGAACAGGGTCAGGCTCTACTTGCTCCCCACTGAGGTCAATAAATGACAGCCCTCGACTTCGAAGCAGCACTGTGTCTTACTTTTCCTCAATCACTCTCACAGCATCACACAAGAAGACAAGAACACCTAACAACTATTTGATGTACAAATTGAATTTTAACATTCAAAAAAAAAAAAAAACCACAGAGATGTCACTAATCAAAACTCTCTATTAAACAATCAGAAAATACAAGCACTGAGAATACCCTCCAGATTTACAGAAGCACTCAGTGAAAAGTTCCAAGGACAGTTTTCAAAGTTTCTTGTACTAATGGAACCCTCTCACTTCATGCCTTGTGATAGAGATGTGTAGAGGGAAACTTTCTGGAAGGATAAATGTAATTTGTTTATTCAGGAGCTCACACCCACATTTACAGATTCAAAAACAAAATGCATTTAGCTCAAACACCATGCTAAAACCACAGCTGTGTATTGTTATTTTCTTTCAATAAAATTGGGGCCCACCATTTTTTATGGATATTAATATTTTTAAAAGTTACATTTTGAAATACTTTAGAACTGTCATAAAATGTTTTAAAGGAGCAGATGAATGAAAATGAAAGACACTGGTACATGAAAGATATACATATTCCTTAGAAATGTGAGGTATCTAATACATGTAAGGTGATAAAGATTAGATAAATAGACCCCATTTTTCCTCTTGGCTTTTATAAAATGTGATAAAAGACTGCTCCTTTGGCCTCACTAGTATAATATTGAAAATGTTTTCCAAACTAAAAAATAGGATTTGGTGTGCAATGTGAATTTGTACTCTGTACTCTGTGTGTGTGTGTGTATATATGTGTGTATGTGTGTGTGTGTAGCATGTTCTAAATTAAGTCTTGGTTCAGAAGCAACCTTGGTTCCATTATCAATAACAACACATAACTCAAAGATATTCCTGTGGTAAATGAACCAAAGGAAACTTTTTAACTGTCACAAATAGCTTATTACAAAGACAGGGAAAGGCAGCAAGGACACATACACACACAAACATGCACACACTACATTATGAGTAATATCCAGTATGTTATGGACCAAATGGATTGGTAACATTGGTTTAGAGATCCTATTCTCAGTGTCAGTGGGATACCACGTAAGGGTACAACTCCCAGCTGCAAAGATGTCAGATCTTCATTCATGGTGTTCCGATTGGATTCTCTTTGAACATATGCCCTTTCAAGTGAAATTAATCAATCTCTTTATCACTCTCACTGCATCTGGAGCCATAATCATTACCCAACTGCTGAGAAAGAAATGAAACCACTAATCGCACAGGGAGTAGAGCTTAGTATTCAAAACAGGAAAGTTTTTATTAAGTTCTAATTTGAAAAGCAATTTTTCATGACTAGCCATATAAGCCATGTTAAGAGCAGGAGGCTGCATGGCTAAAGTTGCCAGCTAAGTATCCACCTGCATATTATCAGCATGCTAACATCTACTTATACTTTTTTGAAATATTCAATGATTAAATGTTAACTAAAATTTGCAATACTCAACATGTAAATATTCTGGGTAGGAATATCAGAATCCAATTGATCTCTGAAATTAACATAAATGCTAGGAGATATCAAAAACATAAATGTCTATTCATAATCCTCAAATTTTCTTAATAGCAATTTTAGTAATTCTACTTAAGACCATAACATACACCCATTAAAATGGAATAAGCAAGAACCTCAAATACCTGCTCCTTTTTGAACTTTTTCAAACTTCCAATTATTTGGGGGCAATAACTATAATTGCGCTTCAGGAAAAATTTTGGCATATTCTTTTACAAAATGTATATGAACTGAAATACAGGATCCAATTTGTCACGTATGCTCATTTTTGTAGCAAACAACTTTGCACTAGAATTTTCTCTGCAAACAGTTCACTGGATAATTGGCTGTAAAGCTCAATTTTATCATAAACGAGAAAAGAACTAACTTGTTGACAGTTTGACTTCATGTCTTCATTTATGAAATAAGAAATTAACTCTTCACAAGCTGATATGCTAGAGTTTACTAGAATGGTATCCGGATTTACACTCTAATTCATAGATTCAGGAAATTTGGTCAGCAAGAAATACCCCCTAAAATGTGTAACACTATGAATGCAAAAAGACTCAGAAGAGAAGCAATTGAATATTATCCACACACACAAAAAAATCAGCTCTTTGTACACAAGTACTGAGAGCTACACACATTTCTAAATGTATTTGAATACTCTGATTTATGATATCTTTGGATTCAAATAGTTTCTCTTTTTTAATTTTATTATTTTTTCATATTTTGATACAGGGTAGCAACACAGTTGAAAATTGTATGGGTGCCAAAATGCCCTGGTGGGTGGAGTTTGAAAGACCCATGAGAAGCGAGAAGTGGGAAAAGGGTGGATAAAAAGAACTAGTGAAGAGAGAAAGAAGGAGATGAGAATGGTGGAGTGATAGAACAGGCCCACATGGCCTGGTCTGGGGATATCCCCTGGAAGAGTGAGCTGGTGGTGTGGCAAGGAACCATGGTGGGAGAGTTGTGAGCAAAGAAGCAGCTGGTGTGGAGTCAGATGCCAGAATGGCAGGTCATGGGTGACCAGGTGCTGCTGAGGTCAGGCCTGGTGAAATTGGCCAGACACTGCCAAAGGTAGGCCTGGTAAAGAAAGTGCATGGAGCCACAACAAGATGGTGTGGAAGCTTGGTGTAAAGTTGGTACCTGGGAAAGCCAGGGATTGGAAAGCTGAGTTTGCATCAGCATTTTCTGGAAAAGTTTGAAGAGTCTTGGAAAAGCCATAGCTCAGAATGCTGGAGAGAGAAGAAACAAAGAGAAGACGGAAAAGAAAGATAGGAATGTTCTATCAGTTGCCATTCTCGTCTCCTTCCTTCCTCTCTCTTCACTAGTTCTTTTTATACATCCTTTTCCTGCTTCTCACTTATTCTTCTGGGTCTTCCTCTCAGACCCTACCACCAGGGCATTTGGGCACCCATACAATTTTCAACTGTGTCACTATCCTGTATTAGTTTTATGGTATTCTTTTAAATGTCTTTTTTTATTTTTTTAGTTTCATCTTTTTTCCATTTTTTTCAGTTCCATTCCATTCCATTTACCATAAAATAATTTTACACACTATCATCATGACCTTATGTATTTAAAAAAAAATTGTTTTGCATTATGTCATCTTGAATGTCCCTTCTTTAATTGTTTCCTCTCCTCTTCTTGCAGAAAAATTGCCATATTACAGCCAATTATTTATGCAATGAAAATGTTTGTGTAAAAATGTGGCAATGTTGCTTGCAGCAAAAACCACCTAGAATATAAAATTAGACATACTATGCAGAAGAAAAGTTATATTGTTAAAACAGTTAAGAATAATATGTATCTGTATCTTTGTACCATATAATTGAGCTATAAATAATAGTCAAATGCAACATAACAATACTGGTAAATGTTAAAAACAAGATATTTAACTTCAAAGGGGCTAGAATTATAGAGCACAAGATATATCCTGCAGGGTTTATCTTTAAACATACCTTTGAGAAGTAGGAAAGCAACACTTCTTTCCCATTTAAGCAGGGTATCCTCAAGAATATAAACTAAAAGACACTGCCAGGTTCTGCTATATCTCAATAACCTATTTATTTAAACTAAAAGAATTTTTTTAACATGATTCAGTGGTACTTTAAAGGGCATTTGCTCTACTGATTTGTTTGCTGGAAAAAACTTCTGCCATAATAAAGGACTAAGAGAAGGTTTATAAACATAAGAAGTAGCAGTTATCATAGAAAGACTCAGTTCTCCAATATTATATTACCAAAGGGAACACACTACAGTTTCTTTTTATTTTTTATTATTACAAAAGTTTATTTAACAAAAAGTTCAATAAGAAAATATACAGGACCCAATTTTTATATAGTAGTAAAAAGATGCTGTGCAGAGGGGACATGTAAAAGCAATTGATTTCTCTGATGAATATAGCCACTGTTTATACTCATTCCAAGGCTTCTAACATGATGACACTATTTCCTCATATTACCACCATCCCAATATTGTTTTGTTGTCTACTAGTTGCCATTTCCATACATTCATCTCTCACAAGATTCATAAAGGGATCAAACCCCCACAGTATTCCTTGGACAGGCCTGCCACCATTTAATTTCAATGATAACTTTTTGTCCATACATTTTTTCAACTCAGGAGGGTGAGCTTTGCTCATGGTGTCTACTCAGTGGGTTCAAAGGGGAGTAGCTTAATTAATGAATAAGTTCAATAATCAGTCATGGCAAGAGATAAGATCTATATAAATAAATCAATTACATTTGTACTAACTGAACAATCTTAAAATTATAGGATAACTTATTAGAAAGATAATTAAAATAAAACTGAATAAATTTAACAAAAGTACAAAATATTATATTAACATTTTATATTATTATTAAGAAGTATAAATTAATGTAGAGATATTCCAAGTTCATGAATTGGAAGACTGAATACTGTTAAGTTGGCAATTCTTTCTAAATTTATCTACATATCAATTTGATATAATACCTACCAAATATCAGCAGGGTCTTATGTAGAAACTGACAAACTGATCCTAAATGGAAATAAAATGCAACTGCAAAAACAATTTTATAAAGGAAAAAAATTGAAGGACTTTGACTTCCAAATTCAAATCATATCATAAAGTTATTAAGATAAGCCATATTTACCAAGAGGGTGTAGTCCTGGCCTTAGGATAAAAATACAAAGGTAGAGAATGGAGCTGAAAGCCCAGAATTAAACCCTTATATTTGAGGTCAGCTGATTTTCAACAAAGGTGCCAAGGAAATTCAATAAGGAGAACAATATGTTTTCAACAAATGAGACTGCCTCAGTCAGATGTCCACACGCATAAAAATCAATTTAGGCCTTTATCTGCACCATACAAAAAAAAATACTTCAATATGGATCAAAGACCTAAATGAAGAGTAAATAATCTAAAAATTTTAGAAGGTGACATAGGAGAACTCTTGCTAATGTAAATAAGGCAAAAATTTCTGAAACATGGGATCAAAAGTATAATCTTTAAATGAAAAATTAATAAAGTGCACTTCAACATTCAAAACTTTGTACTTCAATGACACCATTAAAACATAAAATACAAGCTATGCATTGAAAGAAAATAATTGTAAACCTTATTTCTAATAAAGGATTCATGTCCAGAACATAAAAAACTTCTGAAACTCAATAAAAAGATAGGTTAATTTTAAAATGCAAAAAGGAACATTTTGAGCAGACATTAACCAAAGGAAAGTTATAAACAATAAATAATAATAAAAGATATCACTGACCATTAATAAAATGCAGATAAAAATCACCATGAGATATCATTTCACACTCACTAAAATCAATTTAATAAACATGTAAACAATAGCTAATGTTAGCAAGAAAACAAAACAAACAAAAACAAAAAACAGGAGTCCTACATATTGAAGGTATACATAAAAATCCAGTCACTTTGGAAAACAGTGTACAGTGTAAGAAGTTAAGCATCCATTTGCCATACAAGCCAGAAATTCTGATGCCAAGAGAGTGAACACATGTCCACAAGACTTACACAAGTATGGTCATAACAGCATTATCCATAGTAGTAACCCCCCACCCCACCCCCCCAAAAAAAAGTGGAAAGATTTCAAATGTCCATCAATGGATGCCATGTTAATAGTTAATACACTATAATACTATATCATTCAGCAACATAATGGAACAAAATACTGGCACATTCTATAATATGGAGGTTAAATAAGATTATGCCAAAAGAAAAGTCAGTCACAAAGACCACAAACTTTATATGATTACACTTATATGAAATATTCAGAAAAGAAAATCTATCGAAAGTAGATAAGCAGTGCCCAGAGCTAGTGTTGTAAAGCATTATTAACTATAAACAAATTGTGGACATGGTTGCACAACTTTGAAAGTGTAATAAAATATTTGAAAAATATATTTAATTGGGTAAATTTGGGGTATATATTTCAATAAAGTTGTCTAAAAAAAATAATCATCCATCCATGGCAATGATTACTAGTATGGTAATAGTGTTGACTGCTCCAAAGAGAAGCCTCCAGTTGACATAAAACATTTGCTTATCTGGATCATCAACCACAAAAACGATATCCAATTAACATGAAATATGAGGAAATACAAAATGTGCTAATGTTCTGTTCATGAGTCTCTTCTTAGAGGAAGAAAATATAAGCAGCGCTGAGTTCAATGTCTGAAATTAAGAAAACCAAAAAACTTTCAATAATAAAAATTTTAGTGAAAGGACACTACCTAGTGTATATCTTTGCTACTTAAACTCAAATTTTTCCCTTTATGATAGACTTTTAATATCATTCTCCTGACTACAATATCTTAGGACCATTGTAAGGACCATTGTAAGTAGATAATTATGATATAAGAAATCATTAATCTTATTATAAGAGTGGTCCTAACATGCTTGCTTTTTCTCATTTCAAGTTTGAAGATGGAAGATGTTTTTCTATGAACCCATCTTGACCCAAATGCAGATTTTATCAGATGAGCCACAATTCTTAACTCTTAAGAAGATTGTAAGATTGTATTTGTCTGGTAACTGCTATTGATAAAATCCTATAGCATTTACTTTGAAAATAATTAGAGTTTTATGAAATGTCAGGATATCAGAAAAATATCAGGAAAAATATTGGAATCTCAATACTGGAAACAGCTATGGTCAATATGGAATATCAATGTAAATAATCAATAATATAAAAAGTATAGCTGGGCACAGTGGTTCGTGCCTATAAGCTTCAGCCTATGAAGCGGCTGGGACTAGAGATCGCAGTTTGCATCCTGGAGCAACACAGTTCGAGATCTAGTCCCAAAAAATAGCTGGGTGTGGTGGCATGCGCCTGTAATCCCAGCTACCTGGGAAGCTGGGGCTGCTTGAGTCCATGGTACCCCAGGCAACGTGAGCCTGCAGTTCCATGGGCAAAAACAGTGAGACCTAGTCTCAAAAATAAATACACAAATAAATAAAAAGTATAAAAATACTTGATCTAAATCCCACTTTTGGGAATCTACTCAAAGGATACAAAAACACTAATTCAAAAGGACACCTGTACTTCTATGTTTATTGCAACACTATTTACAATAGGCAGAACATGGAACAAACAAAATGCCTAACACAGAAGAATGGGTCAGAAATTGTGGTATATTTATACAATGGAATACTATTTAGTCATCAAAAAGACACATTTGATGCATTTGTGATAAAATGGATGCACCTAGAAGGAATCAAGCTAGCAAAAATAAGCCAGAAAGAGAAATAATAGATGATCTCACCTCTATGTGGGATACAGGCAAAGCAAACAAAGGGACAAGTAAAACTTAAAACTAATAAACTGTCAATAGAACTGAAGCACCACATAAGGCAGGGGCAGGGGGTAAATTCGGCAGAGGGATGGGCACGAAAGATTAAGGTGATGATTCACAGGTGACAAGGTGGTAGGAAAACCTCAGGGTATACAATGATGTGTGTGTGTGCTCAATCAATTTAAAAAGAAAAGAAAAAGAAAAAAACTTTATAAAATAAAAAGTGCAGTAAAAGAATATCAAATGACCTTTTTAAAAAAATGACACTGATTATACATGCATGTTTATTTATTCAAACTAAATTGAGTTTGTATGTTGTACTGTGAGCAGAACACAGAATAATCTCAACATTGTGTATTCATTTGATAGCAATAAAAAGTAACATTAGTTACTGTGAATTTGTGCAGTTTACTTTATGGTAATTGAACTTTGAGAATGTAATATAGAGTATGAATTGTGTTTCTTTCACATTTTATTCCCGTTTTATTGATGAGAAAGCAAAGGAATAAAATTGTCACCCTGCCTAGTATGTAGTGTCACCACCTTTATTGTATCCACAAATGTAGTTAAGTATGTCTCCGAGAGTTTTCCTAAAAGAAAGATAGGAAATGAAGACACTCTCTGTCAACATAGTGTATATATTCAAACAAAATTTTATTAACCTTAGGAAACATCCATCCAAAATTACCTATATCTATATAACTAAGATAACTTTTATCATTTCTTAAGTTACTTTTTAAATGCAATGTATCCATGTATGAAATTACCATTGGGTTATAAAAGCACTTATTTCTGAAACAGCATATTATTTTCCTATCTTGGGGGGAAATGATCACTGTAATGGGGCAATAACATCAAAGATTCCCCACATGAAGCACAGTTTGGTTACCATAGGAACCCCAAATTATAAAAGAAACAAAAGGATGAGAAGGTTAATTCAAAGTCATTGTGCTAAGAAAATAAGCTTTAATGGTACATAGTATTAAAGAGAGTAGTAATGTAAGTGGTGTTAAATGTCTACCTTTTAAGTTATTTTTCTGATTGAGTCTCAGATATTATTCGTGGCACTAATGTCTCAAGCACAGGTAGCATCTGTAGCATTAAAGTTTTAGGAACTTTATTGAAATATCAAAATAATTGTGTGAATTGAGCAAATTTATAATCAATCTACAAGGAGGTAGGATTCTTTTTCTTATTTGGTTCTAATCAAAACTGACTGTGCTTTATGCTACTAAAGATTATTGACCATAAGGATGTTTAAAAAGTAAGCCTTTATGGTTGCATTATGAATTTGGAATCAGTCTTTTAGGTTTATAATTTTTCAATACTACTTTTATGTCAGAATTATTTTCATCTTTGGCTTGCTATTACTTTGCACAGAATACTTTATTTTCCTAGTTAAGAAAATTTCAAACTTATGTGAAATATCAAAATTCTCCTATGAAAGAAAAAGTCAAAAGGAAATATTTCCAGGTGACCCTGAGAAGGTGCTTCATGTCAATAACCAATCCAATATTTCACTCCAATTCCAGTGAGACAGAGCAATGAAAACTTGAATTTGATTTTAAAAAAATTAACCAAGGCAAAGTTTTGTATGATGGTTAATTTTATCACAAATACATTTGGTTGCACATTCTCAAAGTGAATAGCTAATCCACACAAAAAAATTAACAAATATCACCATACATCTATTCCAGAATAAACAGTCAGTAGTAAAAGTGAAAAAAGTAAGAGATCCCCATTAACTTGAAGGACATGAAACATGTTTGCATTTTCATTCACTCCTAATATTCTACTGAAATCACAATAAAGGCATTAAGAGATACATTAAAAGATGAAAGAAAGAGTCAGAAGTAGAGAACAGATAGCAATATACTTTAGATCATAGAGAGCAAGATTAAAATTAAGCAACTTTATAATGTAATGGAAGCTGAAGATTATGGTAACACTATTGAAGAGTAGAACAACAACATGAGAAAAAGTCCACTTACATTTGTTGGACTTTGGGAAGGAATAAGGCTAATGGCTTAAAATGAGGAATCATTAAATATCTATATATGGAATTAATTTGCATTTAGATCTCTTCCTCTGTCCTTTTCTTAGTCTCTGCAGGAAAAAAATAGATAGCAAATTCAACTCTGCAAAAGAGAGCATTCAAAGCACAAAACAGTGTTGTGGTATCCTATTCCATTTCAAAGAGAGGAATTAAGCTAATGTTGGGGACTCAATGTTGAGCCAAGGTTCTGCTCTTGTTGTTTGCCCAGTAGTTTAGTGCAGACAATAGAGGAAAGGTTCATTTCAGCAGGCAAATGATGGCTCATTTTGTATCAATTGGACCACAGAGTACCCTGATAGTCACTAAACATTTATGGGCATATCTGTGAAGGTGCTTCCGGATGAAAGGATTGAGTCACTTTTCCCTTCCATCTGGACATCAGCCAATTCAACTGAGGGCCTGAGAGCAGAACAAAAGACAAAGGTAAGGAAGAGTTCACTCTCTGCTGGAGCTGAGACTTCTTATCCTGCACTTGGAATAGGGCTTAGACCACTGGCTGCCTGGTTCTTAACCTTAAAGCTTGGAATATAGCTAAATCAATGGCTTCCCTGGGCCTCCAGATGGCAAACCATAGCATGTATCAGTTGCTGTAACTATGTGAAACAATTCCTTCTCTCCCTTGCCCCTTCTCCCTCCAGGTATAGATATAAAAAATAGATATGGACATTAGAAGGAGGGAAGGGAGGGTGAGGGAGAGAGGGAGATGAATCCCATTGGTTCTGTTTATAGGAGAACCCTGACTAAACCCAATCTGCTTATAATGAAAACTTTTAATCAGGGCTAAATCTATTTTTCCATTATACATAGATGCCCAACTACAGACCACATCTCTCACCTTCCCTTATAGTTAGAAATGACCATTTGACTATATCCCACAAATAATGACAATTTTATCATGTATCAGCAGATTGTTGGCATCACCAAGAGATGGAAGCTGTTTCCTCCTTAGAGTCTCACAGAATGTATTAGAATTGGTCATGCCTGGCTCATAGGCTAGGTTACAAAAAGTCATGCAATCCTGAATATTTCCCCACAGATGTGATCTCTAAGTCCTCAGCTATGTACCACCTACAAATTCTGGCTATCAAGACTTCCATATGAAGATCAAACCACATAGAGAGAAAGAGGTGCCTGAAGAAGTCCAGATGTTTGAGTGTTCTCAGTCCAGCTGCCAAATAAGTGAAGACAACTTGCAGAGGGCCAGCCCCCTTTCCACCACATGAATACAACAGCATAAGAGTTCTCGAGGGTGAAACTAGTATGTCCAGCTGCTCCCAATGTGTGAACCAAACTAGTGACTGCTATTAATGTAAGATATTTTTGGAGAGAACTGTTGTGGCGATAGGAAATGACACATGTACAGAGTTTCTGTCACTTTGTTGGATTCTTTGTTTTAGACTCTAGTTTATGCCCTTTTCATCAACTTGAACATGGAAATGTCTGTGATCAAGTTTGAGTGGACACAGAAAGTTTATAAAAAGAAAGAAAAACATATGGTTAAAGGAATAGACTCCCTGGTCCATCCCACTGACATGGAGCAAAAGTCCTGGTCCATCAGGACCACTTAGTATGAGACCATCATCTAAGACAGATAACAGCAGTTAAGATTTTTTAAGCCACTGCACTTAGCAGCATTTTTATATAGCTGCTTATCCTCTGCCTTATGTAACAAGGCCTCAGATAAGAAACTTTTAAGTACTGATAGAAGGAATTTTGAAGAACCAATCCTCCAATAAGACATTCCAACTCATCACACAGAAAAACCTAACCCTGAAACCCAACAACCAAGTCAAGCAGACAGACAGCTTAGTTTGTAATATCTCACTTTTAAAAGTGGGACATTAACAAGATAATCAAAAGTCAATAAATAAGGTAGAGCTCTCAATGTCAGAGGCCATAATCAACCCATCTATGAATAAAATAGAAAAAAAGATTTAGAGGAAGTTTAAGTGCTATATAGAATAAAATCTTATATTATTCTGATAGAAAATCCTACATGATCATTAACATCCTCTAACTGAAAAGGCACTGTATCTATGAAACAAAATTTTTTTAACCACAAAACAAGTAAGAGATCTTAGAAATTAAGAATCTGTGAACTCAAATAAGAAAATGTTCAAGAAAGGCCTGAAAGATAAAGTAGAATAAAAATGTCAGAAATTGATAAAAAGTATAAACAAAAGAAAAGACAAGGAAATATGTAAAAATTAAGCTGCTAGAGAGGTGATACATCTGTATAAAGAACTTCAGATAGAACAGAAACAACAGAGAAGGGAAAATCATAATTTAAAAATTCAAAACTGCAGGCTGTGAGCATACTGACTGATGTATGTTCCCAATATCCAAACCAATAAAGGAGAAAGAATTCACCCCAAAGTAAGAGTCACAAAATCTCAGAACTTTATGAATGAAAAAAATAAAATAAATCCCAGGAAGAAGAAAATAAACATGCAATCACAAAACATACAAACAAGAAAGATCAGAATGAGATAAAACCCAGTAACAACACTGAAGTCTGGAATACAATGGTGCAAAATCTTCAAAATCCTCAACAAAAAGCACTTTTTAACCTTGAACTTCACACCCAAGCTATCAGTCAAGGATATGACAAGCACAGAGAACCTTTCAGACATGAAAAATTACTTCCAATGTAGCCTATTTTTGCAGTTCTAGAAGATAAATTTAGTAATTCTAGAAAATAAAACAATAAGGGCAAGGAAGAGAACTACAGAAGAGGGAATGGGGGTTCAAGATGAGAAAATGAAAGGGCATTCCAATGACAGTAGTTTTGCACTGGTCCAGATTAAGTAGGGAGCATAGAAAGTTACAGAACAAGCCCCCAGAGGAAAAAACGTAATGGATAGTTTCCAATGTTTTTTTGAGTGTCTCCAAGACTTGCTAATGAGAGAGTTACAGATACAAGGGGCCTGGGGTAAGCAGCAGTTTGCTCATAGAAAGAAGGTGAATCAAAAGAAGGGATGAGACTATTTCAATTTTTGTGTAAAACAAAAAGTTAAAAAGGAAGACTGCAGAAGTCTAGTACACTGCTTGGCTCAGCAGAAAACAATATTTAGGTAGAAATAACAATGTGAGTACTACTTACAGTTACAAACATTTTGCTGTAACTATATAGAAAGGGGCAGAAAGTGAGAGTGACAAGAGATATAAACCCTCAACTAACACTGGAGAACCAACAGAAAATATCAAAACTTGTATTTATTGAATTTTAGTTAAATCTTTAATAAATTATTTAAAGAAATATTTGTGGAATTTGAATATGCTCATTACTAAATGAATTCAAAAACATTAATTCAGAGATCCTTGCACCCCTATATTCACATAGCATTGTTCACATTAACAGGAGCTGCAAATAACTTATGTATCTATGGACACATGACTGAAAAAAGAAGATATGGTATATATTCATTGTGGAATACTATTCAGCCATAAAAAGCAACAAAACCCTGCCCGCTTGCAAAACATGGATGAATCTGGAAGGTTTTATGTTCAGTGAAATAAGTTAGATAAATATAAGCATCATATAATTTCACTTATATGTGGCACATAAAAAACAAAACAAACAAATGAACTAAATAAAGGCAAAAAAGTTTTTAGATTTTAAGACCATATATCATTTACTAGAGTAAAAAGGATCAAGTGTATGGTGAAGAATGAAATTAGACTTTTAATGAAGAAATCAATGTAATATATATATACATGTTGCTTATAATATACATTTGAAGCCTATATAATGTTATAAACCAAAGTTACTTCAATTGAGGAAAAAAAACAAGAATTGACACTGGCTTCCTCTGTGAAAACAAATTGGAAGAGGATATGCCATGTAATATTTCATAATAACAATTAGACTAACAGTTAAATTTCCAAGACTGTGTATCTGTTTTCATAAGAAGTACATTCAACATCTTTTTCAGGGATGATGAGAAATGGTATTGGAACCAAGCAACAAGGAAATATGGATCATTTATTTTCATATTTACTGATTTATAAGGCTGGCTTTCACTTTCACTCATTTTATATTCTCTCCTCAACATATCTCAAATTTCAGAATAACAGGGATCCTACTTTCTATTTCTTTCTATTTCATCACTTCTTAAACATCCTAAATATATACAAACACATGTTTATACATACATATACACTCCTAAAAACAAAGAGTGCCCCTTATTTTACCAACACGTATTGTTAATGTCCTGAGAATACTTTATGCAATTTATTTATATTCTAGGTACATGAAATATATAAATGAACAAAATAAGTAAAATCACTATTTTCAGGGAGCCTACATTACAGTATTATCTTTTAAGGCAGAATAATTTGTTTTATTATTTAGGTACTTGGCTATTATTTATTGGGAATATTGTAAAATACTGTAGTCTCTAAAGAAAAATAATTACAATTCTTAGCAATAAATCTATACCACATACCACATATATCTACCCTTTTTGATAACACAGAAATAATACCACTAAGAATTTACTATATACATAGGCTTCTAAGGTAAAAATATACATATCAGCAATTAAAATTATTTCAACTTAATCAAATTCAAAGAGGATATTTCATGGACTCTTAGCACATTTTCAAAAAATTAGCCGTCCCCTAAGAATGTTTAATTTTCTCAGAAATTCCTGAATTTTAAAACATATATATATATATATATAATAGAATTTTTTCTTACAGTAGCTTAACACTGAACATATCATTACTTAAGCTATAATTATATATTCAATTACATAAGATCCTCTTTTTCTATACAATATCATTTTCACAATCTCCTTTTTTCACTTCCAAGGAGATTTATTCCATCTTATAACTTTTGTTCTTAGAATATAAGTCATTAGTCCTGCCTTTTATTTATGTGGGCAGGAGCAACTGAAATTAAAACTTTCCAAGAGTGTCATATGGAAAGTTTTAGATCTAAATGCCTATCAAATTACTTATGACTATGTAGCTTCAAACTGATCTCCCCTTTTCTGTGTGCCTAAAGAAATATATGAAAAACTAATATAAAATCAAGAGTTAATAATTATGATAGAAATAGCTAGTATGTATTAAGGACCCACTATACTAAGTAGTTCAATATTTCCTTTATTTCAAAACTTTCCTGTGAAGTATATATTATCCTCATTTTTAGATGGATAAATAGAACTCAGAGAGGTTGTATAACTTCATAAATATGGAGGATTTGAATAGGAACTCTTGACTATGCACCAAATTCCTTTTTTTTCTAATATACTAGAGTGATGCCTCAGGGTGATATAAGAACCTCTCACAAAGAGACAGAGATTTTTTTCCTCCCAAACTTTATTATTCACAGCCAAATTCATTTTCCAGTCTTTTTATAAACTCACTTGCAAAATGGAATTTGGAGCAATTGGAAATGTTCTGGAACTAGATAGTGGTAGTGTTGCTAGCACACTGTGAACATGCTAAATGTCACTGAATTGTGTGCTTTAGAAGTGGTGAAATGGTAAGTTTATGTTACATGTATTTTGCCACAATATTTTTTTTAATTTGGCCCAAAGGAAGTTGGAGACTTTTATCCTCTATGCATATAGGAACATATGTTTCTAAGTCACCTCTTCAATTCTAAAGCCATTCATTTAAATTCTATTTGTTAGTAATTCCCAAATTCAGGTTTCTAGTGGGAACCCTGCTTCTCTGGCTAGATTCATGGCCACATATCCAATTTCCTGGCCTATGTCTCCACATGAATATCCAACAGGCTCAAGAATATAACATGTCTAGTACCAAGTTCCTCCATACTAGCTCATCACGGAGGGCCCAGATGAAATGATGGCCATGCCACTTTTCTAGATGCCCAAGGTAATGCCTCAGTATCCCATTCTTCCTCTCTCCCCTCCCCCCTAGCCTAGACATCAGCAAACTCTGCTGACTTTATAATAAATCAGGGTTTTTTCTGTCTGGGCACTACTGACAGTTGGAGGGGACGGGGAGGGTCATCTTAAGTATGCTAGTGTCTAGAAGCATACTTTGCTTGTACTGGCAGATGTTAGTACAAAGTCTAGTTTTGATAGCCAGAAGTGTCTCCAAAAATCAAAAAATAGCCCAGCAAGGGCAAAAATCATATTGGTTGAAAACCATAGTCTTTAAATGTATCAAAAACTCAACCTCTTCTCACCACCTTCACTGCCATGATTGTGGGTCAAGCTATTATCACATCACTTCTTCCTATTTCTGCTATAGCTTCCTCTCTACCTGCTTTCACCATTCTTTTTTTTTTCTGTTATCTTCTCTCTAAAAGTCCTACATCTTTTTAAAAAAAAATAATTTATATATAAATTTCATATCTCTGTGATCTCTGGGGTTCACCCCCTCTCCCTGACAATTCCCACCCTGTCCCACGCACCCACCCCCAAGTTGTGTACTTCAATTTGGTTGTTGGCTTGTTTTGACTTTTCTTCATGAATTTTTGTTTATCTTTCCCATGTCCCATATAGTAGCGAAACCATTGGCTTTCACTATTCTTAACTACCCACCATTTATGATTCTGATAAAATCATATGAAAAAAGTAAGACATGTCAACCCTCTCTTAAAACTCCCCAATATCTTCCTATCTCACACAAAGCACAAGTCAAAATTGTATTTTGCCCTATGAGGAAACACTTGGTTAAGGCCCGTGAAGTCACTGCTCAGATCAGTTTGCTCATGATCACTGTTTCAACCTCTTCTCTGGTCCTCAACCATGCCATACCTGCCACAGGGCTTTTTGTTTGTTTCTTCCATCTGGAATTTTCTTCATTCCAATGTCCTAACAGCTAGCTCCCTTATGTTGATCAGGTTTTCATTCAAATTAGCTTCCTCAGTGAGGCACCCCACAGCCCACTGCTTAAAATTTCAACCTCTCATCTTTCACTGCATGTCCTTCTACTTACCTTATCTTTCCTTCTAAGTACACCATCTAACATACACTATTTAACTTCTTGATTGTATTTATTAACCTTTCATAAGAACCAAGAATTTGCCTGTTTATTTTCAGTATATCTCATATTCTAATAATAGTAATTGGCATACAGTAGAAAGAAAATAAATATTAGTAGAATGAATGAGTCTCTTTGAACCAACACTGATGAATGTTTAAAAAGATCACCAGTTATTGTGGCTTCAGAGACCACCATCTCTTCATCTCTACAAAGCACACAGATATGAATAGCTACATGTTTACTTAAAACAAGAGCCAACATCACTCCTTACCTGATACTGTTGCTTTTTTCCTGGCATAGATGACAGATTGTCTGACAGTAAATATAGATCAGAGAACCTTATCACAGTGATGACAAGTACTCAACAGCCTTGCCAGATCAATGACCCCACTGCCTACATCTCACCAGACTCTTCCTCAATAGAAAAATCTTTAGCCACATAGCATATCACTCAGTATTCACCAATATTGTTTTTCCAAAGCAAGGGCTAACTTAGATATGCCTCTAACTTGAATGAAGTGGAATAACATCTAACCTATGGACTCAAGAAGAAAAAATAAAAGATATCAACAAGGTGTTCAAGTTGTTGATATTACTGTCTAATCTCAGAGGATGGCTTGTAGATTTCTAAAATGAAGCATATTTATCTGGATCTCCATGGAAATCTGTTCAAATGCCAAATTATATTGGAACTGAGTTGTCAGAATTGATAATATGCTCCAAAAATCACAGCTAATTTCAATTACAATCTTTTTCTAATATAAATGATATATAATAAGCTCAGGTATAATAGTATTAGACTCTAAAATATTGAGGTTATCTTTGAAAGTGATGACCCAGAAATGTTCTAGGGCATATGATTCCTCAAACTGATTTATTGCTTATCTTTAAAATAATGTGGCTTTCATGGCAGGATTATTTATAACAGCAAAATACTGAAAACCACTGAAATGCCAAACAAAAGGGGAGGAAAAGACAAAGCAACAGGGCAATGGTTAAATAAGTTATTGAATAAAAGTGAAAAAAAATATTTATGCAGCCATTAAAAGATGAAATTGATCCATGTGTACTAATAAATAAGGTTCATGAAAACAGCACTGTATAAAAAAAAGCAAGCTACAAAAAAAAATGAGTCAGGGCATGATTCTGAATTATTTTGAGTTTACCATATGAGGCAAGGTGAATAATAAGCACAGACATTTATACATGGATGGATTAGCCACTTGCAGTTCTACTTTATTCATCTCTCTCCACTCTGCTCCCTGCCTTCAAGGCTAGTCTGTGTTCAAACATCAAGTCCTCTTAGAGTTGTAGCTTCAGACTGAATTCAACCAATGGGAGTCCTGGCAGAGGTGTGAGGTCAACAGTTGTCTACTTCCTGGGTTCCCTCCTGTTTTCCATTGCACAATGATTACTTTCCTCTGTAAAGTCTCCTTTGCTTCAAGTTGTTGTTTTTTTCTTCCTCCTCATTCCAGGAAACAATATTTGTCTTTGCTCCTGCAGAACCAGAAATTCTAAAGACTCCTCACTGACACTAGCTCAGGGTTACCACAATTCCTACTGGTGTTCTAAAACTCCACTCACACATTCTCTCCTTTGCAAATGATCCTGTTAATATACTATTCTCACTTACCTAATTTGCATGTACCATTTATTTTTTTGGCAGAAATCTAGCTAATAATATAGCAATAATCTGTGTGTGTTGTATGTGATTTACATACACAAATATGTATTAGAGATGTACTTGCATGTACAAGGAATATTTCTGGAGGACACGTAAGGTATTATAGAGTGGAACATACTATATGGACTTTTGTTTTTCATTTTGAGTATCAATTTTTTTCCTACATTTAAAAGGTGTAATCATATAAAAAGTAAAAGTTTTGCTATTTAGAAATAAAAGTTAAATGGGAAAAATTTGCATTATAAAATTTTTGAGGGTACATAAAGAAAGGAAAATAGTAATGAATAGTGGGAAGATGAGGGCAATGGCACAGATAATCATTGTAAACAATGTGGTGTATATAGTGGGAAAGATTTGCTTCTAACACTTAAGCTGGACAGTTATCAAAGTATTCAGCCACTGCAGAGTAGGAGTTATACAGTCTTATTTTAAATGACCTACTTTTAGATAAACAAATTTATTTTTAAAAATTTCTTTAAAATAAGCACATTTTTAGCACTTCTCGTTCTTGTCACAGAATTGCTATTTTCCATTTTAATTGCAAATTTTTGAGAACTTTAAATTAAACTACAGTAATAGGAATATTCTTATTTAGATTTGGTAAAATATTTAGTCTTTGGAGATTTTAAAAAAGAGCCTCATTCACAGAAATGCAATATTGACTTTTAAGGCCATTTCCACAGCTTCCAAAGACTAGTGAAACAAAAAATGCAAATCACTAATGTGATACTAGCATTCACAATACAATTAATTTCTATGGGTTCTAATGGAATTAAATTTCCTACAGACTATCTCACTAATGGTGCTCAGTTTTCTACTTAATACACTTCACAACACAGCTCATTTTCATTTTTGCAAAGTCTTTTAAATATTACAAATATCACTTTTATACATATGTACATGGTGGTCCAGTACATTTATAGTCTATTTAATTTACAGATAATGACAGTAAATGAAGATTCTTTAAGGACCATAGATCTTCTGCAAAATCACATTTCCCAGTTCTACAACACTAAGGTGTATACAACTCATTTGTATTTGCAAGAATGGGCCCTTGAAAAGATTATAACTATTTCAAATGATCTGATTGTGGAACTTTAAGATAATTAAAATCCATATCAAAGAAAAACATCAATGAATACAAAGAGTCAAGATGTACGGAGTTCATAATTTAAGTTAATAAAGTATTGGCCTTTAAAATTAAATCTAACACAACTTTATCAAAACAAATTAAGGAAACATTTAGAGAGGAACATAATTTATACAAGTCTCCAAATCTCAATTCAGCTAATTTATATTCTTATGTACAAGGTAGTTAAGGATCTCAAAACACATTATGGCAACTTTCTAGTCACAACTAATGAGCAAAGTTGTTAAGGTAATTTTTTATGCTTCAGGCCTAGGTATAAAGGATCTACACTGAAATATATCCAATAATAAGTAACTAGTTCATGCCAGTTTTAGAAAGAGACATACAAACTGGTCCAAAGGATTGGTAGCTGAGATATGAACTAAATTCAGATGTCATTTTTGCTACAAATGTGCTGTAGAGAAATGCTATATTTGACAAAGGAGAAGCAGATGTAACTATGGAAATCATAACTTTAATTGACAACAACATGAAAAAAAACAGAGGAATAACAAGTATCATGGATGCAGGTGACAATTATGCAGGAATAAAAATCAAATATATAATGAAGTGTCTACTTTCTCTTGCTGGATATTTCCTACTGTTCCACAAATAAGAACAAGAATGCAAAGAATATTCTTCTCATTAATGGGAATGGGAGAAAGGAACAGTCAGGGTATTCCTACCTGGTTTCCAGATGAACTGATTATCCTTTTTGCCTTCCAAATGAGCTGCATGGGACAGCAAGAGAGAAAGTAATAGAAATAGCTTCTGCGTGCTCCTCCATACCCAGCGACTGCCAGCCAGATTCCCCTTTGGAAACATTCTTCAGATTTTCAGCCTCCTGACTTGCCTAATCCTAAAAGAAAAAAAGAAAATTTGATAAATATTTTTCTATTACCATAGAGTACATAAGAATATTAACATTTTAAAATCAACTGATAATTAGCCACGTTTTAATCCTTACTCATTGGAGGGATTGTGGAGTCTTGGAGATTATGGATTATGGATTGGAGAGACTCCACAATCCCTCAATCATTCACTTTTATTTTTGAAAGTAAGGTTGGAAGGTGCCTGGTACATTCTCTCTTTCTATTTTGCCAAACTCCTCCAGGAGCTCATGATTTGGAAAGAAAGATATATAACAGCATTCAAAATAAGAGGAGAAATGCTCTCACAGTAGTAAGAAAGTAAGATATAAAGATTGTAGAGGAGACAATTAGTTATTCCATTGTGAGAAAGAAAGAGGGAAATTTCACACAAGATAGTTTTAAGGGAACATAAGAGCTTGAAGGAGCCAAGATACAGCATTTTGGGCAAAAAGAATTAGTGATGAAATGAATTTTCTGTTTGTGGACTGGTGAGTGGGCCCACAGCTGCTGTGAAAGATGCAAAAGGAAGAACAGATAAATATAATATCTATATCACAGGTTGGGAAGCAAATTATTGAGCCGAAAGCCATGTGAGGGATGTGATCTTCATTCTGTAAGTTATGCTAGTAATATTCATAGGAGAAGAAATAATGTTTAAATCACTCTCATAAATGTGCATAATGGATTACAGGTGAAAAATGCCAGAGAAATGGAGGCCAGTTAGGAAAGCAATGAAAATCATTCAGGCAAGTATGGAAGAATGCAAGGGTCAGGAGAAATCTGAAAGGTAGTGCAGAGGCTGGGATAAAAGGATTTGTTTAGCAACTGAATGGAATATAAGAGAGAAGATAAAAAAAGACAGCAAGAATGCAAATTTCAATGTCTGAGGAGATGGGACCCCTTTAACAAAAGAGGGGAGTTTGAAAAGGAAGACAGAAAGAATTTCCTCTATAAAGTACAAAGTCTGAGGTGCCTAAAGGAATAGCCAAATTGTTCCTTAAAAGATAATAAGAAAATTCTACCTCAAGTTAAGGCGATCTGAGATAACTCATCACAATATATGTATAAAGAATATATAGTAAAAAGATATACAGATAAAGGGATGAAAGGATTGAACAGAAAAGGAATATCAAAAGTAGAAGTTACTCCCCCTACATATGTATGCCCCAAACTGCTAAAAGCAGGGAAATCTGCTTTGAGTTTCCTAGTAAGGACAGAAGTAGCTACAATATCTCATGTAAGTAACAGAAATATATATTTCCCTTTTCAAATTCTTATTACTACAGAAGAAGCCACAGCCTTCTCCAAGCACTGGTGGAATATATTCCACAAGTCCTCATAAAGACAATGATGTGTGGAACACATTATTTCATCAAATAAAGCAGACAGTGACAACCTATAAACACAGTGTCTCTGGGCAGTTCCAGAGCACCTCTGGAACACTGCAAGGGCACAGTGGCAAAGCACAAATCAGTAAACATGACTTGACAGGGAGTCAAGCAATGAAGTTCAAGTACATAGCTCTCTGAACAGTCTGCCTCGAACCAGGGATGAAGAGAACACTTGAGGAAGCAACCAGGGGCCTTCCCTCAAGTTTCTGTATCACATGTCACTAAGAGGAAAGGGTGAATGGTCCCAATGAAATTAAATGCATTTCCTTTTCTTCACTGCTTGTCCCCAAGAGGTGCCTGTCAGACTACCTCATGGAACCCCTGGGACATTACTGGACACTTCAAAAATCTCTAGCCAGGAGAAATGATTCGAACACATTTCTTATCATGAACATCCAGAAGTACGATTGGCCACAACTGTGCTATTACTATGGGTTAATCAAAAATGGGTGTTAAACTATAGTTTATTCCGAGGCCAATGCTAAGTTCTATGCTATTTCTATGCAAATTAGAAAAAGGTCCCTTGTCCAAGTAAAAAAAAAATCTAAATTAATACATTGTTACACAAGCTGAATTGCACTCTCTGAGTCCTTTCCTAGATCCAGTCTGAGTACAGGCAGAGGGCCATGTGTCCTGCTTGCATATGTGAAAATGCACAGATACACCAGGAGACACTCAATGACGCTCCCTATTACTCTCTCGGTGAGAAGACTGTCACAGTTAGAGCTGGGGCAGTAGGGAGCTAAAGAGTGTCTTTGGAGACATAAGAGACACACTGGGAATGGCATGCAGCCATAGGTAGGCATGTGTGCTTTCCATTTGTGCTTGCACTGACAAAGGTATGAGACCCTAATGTCATGAGTGGGTTTTTAGAGCAAGGGGCTCTCCCTTCCAACTAGAAGCCCACGATCTAAGGATTGACCTACATGATTCAGTATGTGTATGCACGGGGAGTTGTGCCCCCTTTACATGAAGCATCTCTGTGCATACAATCAAGCACATACACACAGATACACAAACACACACCCATAGGTTATGGATATTTCTCATTGCTAATGGAAAATCCTCATGCTTTAAGAAGCAACACAATAAATGGTTTAGAAATTATATCGTGTATGTTAAAGTCTGCCTAAATCTTTTATTTCAGTGTATAGTTATTCCACTTCCTCTGAGAGGTGAACTGAGTCAGGCCATTATTTCTCTCTGAAATAGAATTTTCTAAAGTCACATGCATTTATACCAACACCCACACAAATGTGTGATTAACTCTTTATAATGTATATTTGATAAAAAAAAATTTTGCTTGAATACTTTTCAGAAGACTTATTGCAAATAATTCCATTGAGTTAGCTGAAAAAAAAAATGTAAATATTTTACCTGTAATACCATATAACTTTCTAGTGAATCCCACAAAACAAATCAGTTGAAAACTATGCCACAGTTAAGTAAATGAACTGCCTTCTGAATTATGATGGATTTATATTCCATTGTTGTAGAGCTTTTCATTCGAATGATGAGTTGTGATTTAGGGTAATTGATCCTATACTACTATTACTAAAGTAATTGGCTAGAAAGACCAGTTTTCCGCTGAAGGCACTTCCTCTAAGACAGAAACCATCAGAAATAACACCCTTACATTTTTCTGTTACCTCCTTTTTCCCATGAAGCTTGAGGACAGAGGACAGGAACCTAGATCTGATGATGCTTCCACCACTTCCCATTCTGCACACTTTACATACACAAGTAAAATAAGAGTCTCTGCTGAATTGCAGGCAAGTGTGGATGGAATCTGAACACATGTCTATCATACTCCACTTAAGCCATGAGGCCTCTCTCCCAAATGCATGACCCTCACTAGATTATTCCTAAGAAAAACACTAGAGTCTTTCCCATACCCACTATGAGAATGGAAGTCACATAAGAATTCCTTATAAACAAAATGAGAGGAAACAAGAAATGCTTTGAGATTTCATGCTTCTGTTTGTTTAAAACAGAAGGGAAAATGCTGTATGATAAAAAATATATATCATGCAGGAAGCAAGTGCTACCCACGATGGCATGAATAATTTATGTCATGAAGGTCGTTGCGTTTCCAAATCAACTTATTTACTATATATCTTAGCATCTAAAATGTATTTGTAAGGTTAGCTCTAACTGATGAATACTAAGAGAAATAAAAAAACATGGTTTCTCCCTTTAGCCTCAGTTTTCCAATCATTTAAAGGCCATTCAAATGATGAAAAATGTCTTACATTTCATATGCATTTCATTTTCCCTTAAATGTATTCTTATCGTTGAAGTCCTTGAATATTTAAAAGGCACAAAACTTTAAAATAAAATACAATCAAATAAAAAACTATTGCAATTTGCTTTCAGCCTGAAGGATCAACCATGAGTGGGAGAGAAGCAAACTTGACCATAGTGCCATCTCATGGCCACTGTGCATAGAAATTGGCCCAGTCACAGGGATGACAGGAAAGGCGCCCACTGTCAGATCCCACTCAGGTGACCAGAACAGTGATTCTTTAACAGGGTAGTTCTGATGAGAAGGTGGTTTCCAGGTTCCCATCCCACTCAGGGAAGGGTGAAACTGAGCAGGGGACTGGAAGAAGGAAGGAGAGCGAGAAGAGCTGTAAGAAGTACACAGAATAGAGATATGTGAAGAAGCTGCTCATTTTTAGACTGATAGTACCAGGGATCTGGGGGGCATGAAAGGAGACATTTGAATCAGATATGGGTCCTCACCCTTGAGGACCCAAGGGTCCCTCGCCCTTGAGAAGGTTGGCAGTGATAGTTTTCATCTTGATTTTGCTCTTTTCCTTCCAGACCTGTCTGGCCTCTTCTGACCCTTTCCCATAGGTCCCACCAGAAGGTACCTTAGACTAATAGCAAGCTTTCGGTCTTCAGTGGCCAGCTTCAGACCCACCCTGTTTGGCCGGGTATTTATTCATGACAAGATTGGTAATTTGGAGTGCTTAATGTGAAAACTGCAGTCTCTTTCTTTTCTCTCTATTGCACACTAATTATACTGAAGTTCCTTTCCACGAAGGTCTTACACACTAGAGTATGGTTTGTCTTTATGCAGCAGATGGCAAAACCAATTTAAATTGGGCAGGTTTGGGGGTCTGGGGTGCCCTTCACCCTGCCCTATAACAGTTCCAATCAGTTCCCTATTCAAATGACTATTCACTAAATTCTGATGGAGAAATCATAGAAGTTTCTGCTTTTTCATCAACTCTCTGCCTAATTTCTGCTTTCTATATTGTACATTTTACTTCTCTAGTTTTGTTCTTAATCTGTCAATATATGAAGTACTAACTGAAGTACTTCATTTATCTTTCACCACAGTCCTATGAAGTAGTTATGCTATTCCTCATTTTAAAAATAAGGAAACTGAGGAATGTAAGTTAAGTGACAATCCTAAAGTCAAAGAGGCAGTAAGACATTTGCAAGTTGTCTCACTGAAGAATTTTTCATATCCTTGACAATCTAGTCCTTGTAACATAAAGTAGGAAATTTGAGCAGCATATACAAGCAATTTACATAACATCTCGTGTCATCCACATATAACACCCTGAAATATTATTCCCATGTTTTAGATATAAAGAAGACTGATCACAAAGGGTGTTAAATAATTGCGTCAATGTTAGAAAGCATCACAAAATAAGCCTGTCAGAAAACATCACAAAACAGGTCTGATACCCTGGCCCTGTTCTGTTTATTGCATCACACATGTGATGGCAGGAGATCCAGTGAGGGAGCCTCATGATCCTCATCTACAAAATGAGAACAGTCACCCCATAACTCTCAGGGGTGAGGACTCAATAAAACAATGGATAGAGAGTATTTAGATGAGCACCAGCCAGAGAACGAGTGATCACTAAAGCATGATCATTTTTACGATAATCATTATTATCTCAAAATTCAGAAAAACCCTGAGTCCAGCAATCTGAAATGGACAGCTACGATGCAGTCCTGCAGCAAATGAATGGGAGGTGATTTCTCAGCCTCCTAAACTTGTGACTTGGTGCTATATTTCTGAAGAGATAAAAGCATTCTGTACCAAGGACGCTATTAAAGATTCACACTGACCCTTTGAAGGAGAAAACAGGTATCATCATCTCTATTATATGAAAAAGTAACCTCTGGCCTCAAAGTGACACAATGTTTAGTAACTTCCTAGAGACTTTTCAACCAATAGTCCTTTCTCCATGCACCTCACTCTGCAGTATCCTAAATTACACTAAATAAAAGCATGGGGGTACCTACTAGCATACCATAAAAGTACATAACCAAGAGGTTTTTGATTTATTGCATTAACGGTTACTATAGATTTACATCACATAACAAAGCCATGGAAAATTCTGCACAAAGGTTGTTGGCTGCTAGACGCAGGTATGAGAAATGAATTGAGAAGATATTTACTCAGTCACAGCTGGGGGTTAGATGGAAGTATGGACTAAGAGACAACTTTATTAACAAAAGAAAGGGTATTTATAGGGACACAAGGCAAGAGCTTGTTGAATTTTAAAGAAGACAAACAAACTTGAGAGATAATTAACATTTTAAAGTTTAAGAGTAATTGAGGAAGGGGGAGTGTAGGCAGGTGGTTGCTATTTTTGATTTAGAGAAGCTAGTGGTGCTACTGCAGCTTCAGAAGGTTATTGTAGTAAATTAGTTTTTAATTTTTGGGGAACTGGTTAACGAGAGAGGATTTTTTTTTTATTTTGTTTGTAATGACTTTATATTTGACATGTTCCTGAACAAACTTTTGCCACAGGACATAAATGATAGAATGAGGAATCAAGAGGTTTGCCAAAACCTTCAAAACTGTGTCTTGATAGCTGTGACAAATACTGCTATATTCAGAATGCCCACCTGCCATGTTTGCAACTATATACATCCCATCCCCAATTTTCCTTGAGTCACAGTGACACCCTTCTGACCAGTGATGTACAGACAAAGCAGAGAGGAGTGGACATGGAATTCCCCACTATTTCTACCTGAACTGTAGGTATATTGCCTGGAGGACCAAGAAACATGCTGAGACCCCGGGTGAAAGCTGCCAGCCAAGCACCCATGATGGAAAATGGGTGCAAAGGAAGCCTGAGACTCAGAGGCCATCATGCAGCTGAGGCTACTCTCCTAAAAATTAATTTCTGAACTTCCTGGTTGGTGAGAAAGATAGCTCTTCTGTTTCAGGACAATGTTTCTTGTTTTTCTGTTATATAAGCCAAAAACCACTCTTACTCATGATACCCGCTACAGGGGGCCTATTTATAGAGATGTTCATGTTTGTGTGAGCTCACTCTTGCTATGACTCTGCAAACTGTTCTCACATGATTCAGGCAACACAGGAAACTTTCTGTAAACCCATCCATGGATGTTCCTATTTCTAAGTGGGTGAGATTGGTTTGGACCTCAAATTTGCTTCCTCAGGTAATACATGAATTATTCAAAGAAAAGTAGCTGCATCTGTTCTTATTTCTCACAAGTGTCTCCACAGTGAAGAAACGGCACTTCATGTATGATGGACTATAAATAAAAGAAAGGAAGGCAGTAATTATTCTGGTAAACTGCTTCTGATTCCCCAATGAGATGAAATCTGTTCATATAGAGAAAAATCTAAGATAAAGACATATTTCTGTAGCTTTTTTTTTTTGCAGTTTCCAAGTCCTCCTTGATTGTTAAGTATTACAAACACACATGTGTAATTTTAGTCATCACCTAGTACACCTCAGGAAATTGTGAACTCATTGTCCTTCATTTTCCTACCGATAGCTCAAATCTTTCACTATTCCCTCCTTCTTCACTTATTTTTTTTCCATTTTGAACAAGGAAATCAAGATCTCTTTTCTACTATGAAAACCATTAAAGATTACTGGCTATTTCTTCTCAGTCTCCTTTTAAAATATTTTACCTCTTGGACCTATCAACTGATATATGCTTGACTCTAACCTTAGGCTCCTGACATAGTTTATGACCCATGAGCATATTTAGTTTCCTCTATTATGCTTCATATTCCCATTTCTCCCATTCATTCCTGTAACCCAGTTTTGGCCTCTCCCTTGAATTCATACATTCACTTAAGAAAGTCCAGGAAAAAACAAAAATCCTTACTTTTTCTCAAGTCTGAAAACCAATCCATCAGCAAATCTTGCTGGCAACACCTTCCCCAAATATCCAGTATAAAGTCACTTCCACCTTCTTTTTTATTTTTTAACCAATATCTGCTTAATTATTTTTACATCATTTCAGTCCCTGGGGGTCACCCATCACTATCACCTCCCCTCCCCACCCGCTCCAGCTTGTATAGCTTCATTTGGTTGACCATATATTAGTGAAACCATTTGGTTTCTGTCCCTTTCTATCTGGCTCGTTTCTGCTAGAATGATTTCTTCTAGGTACATCCAGGTGTCCATAAATTCATCAAATTTGTCATTTTTAATTGACGAGTAATACTCCATTGTGTATATATACCACATCTTTCATCCATTCATCTGTTCTGGGGCATTTGGGTTGTTTCCATGTTCTTGCAATTATAAATAGTGCTGCAATAAATATCCGAGCACAGGTGTCCTTTTGTACCCACATTGAGGTCTCCTTTGGGTAGATTCCCAGAAGTGCAACTGCTGGGTCAAATGGTAATTCCATTTTCATTAGTTTGAGGGTTCTCTATACTGCTTTCCATAGTGGCTAGACGAGTTTACATTCCCACCAGCAGTGTAGGAGTGTTCCTTTCTCTCCACATCCACACCAGCACTTGTTGTTGCCTGTTTTTTTGGTGTGGGCCATTCTTACTGGTGTAAAGTGGTATCTCATTGTGGTTTTGATTTGCATTTCTCTGATTGCTAGTGATATTGAGCAATTTTTCATGTGCCTGTTGGCCATTTGTATTTCCTCTTTGGAGAAGTGTCTTTTTAATTCTTCCCCCCATTTTTTGATTGGGCATCTTGTTTTGTTTTTGTTTAGTTGTGTGAGTTCCTTGTAGATCTGTGTTACTAATCCCTTATCACTCTTGTGAAGGGTGAAAATTTTTTCCCATTTAGTTGGGCTTCTTTTAGTTTTTTCTGTTGTCTCTTTTGCAGTACAGAAGCTTTTTAGTTTGATGAAGTCCCATCTGTTTATGTTTTCCTTCACCATTACCTTCCTAGCACAACTTGCCACCATTTCTCAGCAATCTACTAGAAGAGCCTCCTCCTCACTGGTTTTTCCACTTTTACTCTAGGTAGTCTTCTCTGTATTCACCATAGGAGAGCCAGGATATATTCCAGGAAAGAAAAATGCCCTTCCCTACTTAAAATGTCCTATGACTTTTCATCACAGAATAACATTTAAAGAACCTAGTTGAAGTTTTGTTTCTTATCCTTTATACCACTCTCCACTCATTCTCTATCCCAAATGCTCTGATCTTTTTCTCATTTCTCAAGGATACATTTTTCCAAGGTTCTAGCACTATCTTTCCTTACGTATCTATGTGGAATGATTACTTATTCCCCCCCCAAACTTTCACAGACCACCATTTATTCAGCATAATTGCAGTTACCGTAACCACATGTCACTTGTCTATTGTTTGTAACACTTAGAAAAGGTCAATACCTGACAGTCTATTGCATACTGGTTCATTTTCAATTCCTCAGTATCATGTAAATACTTTACCTTATTTACTGTTGCATACCCCAGTATCTAGTGCATGTATGGACATGTATGTATAGACATGCAATAAAGATTTGCTCAATGAACAAATGGATTATCAAATCTGTACAGTGACATTTTCTTCATCAATTTTGATGAAGAAGTTTTAGATGGGAGGCAGCTGGATAGAAAAGTCTATTGATCTGAAAAACTGAACTATTTCAGAATATACTAGAAATAATTAAATCACCAAATTTGGACCATATGTGCAATGACTAAACACACAGATGATAGGTTCTTATCCAACATACAGAAATATCTGCTGCAATTTGAGACAAAACTATAAGTACTGATTCTCAATCCAAAAAAATAAATATATATATATATATATTTATGATTTGAAATGAAAAAGTTGAAATGAGAAATGAAATTTAAAAGTTGCTGTTTATTTTTATTAAAGCAAAAAATGATGACCACAAACAAAACTTTACACCTCTTCTGGGAAAACATAAAATTATGAAATTATGAAGGATGAAAGCTAAATAAAAGCAATTATTTTTAAAATGCATAATATCTTAAAAGCAAAGAAAATGAAGGAAAACATAAACTACTACTGGGACTATATAAAGCTAAAAAACTTCTGTACAACAAAAGAGACAATAATCAAAACAGACAACCAATCAAATGGGGAAAAAACTTTTGCACTCCACTCAGCTGACAGGGGTCTGATATCAAATATCCACAAAGAACTCATACAACTTAATAAAATGAAGTGAAAATCCCAGTCAAAAAAATGGGAGAAGAGCTTAAAAAAACTTCTCCAAAGAGGAAATAGAAATGGCCAAGAGGCACATGAAAAAAATGTTCAACATCACCTATCATCAGAGAAGTGCAAATCAAATCCACATGTCAAAAAAAAAAAAAAAAAGTGCTGGTGTGGATGTGGAGAAAAAGGAACACTTTTACACTGCTGGTAAGAATGCAAACTGGTTCAGCCACTATGAAAATCTGTGTGAAGGAACCTCAAACTACTGAAAATGTTTGATCCAGCAATCCCACTTCTGTGAATCTACCCAAAAGATACAAAAACACTAATTCAAAAGGACATCTGTACTTGGATGTTTATTGCAGCACTATTTACAACAGTCAGAATATGGAAACAATCCAAATGCCTCAAAACAGACAAATAGATCAAAAGTTGTGGTATATATACACAATGGAATACTATTCATCAATCAAAAAAGATAAACTTATGTCATTCAAAGCAATGTGGATGGAGCTAGAAGTAATCATGGTAGCAGAACTAAGTCAGAAAGATAAAGAGAAATACTGGATGTTCTCAACTATATGTAGGATATAGGGAAAACAAACAAACAAACAAAAACAAAAAAAAGTTATTTAAAAATAACTATTAGCAGAACAAAAGCATAGAGCAAGTGGGGGGAGGGGAAAAATCAGGAGAGAGATGGGCACAAGAGATTAAGATGATGGGTCATGGGTGATAAGGTGCTGGGAAAACCTCGGGGTAGACAATGATGTAAAATACATATATATGCAATCAATATTTTTAAATTATTTTTAATTAAAAAATAAATAAAATACATAAAGTCCTCCTCATCTGAGGATGTTTCTAGCATTATCATTCAACAATAGTGTCACTACTGAATGCTGCTTTGTGTCAGTAAAAATGATTATTGGGATACTAGTCTTTGCATATAAGGTAAAAGGGAATATCAATGATTAAAATGTGAATGCATCATTTCAAATTTAGTGGCTACTATAATATATTTAGTTTAAGACAGTGGAAATTACTGCAATTAAAAAAGCAATCGGTAACCTTTAAATGAACATTTAAGTTAGATATCTTTTTTTTTAGTACAGGCCAACATAACTTCCAAAACTCTATGAACTTCTTTTGAGTTACTGTATTGTCTCCTCCGCCTTCAGTGAAGTCAATTTATGAGTTGGCAAACCCAGATAATCATTTGAACTATGGTAAACAGCTGAAAATGCCCCCAATTTTATAAATAAATTACAAGCATCCATTCTACATCCTCAAAAAAGGAACAGAAAACATTTTATATTTTCTGTATTTTTTATATCATCAAGAAAAGGCTTATGTCTTAAGTCAGGGGGGAAAAAAGTTAAATAGTTGAATGAAACTAACATGAAAACAAAATGCTACTAAAAAAATTCCACTAAATTTTGAAGAGCTTAGATTAATTATTAAATGAAAAAGTACTCGAGTTGGAAGCATTCCATTCTAGAAAGAACAATAAAGTTAGTATAATGACTTTCATAGATATTTTGATAATGAAAATAAGAATGAAATGGTTTTAGTCTATATTGTAGCCTATTAAGCTAAAGGGTACAGGGAAGAATTTGATCATCTCTTTTACCAATTTTTATAAATATATTAATATATATTCATATGACAGATATCACATCTAAATGAAAAATGGTAATGTTTGTGGGCTTATTTTAACAGGTACTCTAAAGAACTTCATGAAAATTCAGTATCACTAGAATATGAACAGGCAATATTCTCTTCTTAAATGCTATTGACCTTTAAAATTAAAAATACTTAATTAGTCATTAATATTTTTGAAATGTAAGATTCTAAATATTTAATGTCATGAGAATTATCCTATTAAACTGTAAATACAGCATTGTGTTCTCTTGATTAATTATGCATCTACTGTTGTAAAGAAACTTATTGAAAAATGTGTCAACACAGTTGACATAAAAAAGTTTATAAACCAATAAAATTTTATATTATCCTTTATAAGTTTTTGTTTGTACATTACTCCTCAGATTCATAGAATTTGACAAAATTTATTTCCATGCTGTCTTATCCCATTCTTCCTAAAAGAATGGAGTATTATCTGAAAGAGAACATCCCAAATTAAGTTAAAATGTAGAGGTATTTTTAGACTCCTGATTTGCAGCATAAACCACAAGGAAAGTTGTAAGAACATGTTTGACCAATGTAAAATAGATAATATTCTTTCTACTAGCATCTCCACGGGTGTTTTCCCCATTGCTAATAGATATTTTAAATAGAACAACAAAGCCTGAAGGCATTTGTCTCAAAATATATTTCCTTTAAAATTTCCATACGTTCAAAAAATGCAATATGTTCATTGAATCAATACTCTCTACCTCCAATTTCACAAAAGCAGGCACACATTGATGATAATAAATAAAAAGTCACTCTTCATCTGTACTATATGACACTAATAGCATTTGTGAATATATGTACATACATGATGCTTTAAAGATTATAAAATGACCAACACAAAAACTCAAAATTTTCAAAGAGTTTCTCTCAGAAAAAGATATAAGTTCACTGGATAGCCTGGCAATTTGCCAGTGGAAATTTTACATTTAGAAGTTTAATTACAAACCTAGATAAGTGGATTATAATGAAAGATATTTCTAGCAAGGGAGCCCAGACAGATGCATCATGAATGCATTAAAGAAAACACCAGAGAGAGAACTTTCCATCAGCAGAAAGATTTTAATTAAATAGCAATAGGATGGATCTCTTCTGTGAAATGATATTACTGTTACCCACAGTTCATTAAAACTATTTACTATATAATATGTTCTTTGAAACTATTCTACTTCTGGAAGTATACTGAAATCTTTCACTCAATAATGAGGGCAGAAAAGTATGGGTATGAATAAAAAGGACTATTGATGAAAAGTGGGGGGGAAAATCATTTCTTTGTTTGCAGGCTATATTCAGTGAACTATGCCAAGTGGCTCCATATTGTACAGAGGCCCAGGGATTTGGAGGGAAGCAAAGGAGCAAACAGTGACCACCAGAATGTCCCCTGACTATAAGGACTGTCAAGAGGATGGCTGAAACTGGGGTTCAGTAAATCACATGTTGTCCTACTCTTACTTAGCAAGAATTCAATTATTTACTTCAGATACTAGATTGATAAGGCATACATTTTCAAAATCTGTAGTGTCCAACCAAAAGTGTGTTCCTAGAAGCCACAGGTCATACATTATTTTTGTTCCATATTCCCAGCTTCTATCCTATTATCTAGACCCAGTAGGTACACAGTAAATGTTGAATAAATGAAACAAATAGACATAACAGGGTACTAATTTTTGAACCTATAAAATTATACTAAAAAAAGAGATTGGCTGGAAAATCCAATAAACTCAAACACATGCTAAAAATGACTGCAATGATGCTTTTCCCCCCAAAATTGTGAAGTTCCATTCTTACCAACTTTCTTAAATACTTAACATATATGATTCATGCTATCAACATTACACCTTTTCTAACACACACTTGCCAGACTGTAGCCAAGTCCACAGAAAGAGTGAGTACCAGGAAGTACAGTATTGAAGGATCTCCAAGGCCCTAGTGAGGGACTTCTCAGAGTACCATGATATAGGGAAAATGAAATTCTAAACAGATATTTTAATAAAACAGTCAGACATTATTTGATGTTTTGGTAATTTCTTAAAGAAAATACAAAGATTCATGTCTTTTGAACTAATTTTCTTGAACTGTGGCATACCTTCTAATTGTATAAAATAATCACTTATTTTTGTAGAATAAATGGTCAATTTTAGAAACCCTTCAAAAGAACTGAGCCTTCAATAATAATATGCAATAGCATAGTATTTTCATTAAAATTCAAAATAGAAGATCCTAAATATCAGCTATTTGCTGAATCAGAGTATAAGTTTTAAGCTTACACAGACATGACATCTATCATCTAGGGGAAGCAAACAATACTCAGAAATCTGAAGGTCAAGGAGAGACATCCATGAGAACAAGACGCTAGTCTGAGAGAAAAGAATCAGAAAATTATTAAAATCATTTAAACAAAAACAACACCATCTAAATGCATTAGTGCAAACACAAGAAGGGCTTATAAAGAACTAGGTAAATGACAAAAATGAAACTAAAACCAACAAGTTCATGAATGTGTAAAAAAGAAATCCACATTCTGCTCTTTTGAGTACATCACTGGAGAATGGACATTCACACCCACTTCACAAGCATTCACAATATTTTGGAGGAACCAGAGGTATAATTCATCATCCAGCCTGATCAAGTCATAATTGTGTGGAATTGTATACTAATGAGGTAAAAAGTAAGACAATCTGCCATCTTGTGGGTCCTCTGCATCACTTTGTTCTGTGACCTTAAATGCATCATAATCCTCCATCTGCTTGAGAAGCACATACCACTGTCATTGAATGGGATACAGGATAAGGACAGATAAAAGGAAACAGTGACCTCCAACAAATCCTTGATGCAATTTAAAAAGAAAAATAGAGAGATTACTATAGAGGATCAATAGCCTTATGAGAACATCATTTAAAAAAAAAAAACTGGTAAGGTCAGATTCCAATGATGCTATCAATTCTTAACTGATGATTATTTATTCCCACAATTATCTCCAGTACACACAATTTCTTATCTAAAATGCTCCTACTTTTTCTCTAGAACACTTCTTGAACCTTCTGTCTCACAGCAAAAGAAGGGACTGTAGATAGATGGCAATGTTTAAACATCAGAGATTATTGACAACACTGACAGAAATACTAGGATTATCAAGGAATTAAAAGAATGGTAGATGAGTTCTCTAAAACTCAGGTTTTTTTAATATTCTTAACAGTAATTATTGGAAATAATTCAAGGCCCTATAAAGCAATTCATCTTATTTTGAAAAACTTCAATTATTAGGGTATGACTCTCAAGCTAGAATTGTGCTTTCATTTCCTAATCTAAAACCCTTGACCTTAACACTTCCCTTTGCAGTTACCACTAAAGTAAGTCTCTGTCTGCCAAGTGCCAAAACACAAAGTCTCCTCTCTTCTAGGTTAAACAAGTCCATCTTTTTTCAGCTATTTTCCATTACCCATGCATTCCTCCACCTTCAATATGGCTCTGGACATGTGTCTCTACAAGGCTAAAATCAGTTCTCCTCAGAGGACATGCCAGTAAGTCATGAGCAATCAAGTCACAGTAATTGGCCAGGTAAATGTAGGTGGGATAACAACAGGTGAAACAATCCTAAAAGCGGGAAAAAAAAAGAACAATAACCTTTGCATATAACAATTCATACCAGGAATTATCTCTTGTTAATCAGAAGCATGGTAACATTAATTAAGACAATAACTTAAATGCCTACTAAAGGGAAATGATTAATTAATCTTCTTATATCTTTTCAATGGAGTATTGTGTAGCTATATTATGTAGTTAGAAAGAATACAAAATTATGGAAAGTGTATATATGATAAATTAAAGCAAACCTCAATATTATATTAGACTAATGATGTAAGGGGGGATAAAACCTAGCATTAAATTTGGGAGGGGGAAACATACTAAAAGTGTTGGTTGTATTTAGGCAATAGAAATAAGAGATTTGTTCTTTGCATTCTCATTTATTCTGTCTTTGAAAAAGTTAACTGAGATGTGAAATTCAGACTGTCTTCACTTCACAGAATTTTTAAAAATCTGGAAAACGCACTGTGTGTACCCAACACCAAATGTGGCACAAGTCAAGCACATATTGAGTGTTTAATAAGCAGCTGCTGCTTGCTAGAAGGAGCCAACTCAGCAAGGCCATTTCACTGCACTGTGTGGATTTTGGCAATTTGTCAGTGAAACGATGTTTTTCCCAGGAAGGAAAATAATCTGCTGCAAAAGAAACTTTAATGACTACTTTAAAAATAGTGTTGTTTCCCCATGTAGCCATTCTTCTCCAAGTAGCATAAAGGAGACTAGCTCCCCCACCTTTGTGTTCCACAAAGCTCATGGAAACACAGCATTGCCATCCACTGTTAATGGGAATGCCTGGAGCAAGACAAGAAGCAGACCCCTGGGTTCCAGGGCCTCACATAAATAGTCAAGGCTTGTTGCAGAATACTTTTTGTATCTTTCACCATGAAAATTAAAATAAATGTAAACAATTTGCCTATTTGGGGGAAGGTAATTTTTTTGATTGATTTTTTGTTGAAGCTACTCTGGTGCTCGATAATGAATATTAAAGTCAAACAGAGATCAAAACATCTACCCCTTCTGCTTCCATTTTCTTTTCTTTACAGTTGCACCAACCAGTGGACCATCTTCCAAGTCCTGAAAGCCATTGTAATATCTTCTTTTCCCCAAAGAAAATATTCTCTGAGCCAGCTGGCTGTCCATTCAGAAATCTGAGGCCAAATTCTATCACAATGATAGTCACTGCTCCATCCAACTGCCAGCTGATTTTCTTTAATATTAAATGAATTTCCAGTGCAAAAAGATCTGGATGGTCCCTTGAAAACTATTAAAACCTGACATACACCTAACTCCATGATATTATGTCTCAGAAATATATCGAACAGAAGCCCATGATTCTGCTCCTACTCTGATACAGTATTTCATATCAAATATTGCCATCATCAAATATTTAATGAATACCAAAATGCAGAGACAAAGTAGACCGCTGGGCTCAGATAAAACCAGGAAGGATAGCACATGGCCCCTTTATTTTAGGATGCTGACCAACTAGTTACAATTACTGGACATACACTCAGCAAAGATTTAATTAACTAAACAAAGTAGCCTATGGAGTGTCCTATGACAAAGTGTCCTATGACAGACAATAAGCATCCTAGGTATTCTTAGGGTAATTTCAAGGAGATTGTGAAAGACAAGTATGTTTTAGGCAAAGTTGAAGCATGGCACAACACCTAAAAATTCAAGCAAGTGGTTCATATGAAGTGAAGTGTTCAGATTTGGGATAAAGCTTTAGAAATAGATTGGAACTACAGGATATATGTTTTGAAAACGTGAAAGCTTCTGGTTTTACTCAATAGGCAATGGCAAGATGATCAAGTAATTCTCCAACAGGAAGTAATACAAAGCTGTACATTCAGATATATCGGACAGCAGCACATACGGCAGATTAAGGAAGATCAACTCAACATAAAAGACTTGGCAATAACTTACATGTAAAAACCTGCTGTAGACAGTGACCACTGTGAAAATGGAAATGCAGCAAGAGATATAATAAAGTACACACTGGAAGAAGAAAGGAGCTGCTTATTGCTCATGAGGTCTCAAGCTGAGAAACAAAGAGTAGGAGAAACTGGTCCAGGAAAGTATGACAAGTTTCGTTTTCTCACAGTTTGATGTCTTTATGTACCATTCAGCTAAAAAAAAAAAAGTCTACTATCAGACAAATGGAGCAGAGAGGGAGTCAAAGTTAGAAATGTTTGAGACAATTGGATGAAAAAGATGTGGTATATACACGATGGAATATTACTCATCAATTAAAAATGACAAATTTGATGAATTTATGATAACATTGATGTACCTAGAAGAAATATATTAGCAGAAACAAGTCGAAAGAAAAAGACAGAAACCAAATGGTTTCACTAATAAATGGACAACCAAATGAAAGTACACTACTGGGGGGGTGGAGGGCAGCTGGAGCAGCTAGGGAGGGGAGGTGGTGGGTGACTCCCAGGGATTACAATGATGTGAAAAATATATATATATATATTAAGAATAAACAAATGAGTATCTAAAAGACAGTGGCAAAAAAAAAAAGAAGAAAGAAATGTTGTTTGTTTCAGAGTAGCAGCACCATTGAGCTGATAGGAAAGTCCAAGAAATAAAATTGGACAGTGCTCCAAACTACTGTAGCACAGAAAGAGTTGAAGACAAAGGGTTAGGGCTTTGTCTTCTCATGTTCAAGAGGAAGAAGAAGGAGTTTTTGCTCAAGCTATCTCTTCTAGGGAAAACGCTTTCCTATTTTAAGGCTTTATGATCTTGTTTGTGACATTTGATGGCTAGCTAGCATGAATGGAACCTCAGTTCTGAGGGTACTCTCTAGGTCATTTGGGCAAACTTTCTCACAAAATAGGGCTGCAATCATCATTTATACACCTCTTCCCTCCATCAAACTGAGTTTCACAGTGATAGATGCTATCTTAATCATTTTTTAAATATCTCTAACACAGTGCCTAGCATAGTGAGATACTTAATGTCTAAAATCCCCTATATCCAGCAAAGTTAAGGAAAAGACTGACAGGTAAAAGGGGATCTAAAATAGCAAAAATTTGAGAATAAAAATACCTAGGACTGATTTAGAACTGGGATTTAAGACATTGAGTTGAAGTTATAAAATTCTGGGGGGTCCTAAAGATGGAGTGAGTTCACTTTGCATGAGGGAAAGATGGGAATCATGGCACTTATGGGGCACACTGTGGCAGTAAGTCCTTAATATGGTCATGATAATCCTCAGCTATTGGTACTCAACCTGGCAGATCCCCCACACACACTGAACAATAAATAGTGAAAAGTGCTGTGGGATGACCCTCGGTCAGGTCATGAAAGACACTGTACCTTTGCTGGGCATGGTCCTGATTACTTCTATGGGGAAAACCAGTTGCATGCCATGAAAATACTTCATCAACCCTAGTGAGAAATTTAAGCTAAATGTTTAAGTTTTCAATAAGTAGATTGGACTTTCTGGGGACCAGCCCTCACCTTGGAGAGCTGTTGAGGGCCTCCTGCTAACAACCAGCAATTATTGGTCAGGCATGTGTCTGAGTTCTTTTGGAAGTAAATCTTCTGCTCTAGTCAAGCCTTCAGATGAGTGTGCCCAGTTGATGTCTTGACTGCAACAGCATGAGAAATCTTGGATCACATTCCTAAGCTATGAAGACTGTGTGAGATGATAAAGCTTCATTGTTCTTTTTGGTTTGTAATGGAAAAACTCATTTTTCCACCAGTGCGGGAAAACACGAGTACTTTCTCACTTTCTTTCTTGTGTGTCTCCTTTATACGCACATAGAAAACTTAACTTCTGAAGTTTTGTGGTTGTGTTCTTCCACAGTCATCAATTCCCTGCAAAACCATCTGGGTGGCCTACAACTAACTCAGTTCTGACACTATCTCCCTGGAGATATTGTCACATACCACAGGTTAAATATTCAGTCCCACAAGACAGCACCTCCCCACTTCAGATGCCAGTCACAAGTCATAGGTCCTAGGGTCACCCAGAATGGATACTGTCTGATTTGACTATATAGTGGAGTTTATACAACCCTCTTCTCAGATTTACTTAAGCTGACAGAGGTGCTCAAAAAATTAGGGAAGCTCCTATTTTTTTCTGTCAGTTTAGTAAGGAATGCAGATGAGGAGATACAAAGGGTGAGGCCTGGGGGGATACTAAGCTCAGGGGCTTCTATCCCCACAGAGCTGGGGCATCTCATTCCATGAAGATCTGTGCACCCACTTGGGGACTCTTTGAACCCCATGCTATTGGGATTTTTACAGAGTTTCATCTTAGTAGCATGATCACATATCAATTTCATCTGCGACACTCCTTTCTCAATGAAACAGGGTTGTAGGGTTCATCTACCACCTTTTAACCTTCTAACCCTGGCTTTGTCTCTCAGGTGACCATTCTCACCCAGGAACACACAAGAGTTCACCCAGAGTTGATTAATCCAGGAAAATCAAAAGGGTTTCAGAAGCCTTGTGTTAGGAACTAGGGGTAAAGATACACTTTTCTATTCTCTCACAAGTTTGTTAAATTTGAATAATTGGTTGCACAGCAATAATTGGTTGCACAGCAATAAATGACTAAACTACTTAAGTTCTTTCATTCCTCTAGCTCTCTTTCCAAAAGGAAAAGAAGAATATGAATAGTCAATGATGTGACTGTCACATGGTAAATACTGAGTTATTCTATTGAGGGATTAAAGACTGCAAAGTGAAGAGAATCAGACTAAAACCTAGAACCAAATTCAAGTACTCATTCTGTCACTAGCTTGCAGTCTGATCCTAGCCAAGTCTTTTCATCCTTTTGATTTTGACTTTTATCTGGCCTCCAAAACAACAATAATAATACCTCATGTGCAGGTTTATTATAGAGTTATCATAAATTAGATAAAATTTCTTGGGCATCCATCTTAAGAGCATCTAGCACATAGCCGATACACAATAAATATGAATTGAATAAAAAGCTAAGGACAATTCGAAGAGAATTGAGATTAAGAGAACAGGAGAAGTGGCAGAAACCATAGGTAGACTTTTCCTCACATAAAACATTTCTAGGCCAACTGTTACCTAGATGTGTCCATCTCACTTCTTCAGCAAACCATGTTCATACCAACTTGATAACTTCTAGGCACATATCTTAATACAAAATAAATAATTTCACTACCTGTTAGAAAATTCTTACTGTGTATTAAGTACTGTTCTTAATGTGAAGAGAAGAATATAGCATCAAATTAAAATATTCTTAAATGAAATAAAATTTGAGTTACAAGGATATCAGAGCAGTCGTGTTCTATGAGGAAAAAATACTAAGTGCCAAGATCCTGAGGCAGGGAAGCCAGGGAAATTGGAATTAAGTGACAGAGAGGAAAAAGAGAAGAAACGATGGCAGGGAATCAACAAAATGGGTGTATGGTCTCTATAAATTAAAATAAGTGAGGTGGAAAGCCACTACTATGTTCTGAACAGAAGAGTCACAAGATATGATTTATATTTCAGCAGGATGTTTCTGGCTGCTGTGTTGAGAACAGACTACAGGAAGAGAAAATATAGAAACAGGAGGACTAGAAATTAATTTGCTATGAATGAGTAAAGGTGGTAATGGTGAGGTTCTAGAAATATAATGAAGACAGAGCCGATGAGATTTGCTCATAGATTAAATGTAACTAACAGAAGAATCAAGGATGGCTTTATGATTTTGGAATGAACAACTGAAAGAATGTATTGCTATGACCAGAGAGGGGAAGGCTGTGATATATGAGTGGCAGATGTAGGGTAGAAGAGCTATGGGGAGTACAGGTTCAGATGTTAAGATCTGAATGCTCACCATATATCCAAAATTTGAGATGACAAAAAGGAAAATAGATCCATGAATTCATAGTTCAGGGGAGAGCCCTAAACTGGTGTTGAACAGGTGATACTTGAAAGTATTAGCTATAAACAGCATGTGGCTGGATAAGGTCACTAAGGTAATGAGTGTGAAATGGTGAAGACAAAAGTTTGTACCAAGCCCACCATCAACTCCCTCTTCACCTCTTCTGAGTACTCCCTCATTTTATTTCTCTGACCTCCCAAACTATTGCTCAACATGAAAGAAAAGAGAGAAAAGAAAAGGAAGGAAGGAAGGAAGGGAGGGAAGGAGTGAGAGAGGGAAAGAGGGAGGGAAATCTCCAATCTATACCTATATTGAATAGAATGATTTGATTCTGTCATCACCCTCTTTATTCACCCATAAACAGTGGGCAAATTGGTCTTCAATTCCTGCTGTTAATGACCCTATTACTAAGCTAATGCATCTGCATTTTCCATTCCCTTATTTCCTGACACATTCAGTTCTGGTCTTCTCTTCTAGGGTCATACCATCCCTCTTCGGGAAAACACTGAACTGTTAGGAAGTTGCTAATGAACATAAAAACCTGTGTTTAAGTATACTGACCACTCATTCTTCTCTCTTGAATGCCACCCACAGCAGGGTTTTTCATCCACAGCCATATAACCCTGCAATCAATCATTGTATTTCACACTTTATTTGATGACTGCCACACACACACACACACACACACACACATCCTCTGAACTTTGTAAATTTTATTCTCAGTGTATTACCTTTTCTAACTTGGTTGCTACAGTCATCATCTGTTAACATGTCAACAGATTTATTTTTATATTTATAAATTTATTTTTATAAATTCGGCCAGTTTTGAGTCCATCTTCTGCACCAGATCCAATTTTAAGCAGAGAAATTTTATCTCTAGTTTTCATGGCTTTTAACCCTGTTACATTCATACAAAATTGTTCACAAATATGTAATTATAAAATAGGAGCTATCTGTTCCTTTTGAACATGAGGAAATTAAATTTTATCAAGATAAAATGACATCTCTATAGCCATGTTTCAGTTAGAACTATGATTTCTGGCTTAATAATAATGTTAACAGATCACCATTAAAGAAGTAATAAGTTGATTGATAACAGTTGCCAACAGTAAGACACTACTAATTTCAGAGAGTATGAGTTTGTTGATATATTGTAGTGGAAACAATCTCATAGTCCTTCCCATACATGTGAATGAAAACAGCCTAAGCCAAGTTTCTAGGAAGGTCATAAGAAAACAGAGTTCAAACTGTTTCTTTACTCCCATAATTTGTCCTTCCCCACTGTCATTCCCATTATGGTTCAATTAACAGTGAAAGCCAGGAGCGACTTGATGAACATCTGTCGCATCCACCTGGAAATAATTCAATAAGGGTGCACCATGGGAAGATATTATGGGACCTCAGCCTACATTTTTTTCATTTTCACACTAGGTGTTAAGAGCAATTCAGTAATGGGAGGGAGAAAGGTACTTCACCACCTGGAAATATTAGGTCAATCTCCCAGTATAACATTACCACACATATTTGAAAGGAATATAAAGAGAATCACACAGATGAATTCAACTTATGAAGCTGTAAAATCACAATGGCAGCACTGTTTCAGATTTTAAAATAACATACAGTGACAGTAGAGACTCATCAAGCAAGTATCACTATCTAAATAGTGTGTATTGTGTAATAGAACTAATTTTTGATACAATACCTAAAGAGTTCATGGGATGCTCAGGGATGATGTAGAAATGGATGAAAAAGTGAAGGACCATTATCATTACATTGTGAAGGATGACTAGACAGTGGAAAGCAATTTAAGACAAACTTGGACTAAACATTTCTGCATTTCTGGAATTCCCAAATCAGATCCAGTTGTCATTGGATAGACTTAGATATTCTGTTTTTACATAGCTATCATTTGTTGACTTCTTCAAACCAGATATTCTCAATCTCCAAAAGAAAAGATTACAAAAACATTCTGAAAATGTGCTACCCAAACCAAAAAAGCAATTTCTTTAATAATCATCACTTTAGAATTGTTTTAATTAGCATATCTAAATAACAAATCTCTATTTAAATCGTTATTATTTTCCTCAAATACTGTACTCACTTATATTTTTAAAACATCTGTTTGTAATGCTACTCCCATCAGAACAAAAAGCTGTGAAATTAGACATACAGGGATAAAGACCACATACACTACACATATTTGCAGGAAAAATGGAAGATAACTAGTGAAGAAACATAATTGCCTTCAAGTAATACAATGACTAGGAGCCAGGCAGGAGTAGCAAACCACTATTCTCTACAGGTTCTGGAACAGCAAGAAAGGGTCTTGCATTACAGGAGCAGGACACAGGGTTTAGTTTAGACTCAGGAAAGAGGATATGTTAATGCTCAAGAATGGACAACTAATATTATAGAAGACATGACCCATTTTTCTTCAAATTATTACAAAAGTACTAGATGATTATGTGAGAGTTTACTGGAGTTGTCTTTGTACATTTTAGAGCCCATATCTGTACATTTTAGAGCCCATATCTTCAAATCATTTCTCCTGATACATGATTCTGTCTCCACTGGAAAATCATGCCAGGTATGAAATATTTCATACACACTGAATAGGATAGATCCCAGTGCAATGTTTAACAAAGAGAATGGAAGAAGAAGAAAAAAAAAAAGACAAAACATGAGATGCCTAAAAGAATTGCATAAAGGACACCTGTTTTTAACATTTTCAGAGTTAGAGGACAGAGACACACTGGTGGCTACTTTCAGCCTCTCCAGCTGTAGCTAGTGCACCAGTGAGCAATTGGCTCCCCACAGGAACATGGGCTACTGCAGCCAGAGGCAGGATGGACAAGCCAAATGCCTCCAGGAAAGCCTCCCTGACAACTAAAGCACTTCACAACTAAAGTATTTAACATTTTGTTGTTAAACATTTAAACTTGGCCACATAATTTCAAGAGCTCACATTTCTAAATTGGTGGCAATTTAAAAACAATATAGCCAATTGTAATTTTAATTTAATGCTTATACTCAAATGACTTTTTACAGAGGATAAGCCACAGTTCTGGTAACTATTGAAATGAATCAGAACAAAACAGAGTAACATCATAGAGCAATATCATATAAATAAATCAATCTAGGTCTCTATTTTAAAAGAATGAAGATGAGGCATGTAAGCAAAGTGATTGCAGAAATACATCTCTCTATCTCTGTCTCCCTCCCTCCCTCTCTCTCTCCCTCTCCACTCACCATTCCCCTGCTCACTAACTTATTGGAAAAACTATCAAAATGAAGATCAAGGAAAACAATTAACAGAAATTTGGAATTCCACTCAAATATGCAACTCATTATTATTGAGTAATCTATCTCTTCAAGAGTTAAGTAAATCGACCTAAGTTCAAGAAGGGATTTAGCACTGACATTAAAATTCATTTTAAAGAAAAATTGGGGAAAAAAATCAAGACACTGAATGAAATGTTTTCAGGTAAAATGTAACTGACTCAAGCCCATAAAATAGGTAGTTGGAGTATGCTCTGGAGGATGCCTCAAAGCCCCTTACACTTGAGTTCTTTCAACCCCTTATCACTCCCAGTACATACAGGTGCCTGTTATTAATGTGAGATCATTCATTCTTTCATTCAACACATATTAAGTCTATGATATGCCAGTTACTGTCCTCAGAATAGATGTGCCTTTTTCTCCACTGACATGAAGGAAATAAAGAAGTAAATAAATACTTATGCTAACTTCTTTCTAAGAGAGATAAATGTCATGAATGCTTTGAAGGTAATAAAAGAGAAAAACGTGATGGAAAGTGACGATGGCAATGGACCAGAGTGACAATGCAGGAAAATCTCCCTTTAAAAGGCAACATCTATGTTGAGACTTGAGTAAGAAGGAACCAACCATGTGAAGACCTGAAGAAGGGAAAGAAATAATGCAGGTAGAGGGAAGCATGACACTAGGGTCACAGTAGGGTATTTGAGAGCAAAAAGATGCTCAGTGAAACTGGATCATGAGAGGGAGAATGACAAAAGTTTGGGGAGCAGGCAGGTGCCAGGTTATATGAGGTTTTGAAATCTTTGTAAGTGGTTTTAATTTGCAGCCAGGCACGGTGGCTCATGCCTGGAAGCTTCAGCCTATGAAGCGACCGGGGCTAGGGATCGCGGTTCGAGTCCCACTTGGGGCCCGTAGCGAGACCTAGTTCCAAAAAAATAGCTGGACGTGGTGGCGCGCACCAGTAATCCCAGCTACCTGGGAAGCTGAGGCTAGGGATTGCTTGAGTCTGTGGTACCCCGGGCAACGAGAGCCTGCGGTTCCACGGACAAAAATAGCAAGACCTAGCCTCAAAAAAAAAAAAAAAAAGTGGTTTTAATTTAGTCTAAGACACCTGGAAACCATGGTAAGATTCTAAGCAGTCAGGAGGGAGGAGTGATGTGATCTGACATGTGCTAGAAAAAAAAGTACTCATAATTTAGTCCTGATTAGCCACTCTTCACTATAAACATATAAAAATAAAATCCAAATAGGAAAATAAATAAGGCAAAGGAAAATCAAAGCAATATATGCACACAGAAACAGTGAGTAAAGCTAAAGCCACTGACTGTTGAGTTCATGTTTGTAAGTACAGGAAGAACCAAAACTGCATTGGCTGATGCAGGAAGGAAATTAAAAATGTTTTCTATAATAAAGATTTAGTGAAGATAATTACTTGAAGTCGGTGCCTGGGAAAGGGTTTCCTGTATTTGAAAAGAAATTAGGAAAAAGAAAAATTGCTATTCTTTGGAAAAAAATAGTTGACTCCAAACCAAGTTACAAAAAGTACAAGATGACAGGATGAGATTTGAATGCTGTTAAGCCAGAAAGTAAGAATGTTCTCAAAGGGTGAGCATAATATATCAAAAAGGACCGAAACCAAACTGAAGAGATATCATCAGACATCTAGGATAATTTGAGCATAAAAAAATAAATTAATGAGAATAGGAAATGGTAAGTGACATATAATTAAAGTAAATGGATAAGTGAAAAAGAAAGTAAAACACTTTCTCGTAGCAAAATGCAGATATGCAATCAAAAAAAGAACAATGAACCCAGATAGTCATCATTTGGGAATCATGACAAGCAGGTAATAGAAGCACAAGTGTCAGTCCATTCAAGCCTTATCACTGAAGACTGAGCAAAAGCAGTGTCTCTCAACAAAAGGAAAGGGAGGGAGAGAGGGAAGGAGGGGAAGGAGAGGGAGGGAGG